>JARLTB010000147.1:6247500-6847500 GCA_030141615.1 Unio pictorum | reverse complement strand
GGCACAGATTCTATGGTGTGTGGCCAATATTGTGTCTATTTTCTGCATCATCGCAGTCTGGATATTCATTAGAACATTTAGTGACTTATTTTGATCGTCATTCTTCTAGAAACGATGACAAAGTAGATCGATGGTTTTGTGATCATTATGGTTATCTGTTGTCTTTAGCTCGAAAACATAGTGTACATCAATGGCCCAATGACTTCCATTCCTGGCAATCTACCGTCACTTTTTCACGACGTTGTCAACCATGTAAAAAATAATTTGTTTATTTTAAAACAATTTGTTCATTGTTCATGAGGACGAACATGGCTACGAAATATACAAGCACATCTCGGAAAATATTACAGAAAAAATACCTTAGTTCCTCAGTTTTACCTTACTTTAAGGGACAAAATATCCAAATCCTGGAAAACAGCCATAATCATCCCAATACTTAAACCAGGCAAAGAACCCTCGGATATCAACTAATGTAGGCCTATATCACTATCGGAGAACATTTGCAAAATCCTGGAAACCATGATAAAGACCATCTGGAAATGAACAACCTGATATCCGAGAATCAAAGTAGATGCCACAACAAAAGATCTACCCTGGACCTATCGGTACGTTTTGAAGCGATAAACTCCAAATGCAAAAGCGATCGACACCGCATCGCAGTATTTCTTGACCTGGAAAAAGCGTTTGACTTGGTATGAACAAAGGGATATATTGCAAATCTCAATCACTATGTACACTTACAAAAGTAGATAACAGACTTCCGCACCGACCAGAAAATAACAGCCAAAGTGGGGGATCAATATTCAGTTACGCTACCCATGGAGAATGGAACTCCACAACATAGTGTTCTCAGCCCTACACTCTTCAACATCATGATAAACGACCTATATAAGGCTGTCAACATAAACAACGCAGGCCTATCCCAATTTGCTGATGACAACAGGATATGGAGAACAGGCAACTCCGCTAACTCAAAAGTCATTCAGCACCTACAACACAATCTCAGCATGATAGGTCGATGGGCAAACAAATGGGGCTTTAAAATCTCAAACACAAAAACGGAAGTAATCATATCCTCATCGCGTAGACAAATTAACTTTGAATGCCCCAAATTGTACATTCAAGGCAAATTAACAGATTTCGTCAAAGTGGCAAGATTCCTGGGGATGTACTTTGATGATAAACTCATATGGAAATATCACATTAACGAACTTACTGAGGAACCTTAAAGGCACCACCTGGGGAGTCAATCAAACAACTCTAATGACGTATTGAAAGTGACTCATAATATCTCAAATCCACTATGGATATCAATTATATGCGTCAGCACCCCAGACGACACTAATGAAACTCGACTCCACACAACATAAAGCCCTAGCTATCTGTACCGGCGCACTCAACTCCACCTCCCTGGAGAAATTACAAATCTTCACTGTGGAACTACCGATAACGATATACAAAGACATACGCTGATGGCTCAAAGACCACCAACACAGATGAAACATCGGCTGCAATATCAATTCCCTAAACAAATATCAACTTTGGAGCCAGGCTTCCGGATAATTGCTCCATCTACACCGCATAATTCTGGGCCATTATACAAGCACTTATGTGGGCCCAATTTACGCGCACATCACGAGCAGTAATCATAAGTGACTCTATCTGTGTCATCCCCACAATCAAGACAAACCATACCATCACTAGAGATAACTTCCTTAGAGAAACTAATCATATACGTAAGCTGTTCCAACTCAATTATTAAACTATCCACTTCATGTGGGGGCCCTCACACACTGGACTCGCAGGGAACGACCGCGCCGACAGACTGGCCAAACAATACCTCAGTAATCTCACTATATCAACATTAACTTATAGCGTACAAGAACTATACAGCTGCATCAGAAGGAAAATCAACACCCCCTAACAACATCAACGGGACGTCAGTAGTAAAGGACGCATATTGCACACTATGATACCCAGGGTCACATGTAACGTCAAACCACCTACGACACTTAAAAGCCACGAATAAGTAACCATCAACAAAATCATCATAGGGAAAGGCAAATTAGCAGCATATCTGGAAAATATTTAACAACCAACATAAATGCAAATGGCAAATGCCCACACTGTTCACTCCCAGAAAACCAAGACCACATTTTTAACTCATGCCCTATGTACAGAACCCAGAGTAGGAGCATTAGATACAGAGAGATATAAGCCCCCCAGCCACCTACCCAGCATTCCTCATGGACAACAACCACAATATGGGCACCACATACAAAAACATCATCCACTACCTGACTGACATAGGGAAAAGAGAGTTTATCTCAATACGAAAAGTACACCAAATCTGACTTTGGCAGTCTACTATTTTTTATATAAAAATTACATATAAAAAAACAATTAAAACAAAATTAACTTTAACAAATAAATAACAAAATTCATTTTTTAATTTTACAAATTTTTTTGTAAAAATCTAACTAATAATATCATTTCTTCACCAAATTAAAATTTTTTAAAAATTATATTTTTAATTTTAAATAAAAAAAGTACATGATTCTGAAATCTTCTGTACTACGAAGGCGACCGCGGAGTAGCTAGCTGTAAATGCACCGTCTTTTACCTAGCACCTCCAACATTATACTCAATGAGGTCGTCTAAATCCAGGAATATCAGGTCCCGTTGTACAATGCGGAAAAATATAAATAATTAAGACATAATAGGTTAAAAAAAAAAACTCATAAGATGATCCGAACCCCGGCTACACAAGGCGCAACTAAAAACTTGCGAATACAAAATATTAGGACTAAAAAGATAGAACATATAAGGTCGTCTTCACCCAGAACCATCAGGTTTCTTTTTATAGCTACAATAAGCTTGTATCAAATCCTAAGACCAGCAGACCCCTTCGAGGAAAAATCGCGGCGTAACAACCCCCTCCTCAAATGGAATTCTAAACAACGAATCGCCCTCAAAAACTGGCCAAAATATACAACAAAACTCGCCCATTCAGTTAGTCACTGAGCAGTAACCATAGTAGACATTACTGTACCACCAAGGAGCACAGAGTACGCTTATTTCTCAAATTTATCAAAACAAGATGACGTCCTATTACTTTAGACAAAAGGAATCAAAATTATCCTAACCTTGGATGAAATAATCATGAGCTTTCCAGGACATACCGCCCGCTTGCCGGTTCCCTTACTTTTCTCCGGCCAGACATCAATTAATAACATCAATTAATAATCCAAACACATCAGATGGAAGCCATAAATAGATTAAGTGTTGGGTGCTCGCTCGAACACTTCGTCATGCATAACTTAAAAAGCAGCCATGGCACAAACTCACACAGGGAATGCTCCCCCCTATGAGCAATCATTTAATAAACTACCGCCTCTTGCCACAACAAGTCACCGCAGTCACCACAATATCCTGAGTGCACACTGGGCCTAGCCCTACTCACGCACAGCCCTACATTCGGGACAGTATGATCTTTGAAGCTTGTCATATTGACCAAAGATCCGACGGCGAATTAAACATTGCACTCATGCACAGTAAAGCGCGGAGAACGTTGCATCATACTGTTCTCAGCTACAAATTAAATAGTCCGCCCACGAACATAAACAGACGTGCATGCCCGCATGGGCGATTACGTCTCTAAATTTCTCTCGTTCTCATTATGATCATCCATTGTTGACCCATCCTCCTATGAAGATGTGTTCAAGACTACCTAAGTTGAACGTAGCTTACGTAAATTTATATCGTTTCAGACAAAGTCTGATACCAAACCAGAAGAATTAGAGAATGTCAGAATGTTCAAAGTGACTGATGACCTGATAAAAGACCTCTTCCGAGAAGAACTTAAAAAGGAGAAAGAAGCATGGACAAGAAGTACAGAATTTAGAAAGAGCAAAGAGAGCAGAGAGAGTAGCAACAACAATGACAGGATGCCGACTGAGGATTAGTGGACTGCCGTGTCGACACGAAAGAGTTATCCTTCTCTTTCAGAAGAGGAAGACTCTACCCTGTAGGAAAGCCTGCCGCAAGACGAGGACGCAGTCTTAGACGATAAAGGCTTGTCATAACTCCTCGTCAATAAAACAAAACACAGCCCTTTTGAGGGCTACCCCAATACTCTAGAACAGTGTCCGCGGGTAAGTGTTAGTGTTAGGTCCCACTTTGTCAAGGGGTAAGATTGAATACAATAATAATAATAATAATAATAATAATAATAATAATAATAATAATAATAATAATAATAATAATAATAAATACTATAACACACCCCTTTTTAGTACTCGTTATCTAAAAGATGACCGCCCTCGATATAATTTGCCCGGTTCGAGAATGAGAATAGATAGAGTAAACTGAGCAGGTATATCGAGCAAACAAATACGAGCTCTAGTAAAGATAAACAAATAATTTAATCAAGAACATACACAATTGTGAAAACTTCCTTTCATTAGGAATATATGCGGTTTAGAAATAAAACTTTCACCGAATTACAATTAAATTCGAAATAGATTTAAATAAATTAGCCGATGTGTTACTGATAGCTTTAAATCATAATAAAATCGAGTGGTACAATCGAAGTCAACGCCTTGTTCGATTTCATAACCTGATAGTCCCCAGTCTCCGTCCTCTGTTCCATTCAGACCTTTGTTCTATAGGACACTTCCTATCATCCATCTCAAGATACTCTCAGCACACGTTGAATTTCCGCTCGATGTCGGATTTTTCCACTGTATCATGCCCTCACTGCAATCCCTGTTTCCAGTTTCTTTTTCAAAGTGTACGTCTCAGTTTACGTATCCTCAATACATTCCATAAAGCTATTTTCTCCCTTTTAAAAGAAATTAAACAACCCTAAGTCTCTTGTTGCAATTGATACAGTTGAAAATACTTATTATTCCTGGTTCGAAAATCAGATATTGATATCAGTGGTAAACAGATTTATACGGCTAGAAATCAACAACACATACTCAAATGACCGTAGTTAAACGAATTGCTCATTCGTTACGCCTTTACCTTATACATTAACGCACCATACATCGAAGCTTTGAATTCTGGCCCCGCCTCAATTTACACAGCAAATAAACTGAATACACTGACGCTGAATTATATGTGAAATCTAAATCCGGTGAATTCACGTGTATTCTCGTAAATCATATTAACTAATGTACGGCATTACATTCTTGGAACCTAATCATTATGCAAACAAGATGATAAAGTAAAACAATATGTCCTGATCCAAGAATTAATTTAAGACCTTCTATTCATAACTTAACATAGTCTTTTACGACATAAATTAACACTACGTCATCCTTAACTAAGAATTAAGGTAAGACTTCCAATTCATAATTCAAAAGCACATTATTATACAAATGTATCATATGACCTGTAAACTAAAGCAAACGTTATATAAATTACGTCAACAAATTACATGGAATTGTGACACTATGCCTTTGTAGTTCTTTTGTCACTCAACGTTTTTTTTTTTTTGCGGCTACCTGGACCACGTTTCTTTAAGTTACGAGGGAATTTCTTGCAAAGATCCCCGGATTCTGCACTGGGTAATTTTATCTTGCAGAAAAAAGTTTAGACTAATTTCTGGTTCGATAGGGCTATAAATCCTATGAAATTTCGTGTGTAAACACACCCCTTATTTAACGTGACCAATCAGAATCAAATGTCTTTTGCCACACTTTTCTCCTCGAGTCGCTTAGTCGAGTCAGCCTGACCTGGTCGTTTTTAAGTAACAGAATCTCTGCGTTTTCTCAAGTTTGACACTTTTCCATGAAAATGGAACTTTGCAATGTCCCTAGCAGTCAGTGTGGCTGCTGAATAAACAAAGGTTTTAATTAGTAACAACAGTCCCACTCTAAAGGAATACATCACTATACTAGATAGAACACCCTTTGACATGGGTTTGTCTCCGTAAATCTAACTAATGGTCCTCTTGCCTCACCTAATGTGTTCTTGATAGATCGCTAGAAATCGCTCCTTCACAAACATAAATACTAATTTAATTGCCAAACATTGTATTTTCTATGTTAAACAATATAGAAATGTGTATATAAACACTTCGTTGTTTGATTTTGTTAGAAGTGTGGCTATAACCTCTTTCTTGAAACCTGAGATGAAGACACCTCCAGAAACAGGCCTAGTACAACAGCCACAGCCACAACAACCACAACTTCATCCGCGGTTGTGGTATAGAAGAAGGCAAAGAGAATTCTTCAATGTCCCCTAAACTGAAGACTGGGATAATGAGGCCACTTATCCCCTTATATGTTCCCAACCACTCAAATCAATTGGGACAATAATTGGAGTCATTGTTGTGTGTGCGGGGATAGGCTTGGGTGGTTCCAGCAATAGCCAGGTGCATTTGGAGTTCAAGCAAAACAGCTCTTCTCAGTGCTAACCAAATGTCTATAAAGAGACTGTTCAAATGGCCATTTGATGTATAAATGGAGTAGTGTTATTATAAAAAAAACCTCTATTTCATGATCTAATTATATTTGTATTTGTGTGTGTGTGTGTGTTTGTACGCGTGTACGTGTCTTTATGTGGATAGCAGCGTGTGTGTGTGTATGCTCGCGCGTATGTATGTGTGGTTTTGCTTCTCCTTCCCGTGTGTCTATAGTAGATTATGTGATAGTATATTTTGGTTTGTTTTCTCTCCCTTCTGTGTGTGTGGATAGTAGACAAGTTGTGAAGTGAGTGTAAGGATGTTATAAACTCAAGCGTCCACCATTCGAGACATTGAACATTGAATACATCAAGATGGCGATGGAGTTGTTCAGCGAACTGAGACACAATTGGTTTTCGGTGATGGCTGTAGCCTATGTGGTGGAAAGGCCAGAACATTAATGGAGATATCCAGGGAGCCTAGACTTTGTGACAAGTCAAGTGACCCACCTGAAAGTAGCAAGGGATTTGGTGGAAAGTATGCTACTGGAAGAAATAGATAAGAGGTTTTATTACACTCATAGGTCTCGTAAAGTATTGCTTTCTGTGCCTCAACCAATAAATTAATGTGAAATGTTTGTCCCTGTATATTATTGTATGTTGTATGCATGTATGTGTTCTATAACTCTACGTATATTGGGGAGTACATCTCTACTTCCCCATTGTGGTAAACCCTGTACACACCTCTTCCTATCATTGTTGCAACATTGTTACCAATTTTCAGTGCCATGATGTCACCTCACCTCTTACATTCCTATTGTCCCTATACAACCACTCCACTTTCACTTTTCGCAATACAGCCCCAATAGTCACCATGTTAAATGCTCCTTGTTTCATTCATTTCTGAGCAACATAACATGCCTCCCACGCAAGCTGTTGGAAGTTGCTGGAAGTAACTGGGATTAATACATGTAGTGAAACCAGCGTGGGAAAAGGAGGTCTCTCTGATTCTCACGCCCTGACTAAAATGAAACCAGGGATGAATCACACATTAGCTTGGAGGAAGTACCATTCTAGCTGAATCTAAACTTCGGTTTGGAGGAAGTACCATTATAGCTGAATCTAAACTTCGGATTGGAGGAATTTCCATTATAAATGAATCTAAACTTCGGTTTGGAGGAGATACCATTATAATATAAAAGAACACAACTAAAATACAAATATGGAACGAAATTGGACTATGATATAGAACACGGAGAATTCAACAATGCGAGAGAAACATTTTTCGCATAAACGGAAATGTTACAGAAAATATTTTAATAAAGCGGGAGTGACTTCTTTCGCACAATCGGAAATGATGCATAAAAAATTTTAATAACGCGGGAAATGATAGAGTGACTTTTCTCGCACAATCGGAAATGATACAGAAAATATTTTAATAACGCGGGAGTGATTTCTTTCGCACATTCGGAAATGATACAGAAAATATTCTAATAACGCGGGAGTGACTTTTCTCGTAAAAATGGAAATGATACAGAAAAGAGTGACTTTTATCGCAATGGATTACGCTACTCAATAATATGACCAGGAATACTCAATTCTAATATGGACTTTCATTTCTAATAAGGAATATGACTTTTGAATGTGAATACAAAATATGAATTCTGAATATAAACTTTAATACAAATTGGATTATAACATTGAATAGAAAACAACACATCTATGGATTATAACATTGAACAGACTTTCATTTCTAATATGGAATATGACTTTTGGACTTATATAACAGAATGTGAATTTAAATTAGATTTATGAACACTTAATAATAATACAGATTTTATTATATAGACTAAATATATATATATATATATATATATATATATATATATATATATATATATATATATATATATATATATATATATATATATATACTAAAAATAGATACAGCGGACATCACTGTGAATCCGCGTGACAATAACTGACCTAATGTAAACACTGGAATTTTTTAAATAGATTTAACATAAATAATGCAACCAAAACGTAAATTTGAATGTAGTTTTGCTAGAACAAACTAGAGAAAACAAGTCTTACTTAAATAAAATGTTAATATAAATTATACGTAGAAATTCTAAAACTGATTGAACATTACTAACGTACAACAAAAAATCTAAAATTTGATGTAGTTTTAGTTCAATTTGCCAGAACAAACTTCAGAAAACGAATTTGACTTAATTGAATAAGACTAAATCCAAAAATCTATAAATCATATATGTTGCACAGCTAAAAACTAAAATTTGATGTAGTTTTAGTTCAATTTGCCAGAACAAACTACAGAAAACGAATATGACATTTAAATTGTAATAACACCCATTTAAACAACTATAATTAAATAGGAAAAACTATAACTAAATAGCTAAATTTTACGACTTTAAACAGATTTATAATATAATTGGACTAACTCTCACTACAATGAGAATCAAATAATAATTCTACAGAAATTTGAGATAAACTAATAAAATAGAAACTAAATTTAAATTAACTAGTAAAAGGCTTACAAATTAGCCTAAAATTTTATAAGTGCGCTTATAGTATTATAGCGATCATGTGAATCTCAACTGATGGTAGTTATATATATGCACAAACTTTTGTTAACAGAATAAAACCAAATCACTAATGTGCTATCAATAACTATATACATGTACAAATCTCTGCTAACGGATTAAAACCAAATCAGAATTCAATTATTATTAGTTTTACAGCATAGTCTACTTATACACTAACGCGCTCTCAGCAGTAGAGCCACCACGTGACTGAACTCCAGCTGATGGAATTCCTTTTACACGATTATAGACTAAAACCACATCTGAATTCAATTATTATTAGTTTTACAGCACATCTTATTTATACACTAACGCGCTCTCAGCAATAGAGCCACCACGTGACTGAAATCCAGCTGATGTAATTCTTTTCACACGATTATAGAAAACCACCATGTGACTATTACTTTGAATCAACCACAAACACTATGTAAACAAATTAGACTGAACTATAAAACTAAATAAAAAATTTAAATATTTATTAACTATTATAATGTATACGACTGCTAAGGAAGACGATACTCCAAATGACTAACGGTAAAATACATTACAGATAGACATTTCCTTATCTCATAATGCCACAGCATTTAAAAGAAATTCTTATTAAACAAACACACAAAAACAATTTAAATAAAGTACACATTTTGGATTTAATTTTTTCTATTATTATATACTTCATTTATTTATTTATATTTTATTATATTTTATTTTATTCATTCAAAATATTCAAAATTGCATTTAAAACTTATATAAGTGAAATAACTCATTAATTCGACCTAGTTAGTGCTGTCCATACAGAAATATTTTACAACACACAAACGAAAAACATAACTTGCACACATAATGGACAAAATGACTCTGGCAAAGTAAACTGGGAACTTGCATATACAATATTATTATTAAATTAAAAGGAGAGGAAATTGGCCCTGAAACTTTGTAGTTCTCAGGGAAAAAAGAGTACGATCCTAAGTTTAGAATTAGACTGTGAGGAAATCAATATTCTCTATAGCTCGAGTAGAGATCTGAGAGTACAATCAGTAAAAATTCCTTTATGGGTAATATGACTTTTATAATTTGACAAACAAAGCAAACATTAACCTTCTCTAAATTATTTATTAATCTAATAAAATGAAAACACAAAAATAAACACCACAAACTGCATTCATGGGTGGACATGGTTCCACTACACCATTTTATACATATTCGATAAAGAATGTGTTCCTCATATCAACTCAAACCAGCTGTATGTGCTGGAGAGAGTTACGAGGACCAACACCCCACCCCCCGCTCCTTGTCGCTAAACGTTTCCAAGGGGGGGGTCTGAAAAACATTGTCGCTAAACGTTCACACGACCTGTTTGACTGGAATTTCTATTGTCACCAATGTATCCCACTATATTACTTCTGAGTGTTGTCTCTAACAAGTCACATAAGCATCTCATTTAAAAGATGCACATATATGTTTAGATTAATGATTCCCAATTAATGTTCACCAATGTTATGTTCATAAATTAGGATACTCTTTAATAACTACACACCAAACGAAATTTCCTGAAAGAAACAAACACAGGTAAACCCATTAAACAAAATATCTGATCACATACAAAACCGCCACGACAAACCAGTCAGCATTTTACCTTGCCATTCTAACATTTTGAAAAGATTCCATGTAAGCTCCAGTTACATTTTGATAATTTATTTCATAAATTTCTATCTGCTTTTTAAAACAAAGAATATGGATGTCAAACCAGGTTATCGAGACTGAATAGTCGAAGACCATAATGCCACCCTGGACAATTGTTCCAGTTTGGGTAACAACTGTAAAATTGAACAGTCCAAAACCATCAATAGTCTCATCACTGAAACAAAACGTTGGTAATATTGACTATAACTTATTGCCTAACATAACACGATTTGCTACACTGGAATTACCACATAGTGAATCCGATAAAATCCTCACAATATTACTGCAAGACTTAATATTTGGAGCCTATATTAATTACATTGTGTTGCTTCACCAAATAAGTAATAATTATGAATTACGATCATTATATCTGTTTTACAAAACGAATGCAGAAGACTCATGTATTTGTTTGCAGTCAATGATATACAAACCAGTCCCTAAACATTCCAAGACATTGTTCCTGGCAAACTTATTTCCAATTTCACTACGATTATAGTATCGCAGGAACAAGAGAAAATTAAATAGTTTCCTACGAGCACTGACAAGAAAGCCACTTCTCTGGAAAGACTATGACACTAATGCAGGATCGAGAAGTTAACCTTTATATGGTGAGCAAAACACCAGACAAATCCAGTTGAGGCTTAAGACACCACTATTTTGCCTCATGATTCCATTTATGATCACGTGGTTTATGAATAATCTAACGATGACGGTGACCTGGTTTGGCTACACTATTTCCTGAGAAAGAACGGCAACACGCCTAAAAGATTGTTAAGTGAACTAGATCTGGGTATATTTTAAAACGATAACCGATGTCACGTACCTTGTCATAAAAAAACAGTTGTAAGACGCCTGAAAATGTTTATTTCAATCGATTAAAGGGATTCTCAGTGCAATCTGAGAGCAAACCTATAGTCATAGGATGGTATGACGACATGGAGGAGGAAGGAATGTTGCCATATTTCGTTACGGTTCATCGTGTTAAGTTTTTTGACAGGTTTTGAGTCCGAGAATAACGGATATAGAAATTTATCAATAGTTTTTGTATTATATGATTGGGGCATGTGAGTTGATACATGGTATGGAATACTGATCTAGGACATACCAATGCGCATAACATATATCATGCCAATGTAAAGGTAAAAAAAAACCGACACATTATATGTCTTTACTAAGCAGAGGTATACTTAATAATTTGCTAATTGCAATCATTTATCTGAGTACGATAGAAGACTGAGCCCGACCGTTATTGATCGTTATTCTTACACGATCGATTAAGAAAGTACACATATTATTATCGAAATACTTACGTAAACGGAGTACTGATAAACACACAATTTATATTTAAAAAGCACTTTCAATTCCGACTTTCTAGTGCGAGCGATTTAACAAAATCAAAAGAAAGAAACCAGCTAAATCGGCACGATCACGTCGAAATTATGCTTCTCTCTGTAGCGTTCTGCAAAGGTTGGGGTGGGGTACTTCCAAAGTATTAATTAAAATATTATGAAAGTTCCACCTGGCTCGTGAATTTAAATTTAAATTAAAGACCCGATAGGTATACGGCTCTGAGCCCCCAGTCAGCACTGCCGACGGTTAAATTATATACATATAAATATATAACACGAAGATGAAATTCAACAATAACAATTTAATGAAGCCTATAAATTTAAATGTCACACAATCACTCGTCCTTCAAGTGATAGCCTATTTCATCTTATGATTTTCAGTGTGAGTTCTATTTTCCACCTGGCCTTTGGTTATACTCATCTATTATCCTATCCTTCCGCTCTTCCTGGTTTCCACCTCTCCCGACTCCTCTCCTCCCTTCACTTTCCTTCCGTTCTTTATCACTACTATTGGGACCACTTCCCCTGGTCTGTTCCCCGAACTTCCTCTCCAGATTTCCCTCTTCCTTCTCTTCCTTCCGTCTATAACGGAGACACTGGGACCACTCACTAGTCTGTCCCTCAAAGCTTCCTTTTAGAAGCTACACTTAGAATTCTGTTCCTAAGGTTTTGCCGCCAATTAACGTATGGCCGCCGGAGTTCCAATTCACGGTGCGTTCTGTAACGACTATGGCAACTAACGCTCGATGGCCGGGTTAAAGATATATATTTTAGAATAAATCAGGGTCCCACCCCTATCTCGATTCTGATTGGGTAGCGCTGGGACCCTATCCACTCGACTTATTCAATCTGGCGGTCCGTCAGCGTATCCAGAAGATAAGGCACGCCCACTCCTTCTGGCAGCTTCTTTGATGTACAAAACATCCTTCCAGCCCAAGGTGCTAATTACACTTCTGACGGGCCTTGGTCAGCTTCCTCTCTTAACTATGGCAAACTTACGTAAGGGATGGTGTTAGCCTGCGGTCATGTGTAACAATAAATAGTGGCTTGTCCGACTTACTTGATACCACATGGTTCTAATTTAATTTTTGAGTCGGGCAACGCCACACTCTCGGATTCGCTCAGGGGTACCTAATTTGTTAAAGCGTCCGCCTCGGATGCAGGAGGTCGCGAATTCGAATCCCTGTCGAGTCATACCAAAGACATAAGACATCCTTATAAACCGCCATACTGTAGACATCGTAGCGATATGACGATTTTGTTTAAAAGCTACGTTAATATAGAAATTCTCTCTGTCTCTCTCTCTCTCTCTCTCTCTCTCTCTCTCTCTCTCTCTCTCTCTCTCTCGTGTAAGTAAACGTATCAAATTTGAATACGTACTCACCTCAGAATTCACGACCACATTATTGTGAAAGCATAAACTGAATGTTGATTGAAACGAGGCCGGTTAAGAGTTTAAGAACTTCAATGTAAACCTGACTTAATGTACATCTTATTCTATGTCAAAACCTCACTTAATGTACATCTTATTCTATGTCAAGCAGTGAGATGAGTACGTAGTTAACGTTTAGACTTTAAAATACAGGATGGACCAAAGCTTTCAAGTCAAAAGAGCAATATCAAAGATGTTGACGTTTTTATTCATTGTTGGAAATAGCAAGATAAAAGTCATGAAACTGCCCTTTTAAGTTTATAACTTAAAACCAAGGTAAAAAATCTATTGTGTTTAAAAATGTTTGTATGTTTTCTAACTTTAACAGATAACACACTATCCAAGCATGAGTGCATGTGTACATTTCAAATGTTGTGTAACGTCAAATATGGATCTAAAATGTTCAGATATAGGTAGAACAAATTTGAAGATATATATATATATATATATATATATATATATATATATATATATATATATATATATATATATATATATATACAACAGTTCAGTAAACATCAGATTCTATTTCATATTGGGCAAAAATGTTCAAAAAGTGACACCTGCATATTATTCCAGTGTAGTTGTGTATCATAACATTGCTGGCTAAAGTTAACACTTCCAAACTAAAAACATTTTTGTTCTCTTTTTATATGTTACACGATTCTCTTGGCTACTAAATCGAATTTCGTACATATATTATCAATTGAACGGCGTACGGTACAACATGTTCTGGTTAAATATGACTCCTGGAATAGAAACAGAAATCGGCATAAATGGATGACTTTGGATCCGTCGTCTCCACCCCCATTTACTTGTATTGTCTAACATAGGAATCGATTTTTGAAGTTGATTCATTAACTCTGTTCCGACATCAGACTCAGATGTAACTCTGCCCAAACGAGCTTGGTTTCTTTCCAGTCCAAAAGCATTGTCAGGATGGACTGTTCCATTGATCTTCTCCAATATAGGAGTTTTATCATTACAACTTAGACGTTCGTCCGTTTCATCTACCATTAACACTTCACATCCATCGTGAATTGTCTTGCATCCTTTCGGGGGCACTACGACACCAGCTAAATGTCCAAATCTGAAAGTTAAGACGTAGCGGTCTATATAAAACTTTGGATTATGGAGAAAGAAAAAAAGAAAAATCTCATGCGCAAATTGAAAAACCTGCAGTTCGTTCGTCTAAAAATACGAGGTAAATTAACGAAGAATGTGCGGAAGGGACATCATATACCTAGTGCAGATAAACTAACTTGCACGTATGTTGAAGGAAATCCAACGTACCTAATGCATCGCAGCTCACATTATTTTAAAACATTACATCCCCTTTGTGAATTTAAACTCACCAAGAATCGTGTTACCTATATTTGTAATGACCGAAAAGGAGGTCGCGAGTTCGAGCCCCGGCCGACTCATACCAATGACTTATCAAAATGATACTAACAACTACCTCGCTCAGTATAAGAGGTTAGTGTTAGGACTTGTCGGCCTAGTGTCAGAATAATGTGACCGGGTATGACTTCAGGCTAAATGTCGGTGGCATGATGTACCAGTGATAGATTTGCTATAAACTACCACACTCCAGACATCGTAGCGATATGACTGAAACATTGTAACAGCTACGTCAATATATATATATACATATATATATATATATATATATATATATATATATATATATATATATATATATATATATATATATATATATATATATATATATATATATATAGTATGTATTTTTAAAAAATAGTATTGTTCTGAAGAAAAACTTAGTCGGACAAATTCAGTGATTTACCCGCAGCAAGTAAGTCCAGTGTCAAGACTGCAGGAACATTCCATACAATCCGATGTATACACAATAGATCCCGGTAGCATCGTAAGCTTCATATCTCCTTGAGAAATTTCACAGATATAACGGACTCTTTTTGAATCTAAAAAAATAAAAGCTTAAACTAATAAATGTCTTTTCCAGAAAAAGTAATGAAACATAAAGTATGGTCTCTTAAATAAAAGGGGTACATGTGTAGATTTCAGAATTTGACGTTCCACAATTATTCTCACACACTTTATGACGAAAATAGAGAAAGTCCTTTGGAACTAGAGAGAAGTATGCTAGAGAAAATAAAGAATTATGATTTGAACAAAGAAAAAAGAAGAAAAAGAAGAGCGAAAATAAATGAAAAGAAATAAATTAAACAAAAGAAAGAAACGAAATGTGTTCTTATTTGTGCATGGAACACATAGTGTACACTTGAAAACGTTGACTAACAGTAGGAGTATTCATAAAAACACCAATTTGTATAAAGCTAAAATGTTTAAATGCTGATAACTTGCTCAAATTTTTAAACCATTTTACATGCAGAAATAATGTTATTTTTTTCAGCAAGAAAGGTAGAATGTACATTTACAGAAATTTCACAGTAGCTCTAAATACACGAGACTGAGATGCCGGGACAGTTAGAATATTGGCTTTTTTATATTTCAGATGAGAACTCGAGTAGAAGCTAAATATTATAACATAGTATTATAACATAGGTGAATGTTGAAAATCTAATTTTTTGCGTAAATAGTATCGCAAAATTTACGGGAAAATTACATCAACGGAATAAAATAGTTACAAATACATATTTTTGCGAAATTTAAAAGAGAACCAGCACCGATTCTACAAACTAAATTGCTGCGAAATTTTTTGACATTTGGTAACCGCAAAATAGTAGCCACTTAAAGAAATGTTTTGGTTTACAGTAGTCGATATCATTAGACTTATGGATCAGCAGAACTTTATCTGTGGGAGTATACAAAATTAATATTTTTGAAATGAGCCATATTTGTTGAAATAACTCATGTCACATGTACTCGATTGTGCAGAGAAATATAAAGAATTTTTTTTAAAAAAAAGTTTAATTGAGGAATCGGGTATTCAGGAAAGTAAATTCATCAATTAGGCGCCATCTTTTTCGTTTTGAAAAACCAGTCAATTTTTATTTTTCCTGATAATATAACCACCGTGTCAGTTACTTAATGTTTAGTTAAAATGTCGTAGACAAACAATTTACAAGTTTCTAGAGACATACAAAAAACAGAGCTAGTATAAGATAAAGGCACCGGTAATAACTTGGATTTCACGGAGTCAAAACACAAAATAGCAAGAATGATGATGATTACAATGACGACGATGATGATAACAAATACTTGCGAACAGAAGAAAAAGTTTCAATTCAGAACACTGATCATACCTGTAACATATTGTTTCAAAGGAGTTGAGGAACAAAATCCATGAACGACAGCAACCAGTGAGAGAAATAATAGGAGAAAATACACTATTGACATTTGCTTTGTCCTCATTTTCTTCTTTAGTAGAACAAGTTGGGCTTTTGGCGCGCTTATATCTGAACAATAGTGTGACATACTTGTTTACAAACACGGCAAAAATAAGCCTAGAGACAAATTGGCATTCCATACGGTTTCTAGTGTTTGGACTGTTTCCATGGCGATTAGTTTTGCAGTGATATTAATGATACATATACAGGAACTGCTTTCTTCTGAGGTGAAACACAGAACGGAGAACAGGTGCATACACTCAAGGCTGTTACAAAGTTACCTATTTGGGCACAATGTGGTTATAAGAAGCCACACATTTGTCATCTACAAAGAAAAGAGGTACACAAAAGTGTCTCGAAAATGACCGCCGGGTTGAGGGTGTATTAATGAAACTTTAGTCACACAAAATAAGGGATTGCGCTTGGTTGTTTGTTTATCTTGGAACTCTGTTGTTGTTTTTAAATAATAGCCTAGGGTAGTGGGAGGGGAAAACAAAAACACGGTTCGATTGGGTCGAACTCACAACCACATGTTTCAGAACAAATCTGTTTCACTCAACACCCAAATCCACTCGTCAACTGGTAAATACATTTCGTGTACCTTCACACGGGACATGTAGACAATCAACATTTCAGTAATGGGTGTCATTTTGTAGAATTTGATTTCATATACTTTTAAATGGCAATTATTCACTTCATTTGGATTCGTTTATATCCATATTCCTTTCGAAGGTCATTATTTAGACATCTCGATATGTGCATACTGCTAATTCAATGTTAAAGTACGTAGACATTTTAGGACGAAATGAGCCCAATGTGTGATCCAGTACAATCCGGATTGAAGTTCGTGCGCTGTTATGTCACAATGAAAATGACACACATTGATAAACAAATTTATACTCCCCTCGATTGTGGCGATTCCACTCGATACGCTCTTATTTTGACCCAAGTTTTTTTAGTACATGGTCACCGTTGTTAAAGTTCATAGCGATATATATTTTTCGTCTGGAAGTTTATTGGTGATAGTTAAGGAGTAGAGCGTTAAATAATCAAGGTTGAATAATCTTGGATTAAATAAAAAATAGTGTTAAATTTGAAAAGAACAATTTGTATTTATTTTCAATGAGGAAATGTGGATATATGACCCATGTGACTTGTACTTTAATAGGATACAGTGTGAGCACGGAGTTTACTTTGTATATTTTGGCATGGATCGATTTACAGTTAACCCATTTTAATTTCAACACCATCGACGATTGTTTGCTCTCTGAACATCCAAGGCTGTGAAGTCATTGGACAGTCTTGCCACCTTACGTTATATTCACATTCTCTGGTTAGAAACCGATATTTACGCTGTAATGACTAAAAGTGATATCACATTTTGTTTTTATTTTGTTTTATATATTTGATCGAATGGATGTAAGTATCGATATGTGTCAACATTATAAATGTGATACATATGGAATACACTAATCACATCTTTTTCATTGGCAAAACAATTTACATGTTACACTCTTATATACAAACAGCAATATTGTAATAATTCTTTTTCCCCAGATCATTTATGCACAATTTTAAAATATTTGCAACTACTATTATTTCATACATTGATACAACCATTCCCAAACATTCGATACAATCCAATGTCCAACATCGCAGCAAACTTGGTTTATTACCATTGAGTGATACACTATATCGTTCCTACATGCGAAAATGTTGAAGTTGCACAGTGTATATTTAATGTTAACGAATGCACGAAAGTGATATCAACTGAAAAAGCATTTTCTTAGAAGCGTGTGACGATAAATTAATATAATTAATTCCAAAGAAGCAATACCTAAAACTAAGTGTGCACTCTAGATTTTACATGAGTTCAGTGAATACAAGGGTCTGTAAAAAAAAGAAATTTAAAAAAAAAAAAAAATAAAAGCCTGTATCTTGTAATGCCTGAACACAATCTGATCAATCTAATTAAAATCAGATCTCCATTGTTTTGACGCAGGACATCGAGAGATCTACTTTTAATCAGTTTGCAGCAGAACAAGGTTTTCCGGCGATATCACTAATACCGACCTAAAATTGACAAGTCATTAGCATAGGCGCTCTCACAAGCACCAGAAATGTTTTGCAGTTGTTAGCGGATCCAAAGTCTGGTAGTGACATTTTACAGGAGATGAAGTATGTCTTAAGTTGTTGTGATAATAAGATGCCATCACGTTTAAATTACACACGTGGTGATGTGAAGTCGGGTACCAGCGAACACAGATATTTATGCTTGTTTATTGAGCCATGCTTACTGCACTGGCAGTGGTTTTCAAATATGTCCTTCTAAGCTTTCAATTTGTTTGTCTTTAAATGATCACACTTTTGAGTCTAGATAATTTTGGAAAGTTTAATTTGTATAGGTTTTGAGCGAAGCGTCTTCGATTGGGTAAAATGGGTCGAGGATGTTATTTAATAGACCTTTGTGTAGCGAAAATCTCACGGAACCATGCAAAAGTCTGGAATCAAGCAGCACAAAAAAATTAAAGGTAAACAGATTTTACTAGATCTTCAAACTAAATGTTTTTTATCGATATAAAATGAATCTGTAACGATTCTCACAGCTAATTCAGGAAATCGATTTACCATTGATAATAAGTTTATTTAAGTGAATCCGAGCATTGAAGATCTTAAATGAGTAAATACACCATCAGTATAACTCACAATCGTACTTTATTTAAATCCATTTCTTAATTCGACATTACTTCACTCTACAAACGTATTTTTATTTACTGCATCAGCAAGTATAAAATCTAACTGCGTTATTTATAATTAATCTAGTACATTTTCTCTTAGTCATATGATCCTCCATGTGTAAATTTACAAATTATTATTCTGCCAAGATCTTTTGCAATTTTTTCATCATGTGCTCGTCTGTCTTCATATGTGTTATTAAAGATTTTCATCTTCGTTAAAATGAAGATAGTTTACTCTAAAATCTTTTATATCACATTTATTGGGTTGTGGTAACCAAAGTTTCATTTGTTTCTAGTACGCTATATTGGCTTCACTTAATTTAAAAAATATCAGTATTTCTGCATCAAGCATACATCGTAATAATAATGTTAGTGCCCACATTTTCGTTGAAAAAAATCTTACCAAACCATACATAACAAATAGGATAAAGATTTGTATTAAACAAAAATGACTCAACACAAGCAAATCCAGTTAAATCAAAATCTGGTAACGGTATGTTTATCGATACTATGGTCATCTCATGCGTTGGATGACCAAATGGCTCAAAATATTTAGAACATTCTCCAATCCCAAGAAAACTTCCAGGATAACTTGCAGCCATATCAACTGAAATAACGTCTCTGTGGTTGTATTTTATATTCCATAATCCACCATGTCCGTATTAGATACAACTTGATATTATATCATTAAGAAAATCAAATCGAGTTGGTTTCCATGAATTTTTCTGATTTGCAAAGTGAGCCGCAACTGACGGAATTGTAAAACAATAACATAGTAATTTTTCAACATTATTAGTTTATTTAAGGGCAATTTTTTTTAATTTTCTCGTGGAGAGATTCTGTACGATAAATCTCACCATTAGGATTTACAAATTGATCACAATTGTCATCATCAGAACATGGAAATAACTATAAAGATGAAGGATCATATTTACTTATTTCATTAATGGAATCAAAATAACATTATTATAATATTTAACACTTATATTGTTACTTCATTAGTCCCTGAATATGCATTATGATCAACGATATTTATTAGAGCTCCTCCTTTTCTATAATGTTTCGAATCATTCAAAATCGCTCCTATTATTCTTATCACCATTATTGGATATTTTAATGTTTTTGTGTCTCACTTAGTGACATCATTGATTGTAGCTCCAGTATCCTTGACTAGTTCTGGCCATTTATTTATTCTTTCACATCGTAAATTTGTTAATTTATTTCCACGTATTGCATTAGTGAAAAGTTCCGTTACTCGTTCAGCTACACAATTTAATCCATATATTGTCTTTGGTTTTAGTTTTTGTATCTTAGGCTTATCGTTTATTGGATAAATTCCGTAAAGACTGCTGTTACAGGATACACTTGTTAGTCGTACAATTTGTCAATTCCAGTTAACACACCTGATATGGAATTATTTTTAACACAACAATTTTTACATCAGAAAAAATTGCATCCTTTTAACACGAATACTCCAAGTATGGCTTTTTTCGATAACTATCATATTAAAATATTTTAATATAAAGAGATATTTTTATTAGTGTGATCAATAATTCTTTTGCTCTCCAGTCTTTCATCGTGGGATCAGTAATATCGTCAGGATCACCTATAAGTTAAAATGTCGACCATACATAAGCTGCGCCATTTTTTAAAATTCTTTCTTTGCGTCACAAATTATATTTCCTCTGGAGGACAATAGTTCGAAATAATTCATATCATAATTAAAGAAAACATGACTTCAGTTACTGTATGATGGTATGATATATGATTCATGCAAAGAACAAATGTAAGTGGATATTGATATGTTCTACAACTCCTTGTAATAAATCCTATGTAAACAAATTCTGCGGACTTCATTCCCAATGCCCGCGTAATGGAAGTTTGGGACCTAAACCATGTTTACGATGTGGTGTTGTAGTCAAAGGAAAACACAATTATGTTTGAAATGTGGTGCTAAAAGATATAGAAAATTAAAACGACATTGTGATTTTTAAAAGAATGATAGTGCATAAATTATAAATATCGCAGAGGATTATTTAAGAAGATTTCAACAATTATATTATTTAGACAAAAAATAGTTGTTTTAAAAATGGAGAAAAACAAGTTTGTAAAACATCTTACCATTGAAAATAACGAGGCATCTTGTGATGGTATTATTAGACACTGTAAATTAAAGAAACCAGTTTTTTCTGTTATACCGGACATATGATATTTGGTGTTATTAAAAAGCCACCAATTTATTTCACATCGATTTATGTTTGAATATTTTTACGGACCGAATAAGAATCGCTTTGTTATTTATCATACCAACGGAATTAAGACCGATTATAGAATTTAAAAAAATTAAGATCTGTCACGCAAAGTCAAAATTGTAAATATTTTCATATCGTAAAATATAAAATATAAAAGAACTATTAAACCTGTCACGCTGCTGTTATCGAATGCGAGGAAATATAATTTCAATCAATTTATGCATCTGCTAAATATTTTAACATTAATTCACTCTTAGAATAAAGTTCATTGGTGATAATGTAACAAATTCAGCGTATTGAAGAAAATATAATCAATAGATATCGTTTTACTATAATTTAAAGAAATGAGTAAATAATTTAAAAACGAACATGCAACGCTCTGACAGAGACAACATATTGATGAGAGCACAAAATTGTAACGCTGATTTTAGATCAATAGAAAGATATAAAATTATTCAGAGATTTTCTAATCGTTTAAATGTTCGTTATGGCTATTCTAATATTACTGAGTTTCATCTCCGTAGATGGTCGACTTCCAGAAAGATCATCTGCGATTCTATTAAATCTTTAACATTTTTATTCTAATTTTTTATTTGCGACTTGATTCATTATTTTACTGGCATTCACAGGCATAACATCAGTGCTGGCCAGTTTCACTGGTTGGGATTTTCGTCATATTAATCGTACTTGTGTATCCTTGATTGCCTTGCTGACAAGATTGCCAACTGCGCTAGGAGCTTTATCGCGAACAAAATCAATAGATTTCATTCATATTTGTTCTGCAATTGGTATTGCTTTTGGAGCCATTCTTCTAAATAAACGTTGAGCAACATCGCCAAGTCCATCTTGCTCTGACCATAAGTCGAAAATGATGTACAATCATTTTATTTAATACTCATTTATCCAATCACAGTGATTCAATCACTATGATAATCATCAGCAATTTCATCAATGAGAGAACGATAAATATTGCCGTACATAATATCGCCAGTAAATAATCTTCGACAAATATCAGAGATTTCATGAATTTTTTCTGGAGAATTATTTTCAAACACGTTTTCTTCCAATCAGAATTTTCTAATCTCTCTACTTCAGAAGGACATTATTAGGACAAGCGATAAGACCACTCCCTTGAGTGGAAAAACCACTTACAGTACCACAAGGAGAACCATTTGGACTATAAAATTATTTGTCAGATGAGCTAAACAATGAACTAATCTGTTGTATTTTCTTTCATCTTCTTTTCTTTTTTCATTTATTCATTTGATAATACCTTGTCTCTTGCAATAATAAATATATCTTTTTCCCCAATGTTCTCTTTATCGTTTATTAATAAATTGGGGTTTTACATATTTTTCTATTTTTTCAAATTAATACAAGGCAATCTCTGTTGATTCATTCGGATCACTTCTAATTTCTTCACTTCAGGAAAGAAATTATTTATAAATCCCTGTGGTGCTTTTGTTAAAGATTGTGGTTGTGATTGTGATTGTTGTCGTGACCGAGGAATTTTTTTAAGAGACGTTGATTTACTCTAGACAGCACTCTCACATTGCACCAACATGTCATGAACATGTACAAGTCTGCATAACTTGAGTTGGTATGCATCAGCTCCATTCGCAAATATATTTCAGTCGATGCCACTAAAACACTTGTGTGTTCATTAGTACTTTCAACACTGGACTATTGTAACCCAATTCTGACTGGTTCGTCTCAATATCTACTCCAGAAACTTAAAAACACAGCTGCTCAGATCATCTTTAGAGTACAATGATCAGAGCACACCTTCCTGCTGCTCTGTATCCTACACTGACTATCCATTCGATCCAAACGTTTCACTGACGGACTCCAGTTCAACATACATTTCTGGCCTCACCCATGTTTATACACCAGCAAGATACTTACGCTACTCTACTGACAATCCTATACTCATTCTTCCCACTATGAAAACGAATTCATATGATACGGACGTTCTTTAGCATACCAGGGCTCAGCATTTTGTGTTTTCTAATTTCATGGTGTTTGTTTTTTTGTAGTTATATCATGTGTGTTGTAAAGCGTTTAGAGCTTCTAAAGATTAGGCACTATACAAAGTCTTCATTATTATTATTTAGTAGGTACGTTAGGAAGTGGAACTGTTGATGGATCAATTTCTTCTAGTTTTGCTTGTAATTTCTCTGCAAAATTGATAAAATCTTTACCACCGTTACTAATACTACCCTTATTATGACGATTTCTAAAGATCATCTTACGATAAAAATTCTCAAAAAGCCATCGATGTTTTGATAATATATCAGACAAATAATTTGAATCCTCAGCAGTTTATTCAGCGCATTGATCATTATTTCTATTTTTAAAATCTTTTTCTTAAGGTCTGGGTATAAATTTATCAATTAGCTTTTGAACAGATGTAAGAATTCCATTCTCTTGTATTTTCTGTTGTTTTAGATCTTTCTTTCGTTATTTCTATTCCTTCATTTTTGTTTGTTTTTGTTCTTCATATCGATCATACACATCGTTTACCGCATTGATGTATTCTATATATGATGCACATTTTGTATTGATTTTACTTGTGTTAGTATTAATTTTATAAAACACATCAACGCAATGCTGTATTTTGTTAATAGATTTTCCATATGTCAGTCTCAACATTCTTTTCTCATTTCATAATGTGTAACAAGAGCTGGAAATTCATCTGGATCAGTTTTATCGAATAATTTTAAAGCATTTTCAGTATATCTATTATGTAATTCTTTGATTATTTCATCGATTTTTTTCTCTGTAACAACAGGTTTTGCTGGTTGAATTCAACCAGGAAGATCTTGTGAAAGTCTTGACGTTTCTTCAGTTCTTTCAGTGATCTTTTCATGTTGAGGAAGACGTTTAATTGTTTCAGTAATTGGTTTAAATAATTGATCTCTACCTTTTGCATAATAAACCTGAGATTCTTGACATTCTTAAGTTTTCTCTACAGAGAATCATGAACAGGAAGAATTTTTGTATTGTTGCTAATCATTCTCAAGCTAATCTAGATGTAGCAAAGTAGGTGAGACCTCAAATAAGTGACCAAAAAAAGCAATGCAATTTGCGAACTTTCTCGAATACGAACAGTTGATTTAAAAAAAACATTATTTTAACAAATTCTTTTTAAAAATAATTACAACAATTACATTGACGAAAAGAGGTCTCTAGAAAAAGGTGGGTTCACCTACTCGAGTTAAGAGCAGAAACTATTTTTTCTTTCATTTGGTTGCAGTAACCTTGACCATGGACATTTTTAAAACTAAAATCAATTAATTTGTACAACCTATGCTATACGATATCCAGAATCCACTTTTCATATCATTACTCCATATACAAAAAAGCCTCTACATCAACTACGTCTGCTACAAATGTGTACCCACATTATGAAGTTTCTACTCCCTTATAGACCTTCCATTCCAAAGTTTCCATTTAATATTCGGTTTTAAAATCTTGTGTATATATGTCATTTGAGATTACAGGTATTGTTCCCAATTAACTTTTTCCTCCAGTAACAAAGAACTTTAATTCTAAGCAAAAGCCCAATCTAGCTTTAGTATTAATTGTGAAGTTGCTGTTCTACAATCAAGCTCAAATGGATTTCGGATGGATGTATGCAAAGATGTATGGAAAGCTAAGGTGCAAAGCAATATGACCAACTTTGTTATCATAGCAACATTATAATGAAGAGAAAGAAAAGTCAAAATAATGCACAAAGATACATGTATTTATTATAAATATTTATTCAAATTCATATGTGCTGTTATTCATATTCATCCATATGTGCACACATACATGCATTTGTTATTCAAAGAATATGTCACACAACATACACATAACGTGGCCTACAAAATTGTGCACTCCAGGGTCAAAAGGATGCAATTTCCTGAAGACTACTATTACAATAATGAACAAATGCTTGGTTATTTAATGATTTTTGAATCAATGAAAATACATTATTACTGCACATAAGCTTTGGATAATAAACTAGTTATAAATGACATTTGAATACATGTGTGCCATAATATTGATATGATGTAACCATGCAAGTTTTGTCAAAAAACCAAAACATTTATACAATGAGATCACTAGGCGATATTTTTTGACTCAGTCTTTTTATTATTTATTGTGTAAAGGAATTCACAATTCACTCCTAGTAAAATATACAAAATTTGATTCGCAATTTAAAATTTTAAACAAGGCTTTAAGTGGATGTTAAAAAGAGAATATCAAAACATTTTGTTTAAAAACAATAACGTAAAAATTATATATAGCAGTGAAGGTTATGAGGATTAAAGAGATGCTGATTTACACAAAACATTACAAGAGAAATTGCTATTCCTGGTCATTTAATTATAATATTCTCTTATTCCTCTTTCTTTATATTAACATATGAAATATTACTGGACACATAACTGTAGTGATTTTATTTTAGAAGCATTTTCTAAAATTGTTTCAAACATTACCATCAGCAAAACAACATCTAAGAGAGACAACTGATATTAGAATAGCTCTCATAAATTTGATATGCCTCCGTTGACAAATATATTTACCTGAAAGGCCGATGGTACATTTTGTTACAAATTCTGACAAGACCATAGTATGTTACTATTATCTGTCATACAAACTATATTTGGCAAATGAGGATGGGTATTATGCCTTAGGCATGGAGCGATTTAAATCCATCTAAGTCAAAAAACACAAACTGAATTTAAGAAGAAAAATGCCAAGTTTTATATCAATGTACAAGTACATGATTCATAAAAACTGCTGAAATTTTAAAGTTCAACTTCATGCAAATCTATAATAAAAACCATAAGTAACACTTTAAATGTCAAATCTGATTACACATGACACAATAATTATTTATCAAATACAAATTTTATTGCTTTCTTGTTATGACCTCTAGTGGTAAGAACTCCCCATGGGCAAATATCAGTTTGGTACATGATGAATCCGTATTACCTATGGAAATTTTATGAATGACTCCCATCTTCCACCAGGATGCAAAATATGTCATGCCGTCTACTCATCATAATGAAACATCCTACCAAACACGATATCTCTCCCCTCAACTAGGGTAAAGGTATTCAAGTTACAAGAACTGAACGATGGATGGAGGGATGCACAGACACAGATGGACAGACAAGACCTATCAGAAAGGTGTTCATCTATAAATTTTTTTAAATACTCCTGTGTATTTGCATGAAACAAAAATTACCATGAAGGCAAAGTTACCACCCACTGGTCTAATGAAATAATATTCACTGAAATACCATTGAAAGGTACAAAAAGTTCATGAATATTAAAAGTACAAACAAAACATTCCTAATAGAAACTAATCTACCACAATTCTTCTCAACGATTTTATCTCCCTAACAAAAGTCAATTATCCAATGCCACTAATACTATACATTCATCCACTGCAAATGTAGATATATCTTAAAACATTTATATTTAATTCACTTTCTTTAACACTTTCTAAAATTGCAGCTCTCCAGATAATGCAGGAGTAAATTAGTACCACCAGTGGTCCTTTTTTGGATCAATACATTGCTTATTTTGTCGCAAAATTTATCATTTTTCTGCAATATAAAAATAGTGATAAAAAAAACAGTAGCTGCTTTGAGTTTTTAAAAATTGTAAATTCACACTTATTTTCAGAGAACCAAGGTTCACAGATGTCATAGTTAAAAATTAATTTCAGGATCCAACTAGATCTGTCTGTAATCAAGTACTTATGGAATACCCATCAAAAATATGAAATCTGTTTTAAAAATTATGATATTAAGCTGATAAAGGCAAAATATTATACTGGACACAAGCTCTCTGTAAGGATACTAGTGCATGACAAATTCCATGACATTATCTCAGTTCTGGGGAATTTAACCAGAGAAATGTGACAGACAGCTGTATGGACACAACAATTTTAAACAACAACTGGGATAAGTCAATGATTCTCTTTAGACAGACTATATACGTTACATGGCTCATAAGCATTTAAAGTTCTGAAAATAACCCCAAAAGGTTGAGGAGATATTAAATAAACAAAAGTGTGATGTATAGATGGACAAGATCACTCCAATATACCCCCCCCACCATGTTTGAAAAGGTATACCATAAAGTATTAACCAATGAAGAAATCATGATTGATTCTATCTCAGTAGCACGTCCATACATTAACGAACAATTTAAAATCATCATTTTCTGCAAAAACATGAAAATTGCACTCATAATATACACAAATTCAAGTAATGATTGTGATCTAGTATTTCTTATGTCATATCTCCATATAATATGACATGAACTGTTTACTCCATGATTGCACTTCCTTCCCTGCAGTACCTGAAGACATTCACCCTTCTACTGTTTAACTGTTCTGCTGTCTGAAACAAAAATGAGGTTTCTTTAGTCATCCTCTCAAAAATTACATTACTGGTTTGGTTCAATTTAGCACAGAAAGAAAATCAAGTTATTTTTTGCCAAGACACTTGAACCCTCTTGTTTCAAGCCAACCATTCATTTAGTCGAGTACATACACACGGTACACATCAACATGGATCATTTTAGGCTATGTAGTTGCACGACTGTTTTCTTGTCTGGTGCAAGTTACCTCACTAATATGCAAAGGATGCATAATAAACAGAAAATAAAGAAAAAACATTATGGATGATTCTAAACTGACTGGATTTAGTACATCCCAAGTTGTCTTACTGAATACAGTGAATTCATTGCTATAAAAATGACCTAAGACAAGCCATTTCACTGGTCGACTTAAATGACCTACTAAATTTTATTAATTTAGGCACCAATCAAGGACACATGGTTGATGATATTGCATAATCAATATAAAGAAGAGAAGATGAAATTACAAAGCAAAATAACTGCTGCTTTTATATCCTAAGCAGTGTACAGGAAGAATAAATGAAAACTGAAATTTCCCAAATAAATTCTAGAGGAGAATCGTTACTCAAGTATGGGGAATTCAAATTACAGTATGGAAGGCTTGTGGATGGGAGAAATTATAAAATATGTGTCTCTGCCTGTACTTGAATAAACAATAAACATGTAAGAATATTTTTAATCAATGTTTTTTTTCAAATTTGGTGTGGATCATTGAGCCCCTTTATCTTTCTGGAAAATTTGGGTTTCTTCTTATACTCTGAATCGATCTATATTTGGATTATGTCATGTTATTTTTTTTATATAAAAAATCTCCAAAAGTACAAAAATGAATGTGTAAAAAAATATTTCATTTTGGGGAAGAGATCATGTAAGACGAAAAATAGGACCCCATAGTGAGAAGGATTTTAAAATATTTACATGGCTATCAGTAATATATTAACTTACATCAGATGTAATTGCACTAGATCAGTATGCACTAGTAATATACACTGTTTAAATTTCATTACCTATATGTGCACGAGAGAGAGAGAGAGAGAGAGAGAGAGAGAGAGAGAGAGAGAGAGAGAGAGAGAGAGAGAGAGAGAGAGACTGATTTCAGGACAAATGTAATCTATATTTAGTTACCATAGGATCGTTATCATAATGATGCAACATTATATTCCCTTATCCATTAATACCACTATAAAGAATTCCTTCTAGTTTTGGTTACCAAATCCAATGTACAAAGAACCATAGAGCTTTATTATGTAATTTACATGCTAATTAAATATGCTGCAGATGTGCTCAGTTGATCCAAGCTAACACCTGTTTCATATCAAGATTTGGCAATGGTCTGTTGCAATATTAAACAACCCAATTTTCATGGCTTCTGCAATTTTAAGAAGTATCTTCAGCTAAACACCAAACAATATTATATGATTTTGATTTTGCACATGCATGTATTCTGCAATTTTGGAATCAGAAAACATCTATTTGATCAAAATACCAATGTAGTCTTCTACATACATGCCAACCCCTGATGAGAAAAAAGCATATTCCAAGTGGTCAAAAAGCAGAATCCAGGCAGAAAAAGTGTAATCTATATATAACATGCTAAAATTTTAATGAACAATGAATTATTTGCCCCTCTCTATTTTTAACATCCTTTACTGCTTCAAGTTTTCATATGTAGCACTTTTAGCTTTATACACACATCGACTAGAATCCATCTGAAGACTTTTAGCACCAAATATCAAAAAATTTCCACACAACCTAAAACAGACATCACATGATGCTGCCCCTTTGTCTTCATATTTGAAGGATCCTGATATCTTTTTTTTTCCATTTATTGTTTGCCTTGTTCTAATCCATCAATTATTTGAAAGGAGATATTTTTGCTCTCATATACGCATAGACTAAAATACAATTTACTTTTTAGTGTCAAATACCTTTAGACTGGTTCTCCACTAAATATAAATTAGAACAAATAATCTGTCCATAAAGATTTATAATAGAAAACCAGTCTGATCTCTCCTCACAGAGCCATATATCTGCTATAAACAGAATAAGAGGTCGAAAGTATAAATAGAACATGATACTGTTAGGAAAGTCCATGGTCTGTGGGATTATCTGAATGTTAATAAAAGTGACAAGACAATTATTATTTTTGGAAGGTGGATATACAGAAAAAGTGCAATCCATACACATTTGCGCGTAAGGCATAATTTAGGAAAAAAGTGTAATTATTATGCAAGAATCGTAATGGTTGGCATGTATGCTTCTACTGCTAGGGGTAGTCCATGTTCTTTTAAGAACCGAATAAATACCACATCTGCAGTTATAGCATTCATGTCCACAACTGAGTTTTACTGTTTAAAAAAAAAAAGTTAACTTGGACTTAGTATAATTCAAGATTTCTCTAGTTTTCAAGTGTTGCTTCACATCAAATTTACCAGCATGAACAATTTTAAAATCCTTTCCACACAGCCAGCAAAGGGCGTGAATGTGAACATAATACTGTTAGGAAAGCGCATGCAAATCTATGGTCAAGCGTATTCTTTTATCATAGTTACGCATGGTCATTTTTTGTAGGTTACAGTCTGTGGGATTAAAAACGAGAAACAAATTATTGATTTTGTTTGGGAGGAGGATATATTGAAATCACATAATCCATATACGTTTACAGATATGGTTAAATTTTGTTTTAAAAAAAACGTAATGATTATGCAAAAGGTGCAATGGTTGGCATGTATACAGCATACTAAATGGCCACTTTTGGAACTTAACCTAATAGAAGTCTATGTGGAAAAAAATATTGTGAATATTTAAACTTTGAAACTGAAGGAGTATGGTATGTATTTTAATAGTTTACAGCTATTATTGAATGTATTAATGTTTTCTGTCTTTGACAAAAGATTCAGCTAAGGAAGGGTAATAAGGCACAAAAATGACATGAAGATGGCTGAAATTCTTAAATAATTTGATTACATGGTGCAAGGAGAAGAATGTGATGCAATTCATCTGCCTGTTTCTCTCTCTCTTCAAAACAAAACGGTGGAAAAAGCATCAGTGATGCAATTCCCATATTGCTGTTAATCTGAAAAAGCATATGCTGATACCATTTATAATAATGAAACCAGATGTTACTAAAGTTCATTCCACACAGCATCGCAGACTTCATCCTAAATAAATGTTCAGGTCATTGTCATTAAATACAGCTAAGGTACATAAATCATTTAAAATACTTTGTTCGAAACAAATTAGGTACCTTTAATTACATTTAATGATTCTGACCTGAAAATTTACGGAGTTACAGATAATAATTTGCAATGCTATATGAAACAAAGAGAAAAAGACAATGCTGATGTATTGACCTAGTCTCCTCTTATACTCAGCATCGACTTATAGATGGATGAAGGATGGAAACTTAAATTTTTATTTACGGATTCAACTAATACGCAGGCAATATGGTATTTATTTTACAAGAAAAGTCTATGCCTATAAGTAGGTATTGAATGAGGAATATGTTGACAGCAGTTATATAAACAAATCTTGTATATCTGATGATTAAGTATGTTTTCTGACCTGACATTGTCACCTTTTGACTCTCCCTATCGTATTTGAGATACTGGGGAACTTTAAAGATGGTTTTACTGTCAAACAATGATGCTAAAACTCACTTTGTGAAAGCAAAGGCACCCCCATAATCATCAGATACCAGCAGGTTATCCCACAATTAGATTTGTTGAGATATGTTTAACTTATATGTGATGCATTAAAAGTTACTATTAGGCAACAATTACTTACTTTTACATGCACAGGACCAATTCCAACTGCATGCTGAATGTCAACACAAAAGAAATGAAAGAACAATTATCACTCAAGACCTTTTCAGTTTTCACAGCAATAAATCAACTCGATTTTCAAATTTTTTGAAAGCACAAATGGAATAGCCATTTTTTTTTCATTTCCTCTGTATTTCAGGTTATGCAGCTCCATTTTACCATATATTACTCCTAAAACCACTACAAAAAGTTGCCCATCCCATTTCTCCAGTTTCCTCCAATTCAGGGTCATCTCATGCCAATGTATGGACCAATAACAATATAATACTGATAGAATAATAGTTTTAATTACAAACAAGCCACCGCTCCGGTGGCCTAGTGGTTAGAGCATCTGCCGCAGAAGTGTGAGATTGTGGGTTTATACCAAAATACTTACAAAAATAGTACTAACAGCTGCCTCGTTTGGCACTCAGCATTAAGAGGTTAGTGTTAGGACTGGTCAGACTGGTGTCAGGATAATGTGACTGGTGGGGACATCATGCTACATGTCTGTGACATGATGCCTCAGTACTAGACATCACTATAAACTGCTTCACTGCAAACATCATAGCATTATGACTGAAAAGCTGTTAAAGCTACATTAAAAATCCTAATCAAACAAACAAACAAACCTGTCTGTTCATGCTGCTTGTTTCATAACTTCTTGCAATCTTTTTCGTGCCTCCTGTACCCTCAATTCCTGCCTTCGAATGTCTTCATCAGATACCATCAGTTGCTGCAAAATGCAAAGAGCATTTAAAAAATGACTTTATTTATTAAAATTTTCATAACACTTGTTTAATGTAACTCTATTACATACTTTCCTGACTTTCCAAAACCTATTTTCATTTGTACTGATGATTTTGAAAGACAAAGTTGTATTTAATTCATTTGGTGGTATTCACTTCACTTTTCAATCTTAGAATGAAGTGGCATAGTGAATGTAAATTAACGTCATCTCAGTGTTGAAGTCTATCCCTGAAAGAAAGTGAGATATCTCTCCATGGACCATCCTTTTTTACTGCTTCTGTTTGTTTGTCTACATAAATATTTCTTTTTATCTGCCCATCTATTTATCTGATGCATGTTTTAATTAGCAGTCAAATTAATTTCTGAGAAAATTATTAATGCATCATTTGCAATGAGAATGGTTTCAATAAGATTAACCAAAATATATATTTCTATTATACAGAGTGATAGCAAGCTCAGCCAATCAGACAGAGTACCTAATACATATGTGAATATATGGCTCATAATTCAACTATAAATCCTGTATCCTCATGATGTAAGAGTAGCTGACAAATCTTAACTATGAGTAATTTGGACAAGTCTGAACAAACTATAAGACTTTCTGACAAGTCTGAACAAACTATAAGACTTTATGACGAGTCTGAACAAACTTTGTCTTTTAGACAAGTCTGAATAAACTAGAAGACTTTCTGTTAAATCTGACCAAACTAATCTCTTATCAAAACAGTTACTAATGTGTTGACAAGCTCAGTCAGTCCGATGCATAAAATCACCTATTATGCATTGATCTTAATCACAATCAAACTTATCTAAGATCTTTATAATACAAGTGTATTGTTATTTAATTTGTATTATTTGTTGGCTTTTCTTAATGACTGTATGTAATGCATATCTATTTTGTACATAACCTTGTCCAAGATCAAGTTCATGCTGTTCCTGACCAGGGACATTGATTTTGTAAACAACATAATACATCCTAGAGTCTAGGATATAGTTTTTCTCTTGGAAATTGCTAAATTTGTTGATGACTTTAAATGTTTTAGAGGAGGTTGATGTACATATGGGCTCTATTAATGTGTCTTGACTTTTTATATGATGTTGTTTACTTGAAAATAACTAATTCTTGCCTTAACATCTTGAAGCAGAATCAGTGTTATTGTTGTGTTCAGTTTTTTCATTTTGGTGGACATACTGATTCAAATTATTATTCACTTGAAATACAAGGTATTCAATATTATTCTTGGACAGACACAATTTTTGTTTATATTCTTGTGATACATTAAAAGACTGTTAGAACATCATCACAATCTAGACCACTAGCAAATTAGCATTTTGCAGACTATAGGCACATCAACAAATTCGTTAAAGGAACTTATTTGGAATACCACCTGGGATTTAATTCACAATACCTTTAATTGCATTTTAAATTTTAATTTTGTACAACAGGGAAATATATTATTTGTTGAATTTTACAAAAACTTATTTATTTGTTTGGGGTCTTTTCTGTTACTTAGTTTAAGGCCAGAGTTGTAAGACTACATACTAAGTTTGATTGTAATCCTATTAATAGAACCATCTCTAAAGTGGTTGTAAGATAAGTCAATCTGGTGTAAGATCCCATCATTAATATGTGAAAGTCTCATTCAGAACAAAACTCATAAATCTGGTCAAAATTTTTTGTAAAAAAGTCTCAAGAGATGTAACACTTTTATCCAAACAGATGCTAAATAACCTGATATGTGTCAAGAGATGTAACACTTTTAGCCAGATGCTAAATAACCTGATATGTGTCAAGAGATGTAACACTTTTAGCCAGATGCTAAATAACCTGATATGTGTCAAGAGATGTAACACTTTTAGCCAGATGCTAAATAACCTGATATGTGTCAAATGAATGTTGGTAATGATTTTGCACTATGAAAACAACAAGAGGATGAAGCTTGAACATTTTTAATTGCCCAACTTGCAGCCTTAATTGTAACAAACTACCATCTGAAATTTTTATATAAACTTTGGTGATTTAGCATTAGATCTTTCATTACCTGTATATGAGGCTGATTGGCATCAATGTGGACACCAGGGTTCTTCTGTAATGTGCTTTTATTGGCATTCTGCCCCATGACAGGTGTGGAGTTGAGGTGGAGAGCAGCTGATATGCTCTGCAGAATATTCTCTGTCGTCAGATCTGGACCAATGCCTATAACAAGATGTGGAACTGTCATTAGAAATAATTACACCTAAGGATAACAACCCACCTCTATTTGAAATGTGTCCATTAAAAACGACTGCTATTGTCAACATGATACGAAGTAAGAGTTGAATAAAAAAGGACAATATATCCATTAAATTGTACCAGAAAAGTATGAGAACTGAACTTGATCTTTGTCTTTTTACAGTAATTTCTCATTATCAAACTTCATTTCAATCTATGAAGTCCTTCAGAAGTTTCTGTGAATCAAACTAAATTTATAACAGACATGCCATGGATAATATCAAACTAAATTTAAAACAGACATGCCATGGATAATATAAAACTAAATTTATAACAGACATGCCATGGATAACATCAAACTAAATTTATAACAGACATGCCATGGATAATATCAAACTAAATTTATAACAGACATGCCATGGATAATATAAAACTAAATTTATAACAGACATGCCATGGATAATATCAAAGTAAATTTATAACAGACATGCCATGGATAATATAAAACTAAATTTATAACAGACATGCCATGGATAATATCAAACTAAATTTATAACAGACATGCCATGGATAATATAAAACTAAATTTATAACAGACATGCCATGGATAATATAAAACTAAATTTATAACAGACATGCCACAGATAGTACCATATAACTCCCTACAGATGACAAGGGCATAACAAAAAGAGTGTATTATTTGTGGTGATATGCAAAATGCAGAAATCCATTTTACTAAATAACTTTATCATACTCTATTAGCAGCAAAACTGCATTTTATTTCCTCACTGTTCTAAGGCTTATTCTCACAATCTGAAACCAGTTGTCCCATGGTAGCTAAAAGCATAAGGCCTAAGCAGGCCTGAAAGTCATCAACTGCCTAAAGCCAAACCAAGCAGTAAATAATGTCCACAATTTAACATGTGTAAATGTAATGTTATGTCACATGCAAATCCATATGTAATTCATTTATTTGTACCATGAAGTTTAAATTTAACAAAATATGCTCTCTGGAAAATGTGGTAAACCTACCTAGAATTCACTAACTTTAATGGGGTACCAATTTCCATAAGCAGGATTTGAAAGGCCCAATGAATATTGACCTTTGATTGGAAACAAAAGGACATTTGCCCTAGCATGCATCAGTGTGTTCACAAATATATCAACTTTTCGCAAAACACAAAAATTAATGAATTCACAATATGTTTTTAATCTTCTTTACAGGATAGTCACATAGTTCATCTGATATGGTGGTCAAGTGGATGAAAAAATTGATTCTATATTGAGAGGCAAATTCCTGAGCTCTCAATCTTGTTGACTTACATAATATAGTTAATCTTCTTAGTTTGTATCAATTCTACTATATAAAAAAAAAGCACAACTATCTGCTATGAGGTTCATCATATGACATCTCTCACAGGACATGTCTTGATCTCTGGACTTAAAAAATATTAGAGGCGGTAAAATCAGAAAATATATGTGAGGATAAAAGCATATGGTTTGGAAGCAAACTAACATCATAGTGTCACTATTTATCTAATCATCCGTTCAAATCAAACACTTTCCAGTGAATTTATTTGTGGCTATTTGTCACCAACAGCCTACTGACCCTGAAATTAAATCCACCAAAAGCATTTCTGATTTTACAGCATTTATTTTATATGTACCTTGCACATTTCTTGGCAGTTCTAGGGATTGAATAATATCTTCCATAATATCACGAGCATGCAGACCTTGCAGTCGTTTCTCCCAGAATAACTGCAAAAAATAAAACAACACATTTAAATAATCTAAAATATCTATATTTTATGTAAACGGTAAATTTGTAAAGCATGATATATACCAATCAGGAGAATACTGTAAGGATGGCAAAACATTAAAGCATGATATATACCAATCAGAAAATGACTGTAAGGATGGCAAAACATTAAAGCATGATATATACCAATCAGAAAATGACTGTAAGGATGACAAAACATTAAAGCATGATATATACCAATCAGAAAATGACTGTAAGGTTGGAAAAACTTAAAAGCATGTATTCAACCTATAAACTTAAATAACTTACCCCTGCAATTACTCACTCCCAAGTTACAACTCAATACTGCAGAAGTACAAAACCTCATTGACAGTAACAATCTGTCGTATGCTATTACTTCTTTTATAGTATCAACTCTTAGAGATTTATAAGAAACATTCTGATTGTTTTCCTTTAAAATTTAAAGATCTCATATATGAAAATGTATGAAACACAATTAATACAAAATATGTCCATCGCATGACTTCTCCCTACTATCAGTCTTGAGCTGTGCTAGGTCTGGAACATGTGTGATACAGAGTAATGTTTATTACCAGTCAGAAACTTCTTAATTCCAATGATCCTGATTTGTAAAAATGAAGTCCTTTTCTCATCATTTATAAAGGGTGTTTTTGTCCTTGTGAAGTTCTTGCTGTTTCATTTCGAAGTCCATTTCTTATTCATGCCTGAGAATTTTAATGTCTCTGATTATTTTTACAAGTTTATATAGCAAATGGATATAAAAATGCTCATATGTACATTTTTGTTACTTTGATCTCTCCCTCCCTCGATTTTAGCTGCATAAGCTCGACTCACTTTAATAAAAGATTCATCATGACTCCAAAGATTTGAGGGTGGTTGTTGTTGTTGTAGGGTTTAACACCATTTTTTCAGCACACAATAGGCTATATATATATATATATATATATATATATATATATATGAGGAAGAACACGGTTAAACCCCCAGAAAGAACGACCAACCTGCGAGACGCTACTGTCAAGCTTTCTCACATAACTACTATATCCTATTCTTAGACTCGAACTCACGCAGTGATCCGTAACGGAAAGCGCTTTAGACACTCGGCCACTTGGGGCCCCTAGATTTGAGGGTAGAAGGATGGTAGTGTGGCAATTACCGTGAAAAGACATTAACAACAACAAAACAAACAACCTCAAACAAAAGAAAATGAATCTTTGTACCTAATTTTTAACAGAAACCCCTGATGGCCAGACTTGGTAATAATTTCTGCTAAACTTTATTGCATTTGGACATTTAGTACAGAAACAATGTTGCCCGTTTGTTCTTGACACACCAGTTGTGCAGACCTGTCTACCCTAACAAGATTGTCTCAGTAAGGCAGCTGATTTGTTTCAGTAAGTATGACCAATTTTCAGTAAGGTGCAACAAAGTATCATTTACTGCTATTTAGGGCTGTCAAAAATCACGAAAAACTTACCCAGGTACCTGTTGCACCATTTAACGGGTACCCGTTAGAAACATGAAAGACATGTACAACCCTAGACCAACTAATTGTTATCCGTCTTTCTTTAATATTTTATCTGGTGATAGACTAACCGTGTAATGCACTACTCAGTCTGAAGCGTCCACACTGTGGTAGCTGTGAATGATCAGACCACACACTATTAATTAATAAATTTATTTAGAATAACATTTGTACCCAGACGGTAAGTATAATCCAACTGCTAATGATCAGCTGCATTAAATCCTTTAGAACACTCATCTTTTTTTTAGTATAAATCCCTGTCAGAACAGAACACGTGTATTCATCAGCTGTTGACCTCAGATTTGAATTACCCATGCATGAGTGTAAAGCAGCTTTACCACATGGCAAGATTAACACGTTAAAACCGTCTTGTGTCTGTGTGTGTGTGTGTGTGTGAGAGAGAGAGAGAGAGAGAGAGAGAGAGAGAGAGAGAGAGAGAGAGAGAGAGAGAGAGAGAGAGAGAGAGAGAGAGAGAGAGAGAGAGAGAGAGAGACCACACAGTCGCAGAAGTGATATGATTTTGGAATTATAATTCTTAAGAAAGTTATGACAAAAACATAGTAGTATCGAGAATAGAAATGTCAGTACATGTATGATGGCTAATTTTCAAAATTAGCAGAGCTAGTCAACTCGAAACAATGAGCTACTCAAAGATTGCATTGAGACATGGTGAAGATTTCAAGGTGTATAGGTGATAATTGTTAATAATATAACGGGTTTGATTTCTTTGACATGTGTGTTCAGAAAAAAAGGTAGCCATCTGGATTTCATTAAAAGAGCACACAATGTACCAATCATTTAGCACCCACAATCAATAGTTATCGTCTACAAAGAGGTTTATTACCTGTAGAACAATGACTATGTTTTACCCTTGGCATATAATGCCTCAGGGATCAGGGGTTTGTCCTGTTGCACAGTGCCAATGAATTTTACTAATCCAAACAGACTCTCTGATGTATTGTTTATTTATATTAAGCAGGGATCTGGTTTCTAATTAAAGCCATAACTGTCACACCTGTTTGAAGTGATTTTATGTGTAACGATTTAGTAGTGGGCCGCTGATGCATAACGGGTGATCCTACTCCTAAATATATACTGGAGCTGTAACTGAGACAAGCACACTGCTGACGATATATGATATTTTGATAGTGTTGGCGAGTCTGGCGACAATTTATTTTTTGTGAACGGGTACCCGAGATTAATTTTCAATACCCGGGTATTTCACTACGGTCGGGTACCCAAGTACCAGTTGAAAGCCCTACTGCTATTATCAAGTTGGAAAATGTGTATGAGAAAAGTCTGGTAGTCCAAACTGATGCATCGACAGTAAAAATTATGTTCATCAAAAAAGTTTGTTTTGTAAAGTACACATACACTGTATTGACCTCTTGAACAGTTGCACTAACTTCAATTCCAAACCATATGCAGCTTAATGGCTTGTTGCTATCTCTTAACTTGACGTAATTCTTGCAAATTTATTTCTTTATTTCACATGATGGAAATTATAAATCCGTCCATGTGATAAAATCAAATCGACACACAATATTCAATAAACGTAATTGTGTCACTTCCTGCTTTTATTCTTTATTCTTCTGAACTTATTATTAAAACATTTTCAAGAGGCTATTTTTTCCATTCATATTTTTAACGTTTTGGTAGAATTAAAATTATGTATTCAACAATTTGATCATGCAGACACTTTGCATGGAAAAATATGTGCAGTTTAAAGCATCTGAGGTACTACTATAAAGTTACTCAGGTTCTCTGATTCCACTAAAATTAATGTGAAACCCGGATCAAAATCAAACACAAAAGAGCCAATTATCCCGATTTTACTGCAACAATCATATTTCCATTGTTATTCCTTTTATTATATATGTCCATTTTTAAGGGTCATTTTTGAAAGGTAAAATGGCAAGAGTTGGCAGGTCTGAGTAGTGGCATATACAAAAGCAGCATAGACATCTTAAAAGTTAAGTAGAGTTTTGGTAGTAATTTTAATAAAAAAATATATATTTACTAAGTTGGCTTCTTTGCAATTAAAAATAGCAACAGACAACAACAATCAGGAAAAAAGCTGCAACCCATTCAAAAAGGATATGATTTCCAAATTATGATACTCCTAGTCTTATGAAATAGCTTTCATCAACATTTTACTTTACGAATGTGCTCACTTGTCAATGTTAATTCATTAAATTTTTGTATGTGAACAGATCAATTTCTTAATTATTTCACTTTTTATCTGATGATGTACTTTTAAAATCAAAATTCACATAATTTTTTGTTTGGGTGACAAAGGTGCATATCATCTTCACTTCACTTCACTGCCCGTCACTCCTATCAGGGTATCATATGGGCCGCCAACTACAGATCTCCAGAGTCCTCTGTCCTGGGCCATTTTTTCTAGCTGGTTCCAGGTGTAGCCCATCTTGGTGGTGTCAGCCTGGAGGTTGCGTCGCCAGGTGTTTCTTGGACGGCCTCTCTTCCGCTTGCCTTGTGGGTTCCACCTCAGCGCCTGCCTGGTGATACTGGTTGGCGGTTTTCGTAGGGTGTGCCCTATCCAGCCCCATCTCTTCTTCCTGATTTCTTCTTCAGCAGGAAGTTGGAAGGTCCTTTCCCAAAGATTGGCATTGCTGATGGTGTCAGCATATCATAATTATACTTAAAACAGATATTGACACAATGGTGTAGAAAAATTACAAAAAATGTATGTATACTGTACAAATTTATGTCAAAGAACATCAATATGAATTCTTTATTGATGAGTTGTATTCCAGTTGGCTAACAATGAAGCTATTATAGTGTAACACATAACACCTTGATTCCAAACTGTCAAAATCTGCACCACCAATATGTATTCAAACACTCAAATCATGAAGACAAGCCATGAAGGTAATGACTTTTTTGCATTAATACAAGGAAAAAATTCCTATTTTTTTATCTTGAAACTTTTTTGTGAAAACAAATCAAATTCAAGAATTTAAATGATTATAATAGTTTGCACTTCTGCTGCAATTTTATGTATTTTACAGTTATTTTTCTACAATTTTCAATGTGTATAAACCTTTTCAATACTTTGCAAAATGTATGTATTCACAAAACTTGAAAATTTCAGGATGTGTCATTACAAGGAAAATACAGATGTATAAAAGACTAAATTATGATCTACTTTTGAGGAAACAGAAACTGGAAGTCTTGAATTTAACCAAATTTGAGCTAATCTCTCATAATGATGATAATTATAGTTTTCATTATTTATATTATTGGCAAATATATTTCATGGGCAAAAGTTATTTATTAGAAGTTATATCGGGCATTAATTCATTAAAGTGATTTAATATTAAGGCTATACATGTTTGGAAAATCAATGTTAACTGCACTAATTGCAAGATATGATAATTACATTATTGCATCATCAATATGACATCTCCAAGTGTCACAGTACTATCAACACTGGAAGAGATGGGACATAAGATAATGCGGTGATGACTTCGGTCTCTAACTGAACAATAAACATTAAGAGATCTGTACAATTTTAATAATGGCAGGAATAATGATGTGAAAGAAAAAATAGACAACAAAAAGTAAAGGACACCACCGGAAATCGTTAGAAATTTATGACCTGCAGTTTCTAAATTTCAGTCTGAGCTTAATAACTGTGTAATAGCAAGAATGAAAGAAACTGTCATCATACACTTTTCTTGATGCATATGATAAAATAATCTGACAACCTGTAATATTCAACCTAAGAAAATTTAATCAGTTTTTAAATTCTCATTCAGCCGTTTTACTCACAATTGATGGATTGCCAGCTGTTGTTGTTGGGACAGCTGATGGACTGCCAGCTGTTGTTTTTGGGATAATTGATGGACTGCCAGAGAAGGGAAAATGCTGCATATTAGAGCTGTACTGATGTCACTTACTGCCGATTATGCCGATACCGCGTATAGCCGATTATCAAAATTGCCGATACCGATTATGAGACCAATTATTTGATTATCATATTATGTACTCAGGTATAAGCCGACAAATTTAGAAAACAATAAAGGCCTGGAATGGGGGGGGGGCTTATCCATGGGCCAATGTCAAAACTTTACAGGTTTTAGGTGTTTTTGTTGTCTATTGTAACGGCAGTACATCTTGGGACAAAAATATCCGTGTTCTAAGACATAGGCATGTTAAAAAAGTAACTTGCGGTGACCCAAAAATTATTAAGCTTTTATAAAGTACTATTTATTATTGATTTTGTTATTATTTTGCATGTGCATATTTTCTGATTTCCACAACACGAAATTACATAAAGGTAAAATACAGCCTTCATAATTCGCGGGTCGGTCGAGTTTACCAGGGAGAACATATACTATAATGTACAGTACTTAAGCAGTGCAAAGTGTGCATAGCGTCACTTAAATCCTTTTTTATTCCCAAATATATTAGTTGGAGATTTTGCTTTATTCGTTGTTTCGACCAAAGTGTATTCTTTCAGATAAAATTTCAGTTAATCTGTAATAGCTGTTTCATTTACTACGAATCACCTCTCACGAGTTACTCATTTTCAATGATATAAGTGATTCTACAAAATGAGGTAATATTCTGAGTATACAAGGGACACAACAGGTATAATTTACATCTTCACGCAGCGTGGTAATAATAAAGGCTAAATTTCTCATAAAGATCAACTAAGATCAACATCAATCAATTTTAGTTTTGTCTTTTGGCTAAACAAACATGTAACTTTCCACACGATGGAAAGCTTGATGTTTCAGAATCTCCTTTGGGAGTGGGCGATTTTTTTTTTTTTTGCAAACAGGAAAGTTTCGCGGCACAATAAATATGTTCTAATCACTATGTAAATTGAGGCAATGCTTTTGAGTTCATTGCCGACTTTCTATGAGCAAAGGTCGTCGGTTTGCTTTGACAACAACAAATACTTGTTATTGCTGCGGCAACATCAGATAATTGTAAAACATTGATATAGAATTGTTTTATTTGTTTAGTATATGTCGGTGCTTCAAAGGTACAGTAAAACCTGTTATGACTTATGAGAGACCGCCCCTTCTGCCAGATGGTGGCTTGATGAAACACTAACAAAAGAAATAAAAAATAATTTTAAAAAATCCGGAAATGATTCTCACTTACTAGTATTAAAGACAATGAGTTCGTTCACCCTCCAGGCATTACGGATTAACTGAAAGACAGACGACGTACTCAAACCTACACTGAAGCCCTTCCAAACAATTTCTCACTGGGACATAAGGACTATCTGTGTTTTGTGAGTTTTCATAAAGATAAAGAAAAAACACAAACCTCAAAATTGACTGTGTATATATCCATCATTACTCCCTTTGATGTTAATCTTACTGGCTATTCACATGACTTTGGCAATACAATGGTGGTTAGCGACATGTACTTTAGTCTGGTTTACTGCAGTTTACAAATGTTACCAGACGCTGGAGTTGAAAATTTCGCACAACTGGCAGCAAGATAAATTCTTTTTAAATACTTTATTAGAGCAATCTCTTTGTTACAAAAGATTAATTGATGGTTCGATGTGTTTATCTCAATATATGGTTATTCGACTATACAGTAGTGTTAGTTAATGAGCAACTTGTTTGCATACTGCATATATCCCGAGCTTTAGTGTTACAAAAGATTAAGTTACGGTCAGTCAAAACGCGACTGTATATACAACTTTTATCAGGAAAAATTGGTTATTTAAAAAAATTATTTGCATCGGCACCGATAATTTTTGCCGATACCCGATTATACCGATTGTGCTAATAATCGGCCCAATTACGCGTACTAATCGGTACAGCTCTACTCATTAGTATAACAATTATTGTAAAATTCAAAGTCACAATTTGCAATATTTGCTTTCCTACAAAAGTACATGAAACTACAGAACATATGGAAAACTAAATGAGAGATTTTGAAGTTATGAGAGTCTAATTCAATGTGTGGTAAAGTAGTAATCAAGGTCTCAGCTTTTCTAATATGCCAGATGACAATCCTTAAGCATGGCTATAACACCCTCACACCTAGTCACTCTGACATGCCAGATGACAAGCCTCGAGTCTGGCTGTTACTATGCCAATCACATAGAATTACTCTGGCATACCAGAAAACAAGCCTTCAACCTGGCAATTGTCATACAATACTCAAAGAGCTGCCGACATCCCAGACAAGCCTTTTGGCCTGGCTGTTCAACTTTTTGTTATCACATACACAGCTGTTCTCTGACATGCCAAATGACAAAGCATCTGCCTGGCTATTGTTACACCATACTCGCACAAAGCTGTTATCTAATACGCTAGATGGCAAATCTTCAGCAGGGCTTCTTTTATGCAACACTCACACAGAGCTGCTCTCAAATACCAGATAGCATACCTTCAGCCTGGCCATTTATAATACACACTCCTACCAAGCCATCTGATGTAGTTGTCAGAAGGCCAATGTTAGTTGCAATGTATTAACATTCTGAATTACAGATTTGAGGAATTGACATTCCTTCAGTTTGTGACAGGGTAGATTTTCTCATACTGTATTTTTTAATGCAATGTTATTAAAGTTAAGCATTCCATATGAAAAGGTTGAGGGCTGTTACATTTAAACATACAAGGTACCCAAGAAAGGCAGTTCAAAAAGAAAAAATATGCCAGGGTTTTCTGATTTCACAGAGTTCATATTAAACTGATAAGAAATTCTAAACTGCATATATGATGGGTGAGTACCTCAGATTAAACGTGCCTTCCCTGGGTCCCATGTATGTTCTACTGGAACAGACCTGATATACAGTTCTCTGAATGAACTTAAATTTAGACACAGTATCAAAAAAGTTTGCCTTTCAACACTGAATATTCATTTCAGAGATAGAAAGAACTGAAGACATCTCAACCACTGCAACAGTCACCACATGAATGACAAAAATTAAGATAAGAACCTGTTTAGGTTGGTCCTGATTTCCGTGTTTGATGTCTGTTTTTGTCTTGCTCTCTGGTCTGTTCCGTATGACGGTCACTGGCTGTTTAAATATGGATGCTGTTTGTCGGATTGGTAGAACAAGACTTGAATCATGGCGCATTCCTTGCAATGACAAAATTTTTAAATGGATCAATTAACATTGACAAAATACTCCAAATGATTCCTCAGCACCATACACAGTTCTTTTGCATGACATCAAAAGAGTATGGCAGCATATATTAAAAACAAGTATCTTTATCACAAATTTTCTCAAAATGGGTTATTCATACTGTATTGTTAAATAGTAAGAAAAAGCAAATTTTTAAGTAAAATACGTTTCTCAGAGAATACTTACCAAATCTCATTATGTTGGGAATATTAGCCAGCTACCTCGCCAATCCAGTCATACTAAAAGATAGGGCATAACCGATTAGCATTTTTCTACTGATTTCAGATTCCGGATTTTGGGCATGAAATTTTTCCGATTCCAGATACGATTCAATTAATCGGAAATGCTAAATCCGTATTTTTTTTCTTCTAAAAATTTCATCTTCCGTTTCCGGGTTTCTGGTATCTGGTTTTGCCATGTCTAGCATGTTACTTAGTACTTTACCATATCCGGCTTCATTTCCGGTTTTCACCCGCCAGTTCAAATAGATTGTCTCACAGCGTGGTTGTGTTGACCATATTGGACTTTTCTGACTTCTTATTTAACTTTATTAACGCACTATCGAATGACACGCAGTGCTAGACACGGTGCTATAGAAATTCAACTTTATTATTTTTATTATCCGAATCGGTCATTCCTGCCTTGTCAGACTCCGATTAATTGGAAGTTCATACTATCCGGTGGAATCCGATTTCCGGATCAAAAGTCGGTTATGCCCTACTAAAAGAATAAAATTGTCTTATCTTGTCTATGACAAGTACACAAAGGACAGTAGCTCTTGACCATTACCTCCCATAAACACTGCCAGATTTTAATAATTTATAGCTGAGCAAGCTGCTAATAAGGATACATGCATAGCAGGGTTTTTAAGTAATGTGATTGGGTAAGTATTCTTAAAGAAACAAAATTTACTTACAAATTTGCATTCTCCTTCAAATATGTTCGCCAATCACATTACATTAGGAGGATATGTATTAGGAGAATGGAATCCTCAGCATCTAATCTCTACCTGGAGTATCTGGGGAAGAATAGCTGGATCACCATGGGAACAATAACCTGTTCTCCTAATTACATAAGGAACACAGCATTTGGTCCCTTTACCTGTGACTCTTATTTACAATTAAAAAGACAATGCTGAAATCTTCTTAGCTACAAAGTTTCACTGGCTAATCCAATGGAGCTAACATGCTGTGTTGGTTGATTTAGTTGGGAAGGTGGTCTTATCTGATGTTGCCACTGGCCTGAGCAGTTCAAGGGTCTGCCTCTGCAACGATAAATTCTCTGAGACAAAAATTTGAAAAAGTTGACTATGTATTCCAGCTAACAGCTTCCACTATATCTCAGATTGAAACATTTCAAATGCGAGGCTTGCAGAGATGACTCAAATTATAAGCTCTAATCTGCATGAGCTAAGAGGTGTCTATGATCTTTTGAGGCCATAGAGCATGCTGAGCATTTAACCCACAAAGCAAGAGCTGGAGTGGTGATATCCTGTTTCCCAGCTTTCACCAGGAGGAAGAGGCATTTATGCTCGTTATGACTTGTCACCAAACCATCTAGTCTGAACTGATGATAGTTTGGTTCAATAGAAAGGGCACATAGCTTGCTTACCTTGCATGTGGAGGGTAAAGTTATCAGGAAACATATCATATATGATAGACACTTTGGCAAAGTGTGGGATAGAGACTCATTATTCAAATTGAGCCATAATAAAAACCCACAAAAAATTCTATCTGGGAAACAAGATGAGGGAATTACGTTGTTTGAAATCAAAATATAGCTTAAAGATATGAAAGGTCTTTATCATGCCAAATTTTCTATTTGCCTTGATGCTGGAATGTGTTTGATATCATATAGCGGTGGCCTTTGATAACCAATGGGGGAGGGGGGCAGCTGTTTCTCCTCAAAGAGCCAGAGAAAAAAAGTCAACCAGTTGAGGGATTGAGGAATTCAAAGGAACAACATTATTGGCCTTGCATCAGTCGCAGAAAATGTGCCACTTTCACCTGTAAACATTCAGAACAGAAGGCTTTCTTGCTATTGAGATTCACTCCACAAGTTTCAATTTTTTTTTCTTGCAAGGCTATCCAGATAAGAGCCAAATGTGAAAGAAGACAGCCTGGGAAGGGATGTAACACCCTCAACTGTGGTTGCTTGAGGAGATTTAAGTTAGCCAGGATCTTCCTGAGCAGATCTATTGTTGGATTGCAAGAACCAGAAGGTCAGTACTGAAGGTATTGGAGTGCATCTGGTACCAGCAAGAAAAGGAAGTTGCAGAAACATGAGTTTCCAAGAAGAATGCCTTAGAGTTGCAGGGTTGCAAATTCAACCCAAAAGACTGCATTTTCCCTTCTTCCCAAGATCATCAGACACATTGACTTTGTAATCCTGGGTAATGGTGGTAGTATTTCCAAATGGCCAACACTGGATAAATTTCCGCAATGGCAGCTTGAAAGCTGAATTCAGTCTGCTCCATAGTCGGACCTGAATAAGATGGGTTTGCTGGCATCTGATCACCCTCCCTGTGTGTCAGGTCCTCATTTGAATCGGCTTGCAGCTCTACACAAATCATGCCAGTTCAACAATAAGGTCCCTATGCTGGGACTGCCAGTGTCAGCTGGACAGCTGGCTATGGTACAACAGTATTATAAGTTAGATCCAATGAATCCAGCATGAAATCCATTACAGGCTCTGAAATCAAGGGTGAATACTGACAATGATTTTTCTGTGGAAACAATTTAAGTACCAACAAAAATGACATTCTTCAGAAAAATAAAAATAAATTAAGTCATAAAAATAGAAAAATCCATGGTATTAAGAAAATTTATTTTAAAAAACCTTAGTGGTGCAAATAAAAATTTGCTTTCTCAGATGAATTGCATTTTTAATGCATAGATTTCACCCACAGAACAATAAAATTTAGAACTATTTAAGTTTTTAAGCTTTTGTTTCTTGAAATTATCATTTTCAAGAAAACAATTATTCCTGATCTGAATCAATGATAACACTAGAATGTATGCATATTAAAATAAAACATTAGTGACATTATACACAATGGTTTTGAGATGAGCACTGAAACATGTTGGAAGTCCTGTATTTAACAATCTTTAATGATTAGTTATCTTCAAAATTGGTAATTTCAAAAGAAAAGCAAGCAGCTTTGTTAGAAATAAAATATTTACTCCTAACATGATCATAAAACAACTACTGACCCTTTTCCCCCATCTTCTCATTGCCAATCTATATCCCATTCTTAATTTTTCTCTAATACCTTGGCAACTCACATGCTGCATTATGCAGTGGTCTGTGTTTGGATCCCACTGTCTGTGAGTTTTTGAAGAAGAGGTGTATTTTGCTCACAATACATATTCAGACAACATTTTTATCAAAGGAAAATATAGTAGAAAGGATGCAAAATCTTGTTTTAGTTTTAAACTTTTGGACATGGAAATCTTTTTAATCTTGAAATATAGACAAGACTCCTTTAAGAAAATTTTTAAATTGATTGTATTTTAACCCTGATGCATGCTGAATGCTCCTTGAATGTTTTCAACCAAGCAAACAGAAAAGTAGTTTAAAAATCTCAATTACGGCAAGATTTGAGAATTTAGACAAATCAGGGTTTGTACTGGCTAATTCCATAGACAAAGAAACCAGGACTTCCAGCAGGTCTTGTTGTTAAATTGTAAGTACTGGCACAAGTTGTAAGTGTAATTACTAGCACAAGTTAATAGCACGCTATGCAGACTTTAATATCGTTTAACATAAAAACAAAAGAATAACTTATCTTTTAAATTTTGGAAACATGCCACTATCAGCTTTATGCAAGTTGCATGGCACTTAACTGTTCACATTGTAAATTTAACTCCAATTTTCATGATTTGCTCCTCAGCAATATGAACATTGTGTCAATAATTCGCTAATAAAGAAAAGTTTAGCAGTTAGTTTCTTTAAAATGTAGCTTTTTCCAGTATTACAGTTACGTCCCATCACCAGCGGAGACAATTACAAACCAACCTCTGGCAAAGTCAAAAGCAGATCCTTTGTGGCGCTTACTTTTTCTCAAAGCACTACTTATAATTCTCCCACTTCGAAAGTCGAATGCACTCAAATCAAACGAATCTCCCAGGATTCGGGCCAACATGGGCTTGCTCCTTATTTTTCTGCCATCGGGACTGAAAAAAAAATCATTTCTGATGATGAACATTTGTCATTGCAAACAAACTAAATTTGTGTGTGCATATATAAATTAACTTCCTCATGCTTCAGCAGGGTTTGGTGGTTGGTATTTTCATACTCTGTATCTGTTAGTCCAGCTATCCTTAATCACATCCCTCAACAACTGGATAAAAATTCATTAAACAGCACTGTTTTAATTTCAACCATCAGCGCAGCACTTGGGAAAGATATATTACTCCAAACAAAGGTACCTTGATCCTAAAAAAACCCACTGGATTTAGTGTGTCATAAAACAGTGTATGAAACCAAACAAACTTGGTATATTATGTAAGTTCAATTTGTGATGACCATCAATAGGAAAGGTATAAATTTGAAAGTAGCCCTATTTTTTACTGACTGGTGAAAGTTGCTGTTACACACTTTTGTAAAATATTTTTCATTGATATAACTAATTCTGGCCACCTAATATGGGTTTTCACAATCTGTGGGTCATGTCTGTAGATAATGAATAAGACATTATCTAAACATGACTGCAGCTAACTGCAAGCTGTCAGTCAGCTTTGAGATATAATTAAATAGCATTAGTAGGAAATAAGGAATTGCCTAGGGATATACTCTATTGTTGAACAAAACAATTGTCATTTGCACATTGTGTTAATTTATGTTTATTGCAAACTGAGTGTGAGATGCACTTGTGACTGCTCAGTGTTTTAGTGATTTACTTAGATGACACAATTTTATGGCCTGAACTTAACTAAGTAACACAGGATGCCGCTACAAAGAAAACCAGTCATCAACTTAAAGGGCCAGAGTTGCTTATAACAATGAAGACTTGAAAATTTAATTTATACACAAGTCTGTATCAAGCTAAAAAAGAATATGGCTAACCTAGCTCTGAAAAACAAAGATTTATATCCAGCTGAAACAGTTAACAGATTACTTGTTGCCCCAATTTCTACTGTAGACTGTGATAAGGGATTCAGTTGCCAGAATCTCAATAAAACAAACTTATGAAATTATTTACTTTGAAAACAGTAGAAACTGGTAGAACTGGCTACTTCCGTCACATCAATTTTGCTAGATAGGGGTTGTGACCATAATGATGAAAATAAAGGTTATTTGCCGATTGGATTCAGGACATGGTCAATTAAGAGTTATGCGTTGGTACATCACTGTCTTTTGAATGCCTATGTATAGTTTTTAAGTCTTCTTGCGATTCTGGAGCGATAAAAAACTTGTGAGAAAAAGTTGAATCGAGCGAAGGGTTGTGGTCATGCTTGCATTCCTTGTGTTTATTTATATTACTGATATTGATAAGGGTAATTCATGTTGTCAGAGATTTTGCTGTACTTTATTGATAAAAGGTCAGACTCCTGTGGTGTAACAATAACACGTGATACTAAGCCAACTCAACCGATCTTGCGATCTTGTAAAAAAAAATGAGCAAAGTTCAACATTTTAAAAATAAAATTTGGTGTGAAATCCCGTTTTGGCGGCATGTTCATGTGTTGAGTAGCAGAAGATTTTATATGTAAGACAACTTCTTGCAAAATTGTAAACTTGGATTAAGATGCAGAATGTTTTTGAGGTATAAATTTCCATCTTTTATACAATGTATTTATTTGTACGATTCTAACAGATATATAGCAAATAGGATTTTCTAGGTTATAGGCAAGGTCATGGAGTGGGTCTTTAGGTTGACACTTAGACCAGCGAAAGTTGGTCGCTAAGCCTTTTTTTTATTTTGACTTGGCGACTTAAGCCGCCAAGTCAAAATAAGAAAAAAGGCTTAGCGACCAACTTTCGCTGGTCTAGGTTGCCACTTAGAAATCACGTTGATTTTGATTAGTCCAACAGTGTCAGACAAACCACATGTTTCTGTTTCAACTCGGAACACGCTATACAACCCGTTATTTTTGGTAGTAAGACGTATCACTAAAACATAAATAGCACGTGAAAGGTCTTAGATGTCTTAGATTGTAGAACTGTCCACAGCGGAACAATGAACATAACCATAATATAAATGTACCTCATTGAAATAATACCTGTAGTAATAAACGTCTGTTTTTCCTGCAGACAAACCAGATTTTCTCACTACCTCCTCCCTGATCCATCCTGTAGGTAATCCACTAACATCAGACTTTCTTTTGTCCATGTTTTTGCAAAACTTTTGTTTAGTGTCCTGAAAAACAAGAATTACTATCCGGAAGTTTTCCGGTCAATAAATTAACCGGAATAAAGATTCCGGAATAAATACCGGAATAAAGGTAGTACTCGGAATAAATACCGGAAAAGACGTTAATAATAATAATAATAATAATAATAATAATAATAATAATAATAATAATAATAATAATGGTATAGAGGGTGACTCATTAGTCAAAGATTATTCTTTCTTTGTGTCCCTCTTAAGGAGAGTATAACAAAAGACACTATATGAAAATAACAATAATTAATGTGCATTTTAACATGTTTAGTATTAAAATACGAAATTATATTATCTATTATAAATACATAAATGCCCATGATATCTCTTCTTAAATACTGTCATATCTTCAGCAGATCTTGAATGTAGTGGAAGCTTGTTCCACAGAACTGTACCAGCGTATCGGAAGCTCATTTTAAATTGCTATGTTCATGGCTTTGGTTCTAGAAGGTTTTCATGTGATATTGATACCATCTGGTATTTTGTTGAAAAAGGCCTGAATATACTCTGGTGTAGTTCCATGTAGATATTTATATAAAAAAAAATTGCCTTGTGAAAAACTATCACATCATATATTGTGAACCATCTGAGTTATGTAAATAATGCTTTTGAGGGATGACCAATAGATGCTTCTAAAATTATATGTGCTGCTCATTTCTGGTTTATAAATCCTGTCATACTCGAATTTAGCAGTTTCCCCATACTGCTGATTCTGCAGAGTAGAGCAATTCCGGATGAGTGTTTTAACAAAGCTTTTCTATATGGTCATTCCATAATAAACTATTATATACGGACACACCTACAAGTTTCTCATGTTTGATATTTTCTAACGGATGATTATTTATAGCAAGAGATAGTTCTGGGTTCCCTGACTTGTGTAGCTTTTCTGATGTCCCCAAAATCATACATTTTGTTTAACCTTCATTTATCTCCATCCTATTTTGTTGTATCCAGTTTTAGACTCTACTATGGTACGTGTTTAATATCATTTGGATAACTTCGTTATCAGAACTAGATGTATACAATGTTGCATCGTCTGCAAACAAATCTGTATTGGTGGATTCATTATTTAATGGTAGATCAATGATATCCTGATTGCGCCTTATGAAATATAGACCTGAATAGTTGCATGCTTTTCAAATAATTTTGACCATACAGGTAGAATTGATATTGGTCTGTAATTCTGGCAATCCTACTTTTCTTCTTTCTTAAAGATAGCTATAACCTTTGCACAGTTCAGTGTTTCTGAAAATTGCCACTCATTATACTTAAGTTTAGGATATGCGATGATGGATTTGTTATTACGAGTGCAACAATTCAATTTTTTTAAGATTCTATGGACCAATACCACCCAATTACCGGAATAATTGTGTAATACCACAATAAAATAAAAAAAAGATCTCTTTCCAAACAGACTCGGGTATATTGTTATTAAAGTGATGTAAGCGCTCGATTTAAACTTTTTGCGGAATAAATGTATTTACCAGAATATATACCGGAATAAAGGTATTTACTGGAATCAATAGTGTGATAAAGGTAATCACCTTAATAATTGTGTAATACCAAAATAAAATGAACTTAGGTAGAGTCACACAAAAGACTTATAAAAATGGTACTTTCAGCTGCCTCGCTTGACGCTCAGCATTAAGAGGTTAGTGTTAGGACTGGTCAGCTTGGTGTCAGGATAATGTGACAGTGTGAGACATGATGCTACATATCTGAGGCATGATACCCCAGTGCTAGATATCACAAAAAACTGCCACATTTTAGAGATCGTAGCGATATAACTGACAATTTTTTAAAGCTACGATAAAAATCCCAAATCACATTAATATTGAAAACACCAATGTTCAATTAGTAACTATGCCTTGTGTTATGAATGCAGTTGACATCCTGGGATTATCATACTGATATGTATTCAGTAATTCTAATAAGGGAGCCCGTGGAAGCGAGGTCTTAAAATGAGTACCTCTTTGATAAATAAACAGTAAGAGACACTTACGTGCTAGATTTTTCCATTACATCATAAAAACTGATTTTTGTTTTGAATTTTCTCTTTGTTTGTACACACAGTTCGTGATAATGGACAACATGCCAAATCATGTATCAATATAATTTGTTAGCATAATATTTGTTGTCAATGTTATTATGTATCTGCAGCTCTCTGACAAAACAAGAATCCATTTCGTATTTTATTTTACCCCAGATTTCACCTAGCGAGTCTTTTGATATCTATTGGCCTCCATTTCCAAATTGTTGTTCTATAAAGTACTCTATCTCTGAACATTTGCAAACACCTATGTAACCGTCCAGTCAGTTCCAGGCACCTTTATGATGTTAGTCAGCATACTTTTTTGACAACGCTGATGGTTGGTTTTCTCCACTGTTATTATAAACCTTTTCCCTATTCATAGGAGTAAGTGTCAGTGAAATTGGGTTTTCTCTTTTGTGTACAATGCTGCACATCATGGAGCACACATCTTGGTAAAAGCATATCCTTGGGTAAAACTAATGCAAGCCTGAAATATGGTTGGATATACGAGTAGGATCTAACAGTCGACCAGTGCCCAGACAAGAACATGAAAACCATGTATGGTATAGTGTACAAAACATTAAAAGCTAACCGTACAGGTGAATGAGTCAGTGTGGATTGTCCGGGTTCTTCCTCCACCATTAATACTGACCGCCATGTATAGCCTATATTGTGCTGAAAAATGGCGTTAAACCATAACAAACAAACAAACATCTACGACCTGAATGTAATTCCAAAGGTGCTATGGTACTTCACCTTTACTATGGTAAGAATCGCTAGCTGGATCATCAATCGAGATATGTAGACCAAGATCGTTCATGGAGGTTCTGCCTCCTGTAGTCAAAGTCCACCCATTGGAGGAAAATCACAAGTGGATGAGAAACTGGCCACGCTATATCACAGCTTTAGGAAGGGTGAAGCAACCATTCCAAAATCAGCAAACATGGCAAATATTAACCAAAGGATAACTCGAGCGTAGTCAGCCAAACAAGCTTTATCACAAATTTACATACCCACACCAGGAAAGATGTCACATACATGGTTCTATGTTATTGCTATTGCCATCTGAGCAAAACTATCAACAGCTTCATAGCAAAATCGTTATATGAACGATAAATTCATAATTTCACGTTTACATATCGAAATCGTTAAATGAATGATAAAACCATAAATTACATACATTTACATTGCTAAATCGTTATGTGAACGATACAATAAAAATTACAGGCATTTACATCTCAGTCTCGTTATACGAGCGAAATATTCAGGGCCGGACCTGCTATAGGGGCCCAGGAGCCCGCCCCCACCCCCTTAAAAAAAAAAAAAACTTTTCACTGCTTTTGATAAAAGATGCAAAGGAGATTCCGAATTTTTTAAAAAAAATTTATTTTATTTTATTTTTAAATATTTTTTTAGTGGTTTTAAAACATTGCAGTTTTTAGTCACTTTTGTTAGATCCCTTTTTCAAGGTTCAGACAGCACCAGATTGCACCATTTTGCATCCTTTTTTTATGCAGTTATCCGATGTACAGTTAAGTGGAGCTGACTGTATATGTATGAAGCTACGAATATCAGGGCCAGACCTAAGTTTTTCAGTGGAGGGAGGGGCAAACTTGTTATTGGGTTAAGCGAAGGCGCGAAGCGCCGAGCCTTTTAGGGGGGGAGGTCCGGTGGCATGCCCCCCCCCCATAGAATTTTTTTTCATAACTCGACAAGTAATCACCAATTTTACCAGATAAAATAAATCCCAATACTCCAACATTATGCAGAGATAATCCACCCCTCCCTGTTCCATTTATACTCTGTGCACTCTTATTTATGTATATATGCACATAAATATGCTTCAAGTTTTTTAAAAAAAAATCTGACCTTTGCTTGCTCAAACATTTCAGGTGTATGAATGACAACTGGACATTTCAGTTGACACCAAGATTGTATGCTATACTTGGTCATATTGGATAGTACTAAGCGCATACATGTTGCAATCTGGTTATTGACAACATGACAACCACTTATCAGTGCAACACGGGAGCTGACAAATGATTTGTAGTCTTTATCATTGTTCGATCTCTTCGATTTATGCCAACCAAAATAGAGCTTCTTTAACAGCAATGAGAACCGTTCAGACATGTGCCCTGGTCATCCTGGGCACAGAAAAAGTACGTTTTCAAACAGTGCTGTGATAGTATCCCATATTTTTTAGGCATACCAATAATCCTCAGAAGATATACCGATACTGCAGAGGTTGCTGTTAACCCCAGTGGTTAGCTGTGTCTCAAAGTTTTCTCACCCATCATTGTAATTGCACAGATAGTCAAAACTGTCCTCCAGTTTTCTAGTGGAAGGTATCATAAGCTTACTAAGTACTATACAAAGTGGCATGCTCTGTATTCTTGGCAAAGTTTGTTTGTTTTGTTTTAACGCCATTTTTCAGCACAATACAGGCTATACATGGCGGCCAGTAGAACCCGGACAACGCCTGGAAAGAACCACCGACCCACGAGAAGCTACTGGCAAGCTTTCTCACATAACTACATTTGCCGAATCTTAGACTCGAACACATGCAGACAGAGGTGAGATGGCAGTGGTCCGTAACGGACAGCGCTTTAGACCACTCGGGGCCCCTCTTGGCAAAGTAAGAGGAACTCAAAACTAAACTTCAGAACATCAAAGCCCATTACTAGAAAGTGGCATCCTTTTCATTTGAACGAAAGGCGAGTTAAAGTACTATTGTGCCAATGCGTAAAGGACAATAAACTGTATTCATGTGTACTTACCTGATTAGACAACCTCAACTAAAGCATATTTTCTTCCAGGATCAATGACAGTGGAAGATATTCTTGTGATGTGTTTACTTCTACCCTGAAAGCTGGGAGTATTTTGAGAAAATAATCTTTTGTGAATACGCTATCTTTGAGAGTACTTCATGTTAAAAGTTCACTTGCAAATAACCCTGTTGTAGAGTTTAACACCATTTTCAGCACAAAAAAAAACCAGGAAAACCATGGCAAAAGCACTGGCCCATAGTGTCCGAATGGTCTAAACCACTCACCATTCTGGATCATTGGCATCTCACTGGGCCAATGTGAGGAAGCTTGCCAGTAACTCCTCGCGGGCCAGTGCTTTTTGCTATGGTTTTCCTGGTTCTTTCTCCACCATTTATATTGTCTTCCATGTATAGCCCATCTTGTGCTGAAAATTGTGTTTATATTTTTAACACTTTTGTTTAGCACCATATAGCCATTATTGTGCTGATATGCCCTTACCCCCAATACATACATACGCATGTTTATCAGAACACTTCACTTTCATGGCATAACTTTGGTCTTGTTAATCAGTATTAACCATTGCAGACAAAAAATCTTGATGAAGAGGGGAAAAAATAGGCTAGAGGTAATCGAAAGTCCTCAAAAGGGGTGGACAAATCTTAAGAATATGCATCCAACAGTGGGGATAAAAAGGATAATTTAAAGTCCTCAACCACAAAACAAGTTTTTAGCAGACTTAATACGAATCACATTGCTTACACAACTTCTGTAGTTCATTTTTTTCACTAATATGCAGTATTGTAAGCAAACCCCAGCTTCCAAACTTGTTTAATAAGGATTTTTAACGTAGCTTTAAAAAATTTTAATTATCGCCACGATGTCGACAGTGAGGCAATTTATAGAGATGTCTAGCACTGGGCATCATGCCACAGACATGTAGCATGATGTCCCACCCAGTCATATTATCCTGACACCAGGCCGACCAGTCTTAACACTAACCTCTTAATGCTGAGCGTCAAGCGAGGCAACTGTTAGTACCATTTTTTTAAGTCTTTTGATCGAACCCAAGATGAACGCTCTAACTACTAGGTCACCGTAGTTATTATTCCAAAATTGTAGATCTTTGTTATATTACAGACTGCAAACAATGGTTATTTCTTTGATTTTAATATATTTCTCATCATTGAACTCACTTAGAATTGATATATAAAATCTGTTGAACAAGTTCAATCAAAATAGAAGCACTATAGTCTCCTAACCTAGATTTACAACACTGAATCATAATAAAGAAATAAGAGTGGCGACTAGCTCAGATATCAGATACAAGACTACCTTGTATAGATTTTCCTCATAAAACTAATCCATTATCTTGATGCTACAGGACTACGAATTTTGATAAAGCAAACCGAATTAGAATATACATGTATTCCAATGACTGTTGACAAACTTTATAAATCATAATGCAAGATTATGCTATCGTGTAGATCCTGCTCATAATCAAAATGTCAATAATACACTATCACATCTGATAAAAAATAGTCTCTTCAATGTTTGAATATGATGCCAGTCTGATAGAAGCACATATCAAAGGTTTTGCTCATCATGAAATTATATCCAACTTTATATTCATCAAATTACCCCATTGTATCAAAATTATTTCAGTAACAACTACTTTATAGTAGTGACAAGTTGTAATAGGGTACAACGCCATTTTTCAGCACAAGATTGGCTATGCGTGATGGCCAGTATTATTGGTGGAAGAAGAACCCAGGAAAGAACCACTGACCCACAAGAAGCTACTGGCAAGCTTTCTCACTTTAGCCAAGCATTAACAGTGTCAAGTCACTCATGAACTTTTCAGAGGTACACATAAATAACACTCAATATCTACAAGCTTATTTTACCGAGCTTAATAAAAAAACTAATTGACAAGAAAATGATTTTCTAAGGTATTAACAAGCCTAACCAATCAGACAAGGATGTTTCATTCATATTTTTAGGGTTACTTAGACTACCTCATTAACTGATCTCCCATTAGTATCCAGACCCATTACACTGATGTAGTTAAATCAAGGTAGGCCTATATTACTGATGTTCAGCCAATCAGATTCAAAGTAAAATAAATAGGTGTGACAATTGCAATTATCAGTCTTCAAAGATAATGGAAGCACATTTTCAAAGTGATTAAAATGAATCCATGTCAGCAGGTGATTTGAATTATTAACAGGTCTTTAGCAATTCAATGGCAGTTTAGTGATGTATAGCCATGGCGCAACTTATGTTCACCCATTTCTAGAACGTTACCTATTGTTCCATATTAATAGTAATCCAAGTCCTATATATGCAAAAGAGAAATGTCAGTGCAGTGGAATGTTACATCACAAGAGCCGAAATTAACACAAATAGAATAGATGAAGCAACATAAAAGTGAGAAATAATATTTTTAAAAGCCTTCACATACCCATTGCATGCATGCATGCATGTATGTATGTATGTATGTACACACAAAAGGGGTATCAATCATCTTGTAGCAAACTGTAGGTAAACCAATGCACCAAATTGTATTTTTCTACCCATGTATCTTTTGCCTTTGGGCTAACAATATTGTCAAAATTGTAGACAAATGTCCCTGAAGCATCAAATTGCCTGCAAACTGGTGTAAATAATTTCTACAAAACTACAAATATGCCTACCAAAATTCATCTGAAGTGTAATGACCAAGATGAGCATAATTATTAAACAAGGGATACAACTTAACAGATGCATGACCACTACATAATTTTCAAGGAGAATGTGTTCATTTATAGAGACTAAAGACTAAAGTATTTGATATTCATTTTAATCGAGTAAAGCACAAATTTATAATTGTATGATTGGGAACATTTTTCTGTACGTGCACATATTGCTCAAATTTTAAAAGATGATGCAACTAATATTAATTTTAAATGTCCAGTGTTTGGAATAACGCACTTCAGTTGCAAAATGTTACTACAATAAAAGTAAAAGTAAACTGGAAAAACTTCTACAGTCCACCTCTCAATCTAAGCACAAGGTGAAGGGTAGACTCTTTTTGAATGTTGTAATCAGACAGTGTGCGACCATCTTCCAACTGTTTACCAGCAAAGATCAATCTCTGCTGGTCTGGAGGAATGCCTTCTTTGTCTTGGATTTTTGCTTTCACATTTTCGATGCTGTCAGATGGCTCAACCTCAAGAGTGATGGTCTTGCCTGTAAGGGTCTTGACAAAAATCTGCATACCACCTCTCAGTCTCAGTACCAAGTGAAGGGTAGATTCCTTTTGAATGTTGTAGTCGGAAAGGGTTCTGCCATCCTCTAGTTGTTTGCCAGCAAAAATCAACCTCTGCTGATCTGGTGGAATGCCTTCTTTGTCTTGGATCTTTGCTTTTACATTTTCTATGGAATCAGATGGCTCAACCTCCAGAGTGATGGTCTTGCCTGTAAGGGTCTTGACAAAAATCTGCATACCACCTCTCAATCTCAATACAAGATGAAGGGTAGACTCTTTCTGAATGTTGTAATCAGACAATGTGCGCCCATCTTCCAACTGTTTGCCTGCAAAGATCAATCTCTGCTGATCTGGTGGAATGCCTTCTTTGTCTTGGATCTTTGCTTTTACATTTTCTATGGAATCAGATGGCTCAACCTCCAGAGTGATGGTCTTGCCTGTAAGGGTCTTGACAAAAATCTGCATACCACCTCTCAATCTCAATACAAGATGAAGGGTAGACTCTTTCTGAATGTTGTAATCGGACAATGTGCGCCCATCTTCCAACTGTTTGCCTGCAAAGATCAATCTCTGCTGATCTGGTGGAATGCCTTCTTTGTCTTGGATCTTTGCTTTTACATTTTCTATGGAATCAGATGGCTCAACCTCAAGAGTGATAGTCTTTCCCGTTAGGGTCTTGACAAAAATCTGCATACCACCTCTCAGTCTCAATACCAGGTGAAGAGTAGATTCCTTCTGAATGTTGTAGTCTGAGAGAGTTCTACCATCTTCCAACTGTTTGCCTGCAAAGATCAATCTCTGCTGATCTGGTGGAATGCCTTCTTTGTCTTGGATCTTTGCTTTTACATTTTCTATGGAATCAGATGGCTCAACCTCCAGAGTGATGGTCTTGCCTGTAAGGGTCTTGACAAAAATCTGCATACCACCTCTCAATCTCAATACAAGATGAAGGGTAGACTCTTTCTGAATGTTGTAATCGGACAATGTGCGCCCATCTTCCAACTGTTTGCCTGCAAAGATCAATCTCTGCTGATCTGGTGGAATGCCTTCTTTGTCTTGGATCTTTGCTTTTACATTTTCTATGGAATCAGATGGCTCAACCTCAAGAGTGATGGTCTTGCCTGTAAGGGTCTTGACAAAAATCTGCATACCACCTCTCAATCTCAATACAAGATGAAGGGTAGACTCTTTCTGAATGTTGTAATCGGACAATGTGCGCCCATCTTCCAACTGTTTGCCTGCAAAGATCAATCTCTGCTGATCTGGTGGAATGCCTTCTTTGTCTTGGATCTTTGCTTTTACATTTTCTATGGAATCAGATGGCTCAACCTCAAGAGTGATAGTCTTTCCCGTTAGGGTCTTGACAAAAATCTGCATACCACCTCTCAGTCTCAATACCAGGTGAAGAGTAGATTCCTTCTGAATGTTGTAGTCTGAGAGAGTTCTACCATCTTCCAACTGTTTGCCTGCAAAGATCAATCTCTGCTGATCTGGTGGAATGCCTTCTTTGTCTTGGATCTTTGCTTTTACATTTTCTATGGAATCAGATGGCTCAACCTCAAGAGTGATAGTCTTTCCCGTTAGGGTCTTGACAAAAATCTGCATACCACCTCTCAGTCTCAATACCAGGTGAAGAGTAGATTCCTTCTGAATGTTGTAGTCTGAGAGAGTTCTACCATCTTCCAACTGTTTGCCTGCAAAGATCAATCTCTGCTGATCTGGTGGAATGCCTTCTTTGTCTTGGATCTTTGCTTTTACATTTTCTATGGAATCAGATGGCTCAACCTCCAGAGTGATGGTCTTGCCTGTAAGGGTCTTGACAAAAATCTGCATACCACCTCTCAATCTCAATACAAGATGAAGGGTAGACTCTTTCTGAATGTTGTAATCGGACAATGTGCGCCCATCTTCCAACTGTTTGCCTGCAAAGATCAATCTCTGCTGATCTGGTGGAATGCCTTCTTTGTCTTGGATCTTTGCTTTTACATTTTCTATGGAATCAGATGGCTCAACCTCAAGAGTGATAGTCTTTCCCGTTAGGGTCTTGACAAAAATCTGCATACCACCTCTCAGTCTCAATACCAGGTGAAGAGTAGATTCCTTCTGAATGTTGTAGTCTGAGAGAGTTCTACCATCTTCCAGCTGTTTGCCAGCAAAGATCAATCTCTGCTGGTCTGGAGGAATTCCTTCTTTGTCTTGGATTTTGGCCTTCACATTCTCGATTGTATCTGATGGTTCAACCTCAAGGGTGATGGTCTTGCCAGTTAGAGTTTTCACAAATATCTGCATCTTTATCTGAAAAAAAATATTTAAGATATCAACCATATAGAGCAAGTAGATTAAAAGGTCACAATCATAGAAATCTGGACATGCATTTCAATTTCTAGTCTTATGAACTGATTAAAATGCATCATGATTCACTTTTGCAAAACAATGCCTGACTATACTCTTTGGGCAGTATATTAATGTATCTACTACATGTGCTGCTTTGCCACATGGAAAAATATTACAAACTATAAAGAGGATGCAACTTAATGCATAGTTATGATCTGGATATAAAGATATATTTGGTTCGAAATGAAACAAATGACAAAACAATGTTAAATCTAAATTGTAAATAACCAAAATACTCCTCTACTTCAGTTGTATAATGTTTACAATAGTGTAATGTCACTGCAGAGTCCATTCAAACTGTAAATCTAGATTTCAAAGAAGAAAAAAAAAAAGATACAAAATCTGCAACTAAATAATATATTTAGCCCTTAAAGTCCGTGTCGCGACTATAGTCGCACTCGAGGTGAGCAACACTGATTGCATTCTATAACTTCATCTTGCCATAAATGCCTGTAAAACTATATTCGATTGGTTTAAAAAGGCCCAGAACAAGCATTCTACAGTACTTTACTATATTATTAACGATGTAATTTTACAAATGCTTGCTTCTAAACACATGGTACGTGTGCAAAGCTAAAATGGCAGACGCTGAATACGAAGGTGATTTCTTGCAACAAATATTCGCTTCTGATAGTGATGCTAATAGTGATTTGAGAAAAATGATATTGGAGCAAGCGAGGTATTGATGGAAATACACATGAATGATTTTGAGCCAGTAATTTACGTGGAACTGGAGTCAGATGTACATGCTCGCTTGACGTGAAAAGATGGCGCGCCTGTCAACTCCCATTCACTGGTAATTCAAAATTAAATGTCGAGATGGTGAATAATGAACCTACGGACTATTGAAGACTTTCTTTGATGACGAGCTATTGCATCTGATAGTAGATCAAACAAATTGTAATTCAGATCAGAGAGTTCATGGGGCAGACTTGAAAGAAAAAAGTCGCATGAAGAAAATGTCGGCCTGTCTTATCTGAGCATCTAAAACGTTTTCGCCTTGATTAAATCAATGGGTTTGGTACATATGTCTGTTCTCAAATCCTAATGGGCTATAGATGATGTGATATCAACCGCATACTTCAGCAAAAAAAATAATAAGTATGGGATAGATTTCAAGCTATTCCAAGCAATTTACACCTAATCTTAAAGTATAGACATGCGCCATCATTTTTCATATAGGGTTTGGCTATCAATTGTGTATATTTAATGAAATACATGCAATTTAAAGACTGGAGTTTTCTTTTTTTTCTCTCCTGAAACAATTCAGCACTGAGGGACCTTTTACTGCAAAACAATGCAGCACTTTAAGGGTTAATAGTTAAAATATAGTCTTCAATATAAATCATGCCAACAAAATAGCATTTTGGTTCAAAATTGACTTTGTCATATGCAACTTAAAACGATATATCGCTTCTGATATGCAAACCGGAACTAATGACTTTTAATGAATTTTATATATATACACACACCTTGAGAATCTATGCTAGCATTTGGCTGAGAATGTACAAATGAATGCCAATCTTTGTTTAATGTTTTTATTTAGGCTGAATATTCACTGATATTATAGACTATTAGATACACTCTTTTCTTTTGTCTACTTGGACTTTAACCTCCCCCTCAGTTACTAGAAAGATCTAAAAAAATACTCCAAAGTACACTATAAAACAAATTTCTTGTGAACATGCATGTATTATGATTTGTATGTTTGAATGGTAAAAAAGAAATTACTTCAAGTGATGCCATTGACATCACTTGGTTATACTTTATTGTAGTATAATAAACAGCAAAATCATACTACACCCACAGAAAAGCAAAAAGTATCAATGTCCAAAATGAAATTGCACACGTAGAGTTTTAACGTCATTTTCAGCATACGACAGGCAATATACATGGCAGCCAGTATTAATGGTGGAGGAAGAACCCAGAAAGAATATATGTAAAGGTGAGTGCTTTAGACCATGGTGATGCATACAAGTAAATAAAATTGCATCACAATCACTTCATGAAGGTTCTTACTTAGTATTTTTAAATTATAAAGCATAACACATTCATCTTCATATGTATTTTGACAAACCGTTTTTGGCATGACTATTCCCTGGCCAATGCATACCCAAAGCAATGATCGTTTCATACCCAAGGTGTAGGTCATTTTGTACAGATTGCAATAAATACAAATGTAATCACCAATATCATAGAAGACTTTTTTTTAAAAGGCAGTTCAAAATGTTAGAAGCTGTTGAATGTTTTATTACAGGCATTACCATGCAAGTACAGTGGAACCCCACTATAACGCGATGATCGGGGTCCATAAAATCGGATCGCGTTAAAAGCGGGGTTGCATTAATGCGGGGTTTTACAATATTTAACTTTTTTTCCGAGAACATATAGGTTTATACATGTACAATGATCAAAAGTCGGCTTATCATCAGATGAATATTAACTGGAATGCATTAATTAAGATATATTCAAAATAATCGATGGCTAATATATTTATAGGTTATTACTGTGCATTAAAAACATTTACTAATTTTTATTTGTTTGAACGACAATACAGATTGACCGATAATACCAGACTATCGCTATATCATGAAAAGTGTATCAACATCGTATGCTACCGTGCCGTCGTGGCATGCAGTTCATCCATCATGGATGTAATTTCATTGAAAATCATACAGATTTAAAATATTCAATAATTTTGTAATTGTCTGAATTCATGTAAGATATAGGATGAACAAAATATTGAAACCATTTACTTGCTGTCTGATATCGTAAGGTCATTGCATGCAGCTATTCCCGGGTCTACATATGGTGTCTGTACAAATTTCATACCGCTAAAATTTTATCATATGCGACAACTGCAAGAATAATTAACAATCAACGCATGATTTCAGCGTGCAAATAACTTTTATTTCAGATTTTGTGAACATCAAAAGAAACGTGAGAACTGCTAAATTAATCGTTGCGCAAAGTGCAAAGTCAGTGTGGTTCCAAATTTAAATTTCATCATTTCTTGAAAAATATATCCAATGACGTTTGCTTCTTTGCTCTAGGGCATACAGTTTCTCTTTAGCAGAAAACGACTTTCGTTTTTGAACTTGCTTTTCCATAATAGTAAAATATTTTTTTTATATATGCAAACAACGTACACAGATAAAGCTCGATAACTAAGTAATGAAGGCCTGCAATGGTTATGAATCACTTTTTATATAAAACAAAATTAAGCTGAACGGATGTACTATTTCATACCCTTTTAATTTACAGATAATGAAGTGGATATTATTTACTTTCAACTGTTTGTTTGATCGCACCGCCAAGCACAGCATACATGTTGGCGGCTTTCGTCCTTTGATGTTTATTAAATTGTGCGACTCTTGTATCAACCACAGCTTTGTCTGCTGCTTGGCTGTGATTGCAGTTAAATAAGAAGCCCATGTCGGCTATTGTTTGAGCAATGACTGTATACAGAATTCATGGAAGACAATCACAAAGACGATTTACTGGCTTTACTCATGGGTCCGTAATAAGTAACACTTCCGATAATGTTTACTTCGGCTTAACAATTCAAAAACCTAATGAAACCAGTTTCCTCTTCTAGAGTAGAATATGGAGCTTCACCACAACCTGTTCAAATTGATAAATTTCAGAAGCCAAGCGTTGTACACACTATTTCTCGTACGTTATATATATCGTATTATTTTAGAATTCATACACGATCACTTCTCCAAAATCACTTAAAGAACCTGAATAAATTGTTAAGTTCCGATCATTTATTATTAAAAGTCATACGCGAATTCTTCCACCAAATTATAATAAGCATTTTACACACTTTCTCGTACGTTAAACAAATATTTTCACGGTCTGATAAAAATACACGTAAATGAATTTCAAATTTCAGGAACCATGCTACGATCATATTATTTTAAAAGTGACAACTAATCTATGCCCAAAATGAAGTTAATTTCTTGTTTTTTTTTTTACTTTTCTCCAAATTTTTTTCTCCATGTGTGAATGAATATAAGAAATTGCGGGAGCCATGCTACGACCGCGTTATATCCGAATTCGCGTTATGGCGGGGCGCGTTAAAGCAGGGTTCCACTGTATCTTTGGATCGAAAAGATGGAGCACTGTAATATAATAGCACATGCAGTTATCACTGAATCAGAATAAACCCTTTATGCTGCTTTTTTTCATATGTGATAGACACGTACAAAATTACGAAGGTAATTACAGGAATGATCAATGCCAAAATAAATCTAAATGTTAGTGAAATAATGGCTATATATAAATGGTCAATAATAATAGGAACATAATTAAGAGATAATATATATATATATATACATACACACACACACACACACACACAATTCTACATGACCCTGTATGCTTTAATGGGATGCATAATTGAAATGTTATCAAATGTTAAAATTCACATATCTAGCAAGTTTATGCTTTCAGGCTTAATTAAGTTTCACGCACATTTGATTATTTTACATTTTACTTTTAAATAATTACCAGGTCTCAGTTTTTCAGCAGTCTTTTAATAAACTCAATTATTTGACAATAATACTATATTTACCATACTCGTTTACTGGGGAGTAACTTTATCCTCTGAAATTTAAACTGCATCAGTAAATTATCACAGAATTTCTAGTTGCTTTGAGAGGACATTGGTAATTTCTTCAGCCATGTTAGTCATAACTAAATAATACCAAGATGTAAACTTGAACGATAGAAGACGAAAAAAAATGGACGTGTTCATTTATTTAAAGCTAGCCTGGTCAAATTTATTTTATTTTTACGTGAATTTTTTTAAAAGTGGAACATAATAATACACTGAAAAAATACAATTTCTATACTTATTTGTGTTTGGGAATTTTGTTTTGTCTGGATATGCTTTGCTCATTTAACTTTTTATGGTAGAAACAGATTAGATCACGTGATTGAAAGGTAAATATGACAATACTGTAAACAGGTGGGTAGGTAGTCCTACCCGTAAGACGTATCACATGTTGATCTTGATTTTAGTGCTACGTCTTACGAGCCGAATGACGCCATAGTGTAGTTAGTTCCGATGTCGTCGACACCGGAACGATAAATCAAAGTTTCAGGAATATCGAACATACTTGGCAATCTATATAGGCACTCTTCCACTAATATATGTTTAATTAATTATACTTACTGCGCTGTTTTTATCCAAATGGAATCAATAGTTGACACTTGCAAACGGACGCATTTTTTGTTCAGTTGACATACATTTGAATTTGCTGAAATGCGACAGTTGTCGAGGTATGCCGAAGTATGTTTAAATTAGGTTCTAATCGGAAAATATTTTTTGAACGAAACGAAATATTGCTTGCTGTTTGTTAAAACCCATTTGATAATTTCGTTTCGTGAAAATAAAACAGCTTTATTGAAACTTACTTCGGCATTCCTCAGCCACCATGGCATTGAAACGTGTTTCAAAGGAACATGAAAAATGCGTTCATTTCCTACTGTCAGAGTTAGAGTCGATCACGATCAAGACAGCAAAGTAAGTATATTAATAACTCTTAAATATGTGGATAAATGTTGATACTTATTGCCAAGTATGTGATAAACATGAAAATTTCACCTCTTATTCTCTGTTCAGTATATTTAAAAACACTACACAGCGCTGCTCTTTAGGCAGTAAGACCCAGACGCGAGCAAACATAAATATCAGCGTCGGGGCTTACATTGTAGGACTAGTGGGTAGGAAGAGACCAATTTCCACTGGGTATGAAACGACTTGCGTACGGAATGACCACGAAAATTCCCCCCACCCAACCTCTATAGCATGACAGCGATTTCATCGTATTTGTCTACTTTACCACGAACCTTCAACTTACATTAAAACCAGTGAACACTCGTTCTTTAATAAAACTATATAGTTAAATGTAATAGTTCAGGAGCCTTGCTCACCCAAAATTCTAAATGTTTGGAATCTTTGTATAATGAATCGAATCTTCAAGCGGACATTTTAAAACCAATAAATTCGACTAGCATCGATTTTAAAAGTAACAAAAGTCTGTGGGTTTTTTTTTTAATACTGTCACGCATAGCGATGGTTATGGCGGGATTTCTTTTAACCCCTACCACCTCCGCCATATTGAATTATCAATACAACTCGTAAGAACACAATTGAAAAAAAAAAAAAAAAATCCAACGTAAATCAAATAAATAAGTACGGTAGTTAATGTAGGCTCTACTAGTAAGTAAACAACTTCTGAAACATACGTTTTTTTTTTTAACCAGTGCATTGATGAAATGATAGTTAATAAGCATTAGTCTTAGACGATATCTCGCAGATATGAGAGAACATGAAATCAAACCTTGAACTTAGCAACATATAATTTGGTAAAACTTGCCACACACACACTTGAATACTGAATCTGCTTAAATCAACTTGAAATAATTACCTGTTCAGTAAAGGCTTCACTTGTTGTGTTCACAGTACTATTACCTCTGTAAATTCGCTTGCATATGAAATATGGGAAACGTTTGCGGGGTTTTATACCGTCTTGCTCACGTGTTAGCTAAAAACAGACGTGATTGGATGGAATATTCTAGAATATACGACATCTGGAATCACATCACAATTACTCACGAATGTAGTTCGTCTATTTTTAGAACATTTTTTTTCTCTCTCATTTCGGTGGTGATAGAAGAGTTATATTGATGCATTTTTGGTAGGGATTTAAAGGTAATTGTTTATTCTTGAGAATATAAGTTTTGTGTACATGCTGTTCTGTTTACAGTGCAGCCGCTCCAAAAAATGAACCCCTGACAAGAACTTCACCGTGAAGTCATCTTTAGATGTATTTTAGATTAACATATGATTTGTATCGATTGTCACAGTTGAAAGAGCAGTACTGAGAAATACCGTATATGTAGAGAACATATAGTAAAATTAATTGTGGTGCATGTCCATATGAGATCACGACGGGTATGACTAAAGTGCGAAAAGTTACGAATAGTTGAGAAAAGTACGAAAAGTTACGAAAAGTTGAGAAAAGTGCGAAAAGTTACGAAAGTGAGAAAAGTCACAAAAATAAAATATTACAAAAAATAAATATTAATGTAAGCTTGGACGAGAAAAGTTGCCTTGAATTGATTATTTAAGCTTATTTGTTCCCAAAAGCTATTCTATATCTAAAATTACATTAACTGTTAGCCATACAAAATATTTACTTTATTTGATATTGTTTCATTTGCTCGACATTTCTTTATTAGAACAAGTAAGTAATAGCAAAGATTTTCGTTATCTTCATTTGTATCAGTGTAAATACATAGTTCGAAACAGCTATAATAAATTGATTTAGGCTTTGAAAAAAATAAAATTAAAACGGATGCGAAACGTGCTTCTATAAATCTTTATTTTGTAGATTTCTTTCAAAACGGCATGCACATTTTAAATTGAAACCGGAGTATTTATGTAAAATATTGTTTCTCGTTTTTACTTTTTATTCTTGTTTTGATTTTAAATTTTCTTTCCTTTTCGGATGTTGTTATTAATGGTAGTGATGTTTTTAATTTTACTGGGGTTTTTTACGAGTGTCCATCCACCATATTTTGTTGATATTTTGTCCGAATATTAGTTAAAATTCGTCAGAGTATCCTGTGACATCAGTCTGCACCTGGTGTGATTGTATAACTATTTTATTTGGACTGCACTTTACAGTTTGCGTTTCGCACTTGGCTTATTTGATGGTGTTCTAGACCTTTGTGCCCGCTTTCTTCGAATTTGGTTTGGCTTCCGACCTGCAGATGGAGTTCTGGTTGCAGTTTTTCTGCCATCTATTGAGTACATCATATTTAGATGGTCTTTACCGCAGTCGGTGAGAAATCTTTTTTCTTTTTTTTTTATCCTGTTGACAGTGTTGTTCTTCCGTCATTCTGGCTCAGTAATCCATGTCGACAAAGTGGTGTTAATATCTTTCACCGAGGCGATAATAACCCATTTTTTTCAGGGAACGACATCTCTCATCCTGATCACTGGTCACTAACTGATGAAGCAGCTTGACAAACTTTGGTAATTCAGCTAGCTTCCATTTAGCCATTCCTCAAGACACCTTATCTTAATGCAATCATTTTCATTGATTTAAGGAGACATCATATTATTAACACAGCCTTCCAACATAAATTAATAATTTAGGTAAGAAGAAAAAGTCACTTACCTCACAGTAAATACAGTCCATCTTACAAATAGAACAATTATACTTCTTTGACATTTTCTCAGCAAACGCAAAGTGCAAATGAAAGCAAGATTATATAGATCATAATATATAATTTTTAATGTAGATTTTGTATACGCAACAATTATCTTTTTTTTTAAAGTTTCAATAAAAACTATGGATTGGTGAAGATATTCTTCTTTGATGTTGGTGTTCAGACATGGTCACGAATCTGTAACTCAATAATTAATTGTAAGATAGTTACCTCATTCACAACTCTCCGTATGTTACCTACACATAAACGATTAATTATTATTGTGCAAAAGACCAGTTATAAAAATTAAACATACGTGTGAGAATCAAGTCATTTTGTCCATCGTGGACATTAAATATCGGCTTTAAATTAAGTTGACAGATAAAAGAACCGCAATCGCTTTATTAAACGTCACCTTCCTTATGCCAGATGTAATGATATCTTGAAAAGTGCAAACGAAATGTTATGTTGTCCAATTTAGGCTAATGAATGCAGTTTTCTTCCAGAAAGACTTCAATATCCTTTCAAACTGTATAATTCTTTTTACATTTCGAAGTAATGATTTACTGAACGAACTTATACACACTCGTTATTAAAATGTCATATTAAATTATTATGAAAATCAGTTACTACACATTCAAATTTCATTTGTGTAACAGAAATACTAATTGCAACTGATAATAAACTTTTGTTGATCCATTTCGCAGATAAATAAGTCCTGTATGGGACAAGGATGCCATTCGCAAAACGGATCTTTTTGGAAATACTTTATATACAAAAACTAAATAGATTAAATCCTATGTAGAATTAGTTGTTGCACAATATAAGTCAGTTTATATATAATTTTAAATTTTAGAATTGTGATAAAAGAAAACCACAAACACCGATAATTCTGTGCAACTAGTTTCGCACTTACTGTATGCTTCATCATTCTTTAGTGTTTTACAACCTTTACTCAACATGAGGCTTTAAACACAGCAAAATGTAGAGAAAAATATAATTCATTTTACAATATAATATAATTCTTCATCACCTAATATAGGCCTTATAGTTAATAAATATTGGAGTCTCCTAAAATTATCAAATAAAAACGGCGTAAAACACTTTAAAAAATAAACTAATTCTTGCTTATAGAAGACCCAAAGATTTTCGAATTAAAAATAAACAGGCAGAAAATAAAAGATATTTTTCATCATTTCAGTATAACAGACATCGGTGCTTTCAAGGTGCAAATATAAGAGAAAGTATTTATTTTAGCAGCGCCAATGCAAATGGAATATTTTCTCTTCATTATAAAATTTGCTGCGTATCAACTGATGTGATTTTTTTTAAAAACCTGTAACGTTTAACATGCAATATGTTGGACAATCGATATTGTGCATGGAGACATGAACACACTCATCCAAGAAAATTATTGGATTAACAAGATACTACAGTATACAAATACATGGCATTACGCGACATCAATCCATCTGATTAAAATGTAATTGTATGTATGACTGTTTGTCTCTATTTTATTATTTGCCTATAATTTTAAATGAACTTTTCGTAACTTTTCTCAATTTTTCGCTCTTTTCGCAACTTTTCGCACTTTTCGCACTTTAGTTATACCGGATCACGACCAATGAATGTACCAGATTGAGGGCAGTAAATATTACGTTTCTTAGCAATGTGCCCTACGATTAGAAGATAACATCCTGTTTATTACATTTTGTAGCACAATAATTAAACAAAGATATAGGTAAATGAATTCTAACACGCTTTTAAGTTTATTAACAAGTATATAACTGATAACCTGTTAACAAAATATTTTCATCATTAGTATAATTAGTACAAATTATATTTGAAGTTGAAAATTAATTTCTACCAAAATAACGTACACTTTTGACCAATAAGAAATTTACCATTGAAATTAATTAATTATGTTTGTATTGAGCGTTATTATTTATTTAAAGTGGATCATGCAGTGGACAATTTCTTCTATAATTTACATATCCTTATAGCGTGACTAGTATAAGTAAAGTACACGTAACTAATGTATAATGTTACAAAATACGTCATACCTATATTTAGTATATTATGGCATTATCTTGCTGACATATTTACTGTTTATCAGTTGTTGCCTGAATATACGTGTATGCAACTTTGAACTCGGTATAAGGTTCGACATTTATATCTTATTATTACTTAGAATTTTGTATCAACAAAACGTGACTTTGTGTATACGAGCAATAGGTATATATGCGTGCTCAACCTACCCACCTTGTGTACTCATCCTCGCCTTATTATAGTGACCACAGGTGCTCGACACGAGGTTAATGTTTTTTTTTTAAAAAGGGGGGGGGGACACAGAGTGACACAAATTCCTCAAATTACGCTATGCCCCGTTCTGACCAAGGAGTCTGCCTATCATTAGAGCATCTTTAACAGTGACGATGAAGCCATAAAAGCCTGACACGTGGGATGCGTCTTCCTACTATATAATACAATACATAAAATTTGGTTCATCAAATATTTCTAAACGTCATTTCAATATTTATTGGATGCTTTATTATCTTCCATTGACCCCAAGGGTTGGAAACGAGAACGATATTCTGTCGTACATAATCATATCTGGGAAAACATAACAACAAAGTTTCGTGAAATTCCATTCCTCGCTTTGTGATAAAATGTCGCTGGACAGCGGCTATCACAATATCCCCGAAAGGATAGGAATTATAATTTTTATGGGAATGAGAGATGGTTGATTGGATTTATCTGACAAGGTTAATTTATTAAATTATAGAGTGACACCGGGTGACACCATCTCAGAGGGGTGACACCAAAATGAAAAATTGCATATTTTACAGAGCACACGCTGCTCGGTCTAGTCGGAGGGGTGACACCATGAATTTACCGCACTGGGTGACACCAACCCTAGCGAAACAGCTGAGAGAGAGAGAGAGAGAGAGAGAGAGAGAGAGAGAGAGAGAGAGAGAGAGAGAGAGAATTTGATTTCAAAGATTTAACGGCTACTGCAGATACGAATATTTTAATATATTTTGTGACCTCTCAATTTTCATTTGACAAACCCATGCTTACTTGAGTCAGTTATTACTAAAATATGATGTCTTTGATTATATCCATGTCTACATATCCATGTGAACATAACTCTCTCTCTCTCTCTCTCTCTCTCTCTCTCTCTCTCTCTCTCTCTCTCTCTCTCTCTCTTTTCCGCCTTGTTATTTCAGACTGACGACGATATAATCGTTAAATATTGTGGCCAAATAGCTGAGTTATCTTGTGTTGAATATAAATAACATTACGTGAATTCATAATTGTGTAGGGGCCCCGAGTGGCCGAGTGGTCTAAAGCGCTGTCCGTTACGGACCACTGCCATCTCACCTCTGTCTGCTTGTGTTCGAGTCTAAGATTCGGCAAATGTAGTTATGTGAGAAAGCTTGCCTTTAGCTTCTCGTGGGTCGGTGGTTCTTTCCGGGGTTTGTCCGGTTTCTTCCTCCACCATTAATACTGGCCGCCATGTGTAGCCTATATTGTGCTGAAAAATGTCGTTAAACCATAAAAAACAAACAAAACATAATTGTGTTCTCTAGCTCTTGCAGGAACAACATCGTAGGCGAATTCACAGCTAGACAAAGTTGCGATTATTAATTTTTACCTAATATATGACAGAAGAAACATGGCCTGAGAAATTAAATTTGTATTTACATTACCGATCATGTACACGATTTCAGATTTTGTCTTTCTTTCGCACACAAATTACAGTCTGTTGCAAAACAATTTATGTTGTACCTGAAAAGCCTAGTCTTAATAAATTCTAATTGATTATAGTGTCTTAGTGACAAATCAAGTATTGGTTTCAGCATATATATTTTTTAGACTTAAACATATATAGAAAAGATTGTGATTTAGTAGATTAACTTTTCCGTTTGGTTCGTAATAAGCGTAGAATAAAGCTCGGTGTTCATAAATGACTCCGGTCGGATTAAAATGAGATCTCCAGGATCCAATATGTACGACCGACTTATTGGACAAAAAAAAGTCTGTGAGTTACACCTTCTAAAGTGGGAAACAAAAGACGATGCCCCATGTAGGTTCTGCACTTTTAGCGTTTTCATGGCATTGTTTTAATCTTCTAGCTGTGGTCAGAGTACCACAATTTGAAAACCTCTTACCTTTGTCATTGTAGAGCGGGGACAAATGTTTATATATTTTAGCACGTTATCGAAGAGAAAATCATTTGCTTTCCATACGAGTTCCTCCTACCCATGACTTTCTATCCTTGATTCATTTATACATAACTGTAAAACAAGACAACTGTTTTGACGACAACAATAACAAACAATAAACAAGCTATAATATGCCGAACAATAAGTTAGTATAATCACTAACGTATCGATGTTGATGAAACGATACATTTATAAATCGAATGGTGGCTCAAAAGATGCTCCAACAAACACAGCAGAAAATAAACAACCATCGATATATCAATCTTTTCCGACAGTTATTCTTGAGCTCTTGAGCAGAATAACATAACTGAAATTCCATGTACTTTTATTTCGTCTTCTAATAGAATATTAGTATGAAAATATAAATAGATCCCCAGCTCTCCTCGTTTCGTTTTCTGACAACTGTTTTTTCTACCTGTACACTCCTTTACATTATTTATAGACCTTACTATCATACGGGCGATTACATTATGGTTAATTTTATAAGTTTCATTTAAATGCAGTCGCTCGATTACTTTATTTGACGAAACAAAACAGTAAATCGAATGCATGTCTTGCTTATTTACAATTAGTTTGAACAATTAGCTGTACTCCTTGCTTTTATTATTTTATTATATATACAATTTGCATGTTTATTTAAATTTGTCGAACTATGTTATCGATTGATGTTATATTTAGGAGACACTTAGCAAGTTTATCAGTTCCAGTGGTTTTTAGAAGACAACAATCAAAAACTGAAAGTGTAAATCATGAAATAATTTCATACAAGATTAAGAAGTCGGGTTTGAAGGTCGTGAATTGCAATTCTGAGGTTTTCAAGGTCGTGCATAGATTGTGTATTACATTTAGTGTAAATCGTCATGATAGATTATATTTAATATGGGTTTCGATTGGTCTTCCATGTATTTATCTTTAATTTCATGCTTTTGCCGCTTCTTTCTTTCTTTCCCTCTTTCCACGTACAATATGTAATTCATTCAAAAGGTCGGGCTATTTTGCTATTTGGACAATCATGATAAACAGTCTCGTCAGGTAATAATGTCAATATTTTCTTTAGACGCGATCCTCTATCTTTATTGTCTACATCACATCGCCTGCATGATATGCAAGCGTGTTTTGAACTGGCAAATATCATGAACATATTTAATTTGGGGTGAAGACTGGCGTTTGGAACCTTCTATACAAGGCTCGTTAAATAAATATATAACAGAAGTTAGTAGCGCATTAAAAGCGAGGGGAGATTTAAGGGAACTGTCTTGGGGTGCCCAAACCATGGGCGCCAGAAGTCGTGGGGCGGGCGCCAAAACTACTTTGGGTAATATCATCGTCGCCATTTACCCTTATTACACCACTGAACAGAAGACTTTATATTCAGCAGTCAGTCTTTCTTCTTGTCTACTCCTGATTCAGACGCGACGTGGGCTTTCCAATGATTAAGTTCAAGACAGTTATCACTATCACAGTTCTTGGCGTTAGAGTGAGCAGGCAATTTATTCCGAAGTACGTGGGCCGCCCTAGTACACACAAGAACATTGACCGTAGGACTCCGTTTTGATACTGGTAGTAATCTGTGTGTGTGTGTGTGTGTGTGTGTGTGTGTGTGTGTGTGTGTGTGTGATTTAGATTTTTTAACGTAGTTTCAACAGCCTAAGTCACATCGCTTCAATGTTCCTACAACTAACCTCTTAATACTAAGCGACATACGATATAACGCTAATACCGCTTCGAACGGGGGGGGGGGAGGAAGGTGTTGATCCTCGGTACTCTCCCCAGCACATAGCTGGTTCGGGTTGATTGAGGAACACCGTCGGTTAGCCAATAGTGTCTATGATATTGTGTTTGTACTCCCTGTCCACCCATGAGTGTAGATATGGTGTATATTTCTATGTTATTTTTATTTATTTCAAATAAAATTTTTGATGACGGTTAATCTTTGTTTTGTTCGTCAAATGTATTAAGTTTTAATTTACCCACTAAGGATTTCAGACTGATAATACTCTCCATCACACGTAAGAGCTATCTTGTGACATATATTCTCCACTAGAGCTGAGGAGAATATTGATTTCTTAACAATCTGATTCCTGAACTTAGGATCGTACTCTTTTCCCATATAACTATTAAGTTCCAGGGCCAATTTCCTCTCCTTTTTAGTATAGGATTTATTAATTATTACCCAGTTGACTTTGCCAGAGTCATTTGTCCATTGTGTGTGTATTTTGTATTTTTAAATTGTATGGTGTAAGATGTTTTTGTATGGACAGCACTATTTAAATCATATTATAAAGTTATCAACTATGTAAAATTGTATCGTGAAATTTTGAAAATTTAAGGATATAATATTAAAGATCTAAAGGTCATTTTATTTAAATATTTTATGTGTAATTGTTTTCTAAGATTTCTCTTTATATGCGGTGGCATTTCCAAGATATTTGTGTCTAGTAGCGTTGTTTTAACGTTGTCCAATCGGTTATCCATGTTCGTTACAGTTGTTATCATGTTAACCAAATTAGTCTAGATTAGACTGTTTTTGAAATTCCGGAGCAGTTGTAAAATAACCACTCCAAAAATTCTTTATATATATTGCTGTAGTAGCATAAATCAAAGTAATGGAGAGAGTATAAATACACAATATATTTCAAGTCATAGATGTAAGTTCTGTTCAGGCAAATTGATCAGTCCTACATCTTTCAATTAGGTTACTTGAAATAAAGTTTTATTTATAAAATGAAATTTGATAATAGTTTAAAGTAAACCATTCAGGTACATATGGGTTGTTAACTTTATGGGGGGGGGGGGGTGTTGATCCTCGTGTCTCTCCCCAGCACATACAGCTGGCTTGAGTCTGAAGAGGAACACCGTCTATAATGAATATGTATATAAAAGGTGTAGTGGTTCCCTGTCCACCCATGTATGCTATTATAGTGTATGTTTAAATGTTTTCCATTTTATTTATTAAAATAAATTTGGAAGACGGTTGATCTTTGTTTTGTTTGTCAAATTGTTACAGTTAAATTACCCATAAAGGAATTTAGTACTTTCCCATTCTCCCTTAGTGCTACAGAGAATGGATTTCTTTAACAGTCTTGTTCCTTAAACTTAGGATTGTACTCTTTACCCTTAGAATTATAAAAATTCCAGGGCCAATTTCCTCTCCTTGTGCATTTTTAAAATGATGATCGATAATTACAGGTGACTTTGCTAGAGTCATTTTTGTCCATTGTGTATGCAGGTTGTATGTTTAGTGTGTGTGTTTGTATAGTATTTTGTATGGACTAGCACTAATTATATCATATCAAATGAGTTGTAACCTTATATAACTTTAAGTGTAATTTCAAATATTTAAAGATTAGAATATTTATTTAGTTAAAATCAATAATTATATCCAAAAAGTGTACTTTATTTAAATAATTTATGTGTTCTTGGTTATCTAACAATTTTAATATGCTGTGGCATTAGACCTTAATATATGTCTAATTGTGATGTGTTTTACCGTAAGTCATTTGGAAAGTCGACAGTGACGGTGCGGTCGTAAACGTTGTGTCCAAATAGTCTATCTTAGACTATGAGAGGTTTTTGAAAAAATTTGAATAGTTTTGAGCAAACTATTTAGTTAGAAGTTGTTTATAGGGCTTTAGCCCTATTATTTCCATTTATTTAAAACAAAGAAAGATTTAGTGCCTTAGCACTAGGGATTAGAGAGAGAGAGAAAAAAATTTCCATTCGCCTTCTTTGTGTATGTATAAATTGAGTAATATTCTTACATAATAAGGCAAGCTCCTAACTAGAGAAGCAAAACTTTGTAGTGATACTTCAAAGCTTCCCAAATGTCATTTTTCAACGTCGGTTATCTAATTCAAACTGTGTTAGAGTGTACTTTTATATGGAGGACCGCTAAGATTCATTGTATGAGTGAGAGAAGAAATAAAGGAAACCTTATAAAAGTATATTATAGTTCTAAGTACCTAATACCCAAGTTTGAGTATTTCTTATTGTTATTATCTCAGTTAAAAAAATTAATTATCTCATCATATAAAGTTTTATCTTCAACCGAATTAGTATATAATAAAAAGTTATCATCAAATTTTTTAAGTTGATTTTTAATTTTATCGATAAGTACAGTTCTTTTGTGTTAAAAATTTCACATTTTAAAATTAAATGATTTTTACTATCAGTAAATCTTTTGCATAAGGGGCATTTTGGTATTTTCTTTAAAATCTTTCTTTTGTTTGCTAATTCTCCAGTCCACTAAGTGTCATGAAGATATTGAAATATTAGATTAGCTTGGTGTGAGTGTTTAATTTTAGACCAATTTTTCTATATTAGTTCACAATTAAGATGTGGGTTCAGGAATTCAATTCTGTGTTTTGGAAGTCTGGTTTGTTTAATATTATTATAAAGTTCAGTGGGTTTTTTAAATTCCCATATTAAATTGGAAGTTTTAAAGATTTGTAAGGTTTAAATTTGTCTAGATAATGTATTGGGAGGAATTAAGGTTTTTATAATTTTGTTATTCTTGTAAATTTCTTTTTTATGGGGCAAGGATAAACCGAACCAATATATATATATATATATATATATATATATATATATATATATATATATATATATATATATATATATATATATATATATATATATTGCCTTAGCTCTACGTGCTTGATGGCCTCTATATGCCGTAGCATTAGAGGCAAGAGATAGACAGAAGAAATATATGAGAAATTTTCCACTGTTGCTTGTTTGTAGACTATAGGTGGCAGCATGAGCACTATATATTTAATTTTATTTATCATGTGAGTATTAAGTTTTATATCAATTTGTAGTAGTTCAGTCACGTGTTATTTATACATAGCGTGTGAATGAAATTCCATCAGCTAGATTTCATCACGTGACATATAAGTTTTACTTTTGTCTTAAGAGACATTTTAGTTTAAAGTTTTGTAGTTATTATTTATTTTGGGTTAATATTCATTACAGTTATTATTTTTGTAAACTGTATACCAACAGTTGGAATTCGATCACGTGATTACGTGGTTGCTCTACAACCTAGAGTGTGTTAGTGAGCCAGCTTCTAGGGGTCAAATTTGGTTTTGTTTCTAGCCAAAGTTATACATGTACATTGTAGTATGTGGTTCTCAATCAGGCATATAGATGTAGGTCAAACTGTATACCTACCAATAAGCGTTTACTACAGAGCAGAGATACTATCGCACAACGAAAGTACACACCATAACTGGCGTTTTACAACTAGCCGGACAGCTTTCCAGAATGTTATGCTATCCCACTACGCAACTCATCACTAACTCTGGGGGAAGGAGGAATTTTATTTTAGAGTTTGAAACACGGATGTTATTAAGTAAGAGAAATACACAGTATAACTGGTGTCTTACAACTAGCCGTTCGGCTTTCCAGGTCCATATGTATAACTCCCAGAAAATACAAGGTCTCAGTTTTCTATTTGGTTTCTTTTCATTATTATATCTACTATAAAAATAATAATTTCGTCATATAGCTTCTTATCATTTATTTTATTAGTGTATAATAAATTATTCTCATCAAAAGTTATATATTTGGTTTTAATTTTATCTATAATTTGTTTTCTTTTCACATAAAAATTTTCACATTCTAATATTAAGTAGGTTTTACTATCTTGAAATTTTTTGCAGAGTGTACAAGTAGGAATTGTAGAGATTAATTTTCTTTTGAAAGCGACCTCACCAGTCCACCAAATATCATGTAAATAATTAAACATACAGTTAAATTTATAAAAATTTCTAATTTGAGACCAATTTTTCCATATTTCTAGCCAACACAAATGTGGCATTTTCATCTCAATTCTGTGCTTAGGTAGGTTTTGTTGTTTAATAAAGTTGTATATTTCTACATATTTTGTAGCATCCCAAATAGGTTCCATATTTTTATATCTTTTAAAAGTCATTAGTTGCCTATACATTATATCTGGAGGGTTTAAAATTTTAGAAATTTTATTATTATGGTATATTGATTTTTTATGAGACAATAATAAGCCAAACCAATATATATATATAGACACCTTGCCATGGGTGCACTGGGGGAATTTCAAGAGACTTAAGTCTATATAAATAATTAGCCGATTATTTCAGTCTTAGATTAGGCAGGTTTACACCTCCTTTATCTCTGACAAATTGTAAAGAAGTTTTACAGATTTTTGTAACTTGTTTCCAAATGTAATTATAAATAAGTTGTTCTGCTTTTCCTATTTGTTTTACATTAAAGTCAATTATGTTAAATTCATGCCAAATAGAGTTACATGTACTTAAATAGTTTTTGGCTATATGTACTTTTTCCATGAAAGTGAAGTCCCTAATATTCCAAATGTTCATATGATATTTTATTTTATCTATAATTTGTTTCAACTTCTTGGTTTTATTGTTTTTACCTAGGAATACTCCTAGGACTTTGACATATTGCTTAATTTTATCTTTTGGTAAGGTTAAAAGGTTATCATTTTTCCAATGTCCAATAAGTATAATTTCAGTTTTCTCCTGGTTTAGTTCTGAGCCAGATGCATAACTAAAGTCTGTGCATTTTTGAATTAGATTTTCATATGAATTATTGGTTGTAATAAAGTTAGATATGTCATCGGCATGTAGGAAAGTTTTAGTTTGTTTTGCCATATTGGGTAGTTTGATGCCTGTTATGTTTTCATCAGCTTGGATTGAGACATTAAGAGTCTATTCCAATCACATAAAGTAACATTGAGATCGGGCATCCCTGTCTGACAGATCTTGTTACAGAGAAGGGACTTGTATGTGCCCCATTGATCTGAATCTGAGATTTAATTTGATTATATAGTATTTTAATCCATTTGATGAAAGTTGGGCCAAATCCGTTTTTTTCCAATGTTCTTATTATAAAGTTTATTTCAATTTTATCTAAAGCTTTTTCTTGATAAAATTGTATTAAGACACCACCGTAGTTATTACTTTCCATATATTCAATTATTGTTTTTATTGACAAAATGGTATCAGATATTTGTCTTCCAGTCGCTCGGCATGATTGGTTATTCATTGTCAAATCATCTAAGGTTGTTTTGAGTCTATTAGCCAATATGCTACTTAGTATCTTATAATCAGTATTTAAAAGTGAAATAGGTCTCCAGTTTTTCAAATCAGTAGTCTCTCCTTTTTCTTTGTATATTAGAGTTATTAAACCTGTTCTCATCGAATCAGTCATAATATTATTATGTAATATAAAATTATACAAGTATTGTCAAATAGGTGCTAGTTTGGTTTTTAAAAGTTTGGTAGAATTCAGCACTTAAGCCATCTAAACCAGGAGCTTTATTTTTAGATAATTTTTCAATAGCTCTATCTATTTCTAAAATTCCTTTATCTTTTTCACAAGATTCTTTATCATCCTCAGAAATTATAAGAAGGGTTACATTATTTAAAAATTCATCTATATTATTTATGGAGATATTCTTACTCTGGTATAAGGATTTATAATAGTTTCTAACATGTTTTAGTATATCTTTCTTTTCTTCCAAAATCTCATTATTGGTTTTAAGTTTGGTAAGTGATTTCTCACTACCTTTTCTAATTTCTTCTCTTTTGTATATTTTTTTGCCAATATTATAGATATCATGGTAAAAACCCACCCTTTGTTTATCTCCATCAATTTTATATTTATTTAGTTCATCTAAAGCTTTTTGAGTTTTTATTTTTTGGTCATCTGAAATTTGATTGTTTTCCAAAATTCTTTTACACTCTTTTTCCAAAATTTTATTGTTAGTACTTTTAAATCTAGAATATTTTTTACATATATTGTTAAAGTTATCTTTAAGATTATTCCATGACTCTAAGTCCTCCATGTAAAAGGAATCAATTTAATTGAATATTTCTAACTGAAATTCAGGAAGTTTTAAAATACTATTGTTAACTCTCCAATAACCCTGTCCCCATTTAACATGAGAATGAGTTTTATATTTTAGAGTTATCATCCTATGGTCAGCAAGTATTTTATCTAAAATTTCACATTTTAAAATATTGTCTTTATTCCTTTGCGCTATATAAAAATGGTAAATTCTTGATTTTATGTTTTAATTTCTTTTTTCAAATGTACATTTCATGTCAGTTGGATGTAATTGTCTGAAAGTATCTATTAGTTTATTACTAAAAATAAACATATTTAGTAGTAACACTTGTTGGTTATAGATTTTCTTACTTGATCTGTCAATTTGTTCTTTGCAAGCATTAAAATCACCGAATATCACAATATCTTCCTGCACATAAATAGATACATAATTGCTAAGAATCTCATAAAAACTTGATTTCTGTCTTGCATTAGATGGTGCATAAACATTAATCAAGTTTGTTTTGTAAATTTGAATATGAATCATTCTTCCATTTAAATTGTTAGGAGTTTGAATTAGTTTCCAGTTGTTTTTAAAGAGGGGGTTAATTATAATAAAGCCCACTCCTGAAACAGTTTCAGAAGGGTTCAGTTGAGTCAAAAATAAAGCATCTAATTGGTCTCCTATAAAGTTAATGACTTTTTGTTCTAATCTATGTAGCTCTTGCAATGCTACTATATCATATTCATTTATAAATTTAATTAAGTTTCCTGCTTTTTGAAGTGAAAGGCCTCACATTTATTGGGGCAAGTTTAATATCATGAGATTCAGCCATTATGCACTAAAAATTGAAGACATTCAAGGCACTGTGTTTACGGCGATATTATTCTTGTGTTTATTGTCATGGTATATTGTTGAGTTGGAGTGTTGTGTTTGTGGTTGTCAGGTCAGGAGTAACAATCAACAGACCCGGTACATTGGGAGTCTCTTTTAACATTTTCTTTATCATGGATGGTTGTGGCGTAACAACCTCTGCCATCTTTGTTGATTTGTTTGGTGTCACAGGAAAAAATATTTTCTTTTTCCTGATTGTTGGAGATACAGAGAGATTAGTTTTCCTCTTGACTTGTCGGAAGTTACATCTTGGTGGTACATTTGTCCATTTAATTTTGGATTTTACCACTTCTTCAGTTTGGATTTGTTCAATTTCCACTTCTTCATTTTGTGTTTGGAATTGTTCAATTTCCATTTCACTAGAATCATTTGGGAATGTTTCTTCTTTGTTTTGAAGAACTTCGTTTTGCATTGTTTCTTCTTCTTTTCTTTTTTCTTCAGATTCTCCAAATTCTTCGTTCCCTTTTCCTTCTCTTATTTCTTCTTTCTCTTCTTCCTTTTCTTTTTCTGTTTCTTTCTCCTCCTCCTCTACTTCTATTTCTATTTCCTCACTTGGTAGGGGCTTAGCAATTTGTTTTGTTCTTCTTTTTTGTTGTTTTTCTTGGATTTCTTTGTTATTGTAGTCCATTCTTGAGGAGTGTCCGGAAGTATGTCCTCTTCATCAGATAATTTGAGGTCCCTTTCTAGTATTGATGGTTCTCTTCCTTTCTCCATTTCAAGTTCTTCATCACTTTCACTTTCTCTTTCCTTGTCTTTTTCTTTCTCTCTTTCCTCAATATTTCCAAAAAGACTTCTCACTGCCCTTGCTGCACATGCATGTTTTTTTGAAAGTCTGTGACCGGTCTGTATGATTGTTTAGGATTGTGTCTGGGTGTGAGGGAGGGTTAGACTGAGGCATGGAAGTGGAAACACCCTCTGCAGGTTGCACTGGGCATCCCCACTTATCATGCCCCAACCTTCTGCAAACAGTGCAGGGCCTGATGTTTTTGCACCCGAAAAACCAGGTGTTGACAACAAAGCCGAAAATTTTCAAGAATAATGGGATTTTAATTCCATCCCTAGCATCAATTTTGTCCGCTCTAACCACTTAGAGCGATTGGTATTAATAAGAAAACGAGTATCGAAAGACAAGCATAGTATCTGTGGATGAGGTCAAATAGGTATTTTAACCGAAGGAGGCAGCCAACGATATGTTGCATGGAGAATAGATTTTGCATTTGATTCTTGAGCGAACATGTAACCAGTGGAGGGTACATGGCATTGGAAGGAGTGCTCTAAGGTCTCACTGGACAGTTGTTTTGGCAAATTTTTGTCCGACAATGACCTATAGCAGAAAAATGATAATAATATTACATTAAAGACATAAATAAAAATGAACTAAGGAATTTTGTTGAAATGATGCTTTTAAGATTCTGACTGAGGAATTAAAGTTAAAGTGTCTGTTGATGATAAAGAGACGAACCAAATACAAGAGAATCACAATAGTCTAGTCTGCAGAGTGCCGAGGAACATGCAATGATTTTGGTGATATCAGCTTAAAGAAAATTAGTAATGGGGTTGATACCGTGATACGTCTCAGCTCCAGTTGTACAGCCCTGCATATGTTCATGGCATGTTGGTGTGATGAGTACTGTCAAGAGTCAAATCTATGTTTCATACTGTGTGAATTTAACTGTGTTGCTGATTCTTGCTGTTTGAGGCAAAATATTTGAATAAGAAAGTCTGTGTGTAATGATCAGACAGTTAGCAAGTCATGATGATCATTTCTTAATGCTTCGTTTGGCTTTTTTCTTAAGTCATTGTCCTGTTGTCCATTTTTTATAGCAACATTGTAAGAATGCTCCATCAGTTGTGTCTATCTTTTTCGTGACAAAATATTTGTCCAGCTCTGTTAGTTCCTCATTTCTAGTTATTTTCATTTTGCACGTGCAGCTCGTGGAGTACGACAATCTATTTATCCAATGGCATTTTCGGTTTTCTGTATTTATTTTTAGTAGCTGTCTTTTCTGTTCTATTCTTGTATTTTGTCATGAATTCGATGGAACCGCTTTCAATCATGTGGACTTATATGCAGTTTCGTTCGTGCCATGGCAAAATCTAGGATGAAATAGGAAGAATGAGTCTTGTAGTGTTTAACGCCAATTTTCAGCAGCACACGATAGCTATACATTGCAGCCAGTATTATTGGTGGAGGAAGAACCCGGGAAAACCACCGACCAATGAGAAGCTACTGGCTAGCTTTCTCACCTAACTATATTAGACTGGAACCCACGCATTACACACTATTAAGAATCATCAGGGTAATAATAATAATAATAATAATAATAATAATAATAATAATAATAATAATAATACCTTTATTAGTTCAATGTCCATATATAAAATAAAAAAAACAATTTCACACAAGATATTAATTTTTTTATTTATTTTAAATTGGAAGTGCAGCCATTACCTGTTCGGAAGACATCCTTCAACCGTTCTATAGTAAGATCACCTCCAGCACAGTTTAATTTCCGTTTCTTTTCCCTTTCGATTGGCTGGTTAATTATCTATCTAAATATTAAGATGCTCAATCAAAACTCTTAACAAGGCAGTCTCTGCCATGGTCAGTTCTAAACAGGTCGAGCACCATACCGCTTAGTCACATGAATGAGCCAAGTTTTATCAAAAGGAAATACGTTATAAATAATTATTAACATCTTCTCCCCCACCCCAGTCAACAAAGCATGGTTGCATATTAGCCAGTCATCTATTCACCAGTAAATCATACTTGACATTTCTCATCTTATCAATACAGTCATCGATTCTTGGTAATGGTAATGAATCTGTCTTTATCACACTGTTCACATTTGGAATAGGTCTGTTTTGATTCTGATGCCTATTTTTCAGTTTGTAGCCATCAGAAATAATGTATCTCTTTTTCTTGCATTAGGTACATGTAGGAAGACACAAGTTTCTCTCAAGTTTGATTTTTAAATGTTGTGCTGGTTTGAGTTTTAGAAGGCTAAAATACTTTTATGCCAAAAGACTGTTGAGTAGCAATCTTATTTATAAAATGAACTTTATGAGTAAAAGAGTACTTATCAGTGACACAAGCAGTATTTTCCAAGTCTTAATGTCACTATGGAAACAGTTCTTAAACTCTTCAAATAATACAAGTCCTTTGAGACTTTCATAATCCTTTTCAACTTTCTTGGCTAAGCACCATCTATCAAATAACTGCACTTTTTTCTCTAGCGAATTCAACATACTGAAAGCTTACTTGGCCTTATGGGCCATAATGTCAGCTTACTTGGCCTAATGGACCATACTGTCAGCTTACTTAGCCTAATGGACCATACTGTCAGCTTACTTGGCCTCATGGACCATACTGTCAGTTTACTTGACCTTATGGACCATACTGTCAGATTACTTGATCTTATGGACCATACTGTCAGATTACTTGATCTTATGGACCATACTGTCAGTCCACTTGGCCTTAAGGACCTTACTGTAAGCCAAGTTGGATTTTTGGGCTACTGTTGGCTTACTTGGCCTTATGGACCATACTGTAAGTTCACTTGGTCTTAAGGACCTTACTGTAAGCCAGGTTAGATTTATGGGCTATACTGTAGGCTTACTTTTGTCTTATTTCATCAGTTTCCTGTGCTCCCACCCCCTTTTTCAAAGGTGCAAATCCTACTGAATACATTCCTGATTAAAATAATAGTTATATACATTTCGTCCAAGGTGTTTTCATGAAAAAAACACCCATGTCAATATGACTATCCCTGTTCTGCAGGAGTAGCTATAACAAGATTTTCAAGATGTCAGAGCAATACTGTTTTCATTAAGGACTGTCTATAAGATGTGAAACGCCTAAGTGAAAACCCCATTTCAATGTGAATATTTCTGTTCAGGAGAAGAAATGACAAGATTTTCAAGTTGGTCATCAGGCAGCCATGTTGGATGTCAGATTTGCACCATTTTTATGTTACCATACATCTGTAAGTTGTTGTTGTTGTTGAAGGGTTTGACATCATTTTCAGCACAAGATAGGCTATACATGGTGGCCAGTATTAATGGTGAGGACGAACCTGGGAAAACCCTGGAAAAAACCACCAACCCATGAGAGGCTACTGGCAAGCTTTCTCACATACCCACACTGATCAAAACCGTGACTCGAACCCACGCAGACAGAGGTGAGACAGCAGTGATCCGTAACGGAGAGCGCTTTTGACCACTGAGGGCCCCTACATCTGTTAAGTCAAAGATCCATGTTGATATGGCCATAAAGTAAGGAAGATCAGCAATAACCAGATTTCCAAGATGACCACCATAATGAATCTTGATCAGCATCATTTTTTTTATTTAGAAGTAACTGCAAGTCATAATAAATCTTTTAGTAAAAACTCCATCTCTAAATGACCATCCTTTCAGAAAGAGTTGAAATAAGAAATCGTCCAATATGGCCACAACAGCAACTATGTTGGATGTCAGATCAGCACGATTTTTATTTAGGACCAACCAGATCACAGGATGAAATGGTATACCAAGTCTCATGCCTATCCCCTGAATTTAGGAGTTGCAAGCAATTACAAAGCAACTGTTAACAGATAGCAAGCATATAAAAAAAGCAAGCCTATTGCATATTATCTGCTCTTTGACAAGTACTATTAACTGATGGCAAGTATTTAACAGAAGCAAGCCTACTGCATATTATCTGCTCTTTCACAAGAACTGTTAACAGATGGCAAGCATATGACAGAAGCATGTCTATTGCATATTATCTGCTCTTTGAAAAGTACTGTTAACTGATGGCAAGTATTTAACAGAAGCAAGCCTACTGTATATTATCTGCTCTTTCACAAGAACTGTTAACAGATGGCAACCATATGACAGAAGCAAGTCTATTGCATATTATCTGTTCTTTGACAAGTATTGTTAACAGATGGCAAGCATATAACAGAAGCAAGCCTATTGCATATTATCTGCTCTTTGACAAGTACTATTAACTGATGGCAAGTATTTAACAGAAGCAAGCCTACTGTATATTATCTGCTCTTTCACAAGAACTGTTAACAGATGGCAAGCATATAACAGAAGCAAGCCTATTGCATATTATCTGCTCTTTGACAAGTACTGTTAACTGATGGCAAGTATTTAACAGAAGCAAGCCTACTGTATATTATCTGCTCTTTCACAAGAATTGTTAACAGATGGCAAGCATATAACAGAAGCAAGCCTATTGCATATTATCTGCTGTTTGACAAGTACTGTTAACAGATGGCAAGCATATAACAGAAGCAAGTCTATTGCATATTATCTGCTGTTTGACAAGTACTGTTAACAGAAGGCAAGCATATAACAGAAGCAAGTCTATTGCATATTATCTGCTCTTTGACTAGTACTGTAAACAGATGGCAATAATAATAATGAGGACTTTGTATAGCGCCTAATTTTTCGAAGCTCTAAGCACTTTACACCATCGATAATGATATGACTACACTACAGAAAAACAAATGACAAAACAATTAAATTGTTAAACATGAAAAACATGCTGAAAACATATAAGATACAAAACACAATTAGGTCTCTAAGTATGTCCCTGCAGTCAAAACAGGTGAGTTTTAAGAGCGCTCTTAAAAGGGACCACTGTCTTTGTGTCTAATTTCAATGGGCAATTCATTCCACATCGCCGGGCCCTGGTATGCAAATGAACATTGTCCATATGACTTTGTTTTCACTGTGGGAACAATGAGTATACGATTATCAGAAGAAGAACGCAAGTATCTAGCTGGTTTATACACATGGGTGAGCCTGGATAGGTATGTTGGACTGGAGTCTGTCATTGAAACATAGCACAGAGAACAAATTTTGTGTTTGATTCTGTATTGAATCGATAGCCAGTGTAGGGTACAGAGCAGTGGTGAGGTGTGCTCTGATCGAGGTACTCTAAAGATGATCCATGCAGCTGTGTTTTGAACTTTTTGAAGTTTCTGGAGTAAATATTGTGATGAACCAGACAGAATTGAGTTACAATAGTCTAGTCTTGAAAGTACTAATGAACACGTGTTTTAGTGGCATCAACTGAAAGATATTTACGAATGGAACTGATGCGTCTTAATTCAAGATATGCAGCCATGCATATGTTCATGACATGTTGGTGCAATGTGAGAGTACTGTCTAGAATAACGCCTAAGTTCCGTACTGACTGTGAGAATTTAATGTTGGTGTTGCTGATATTTATTGTCTGAGGTAAAGGATGTGAATGAGAAAGTCTTTGTGTTGTGATCAGAATAGCTGCAGTTTTATCATCATTCATCTGCAGCTTGTTACATGTCATCCATGATTTCACATCAGATATGCACCTCTCTACTCCATGGATGGTAGCATCAACTTCAGTTGTGTGGCTGGACTTGTATATTTGGGTGTCATCAGCATACAACTGGTGCGACACTGGGTAATGATCTATGACACTTGAGAGCATATAACAGAAGCATGTCTATTGCATATTATCTGCTCTTTGACAAGCACTGTTAACAGATGGCAAGCATATAACAGAAGCAAGCCTATTGCATATTATCTGCTCTTTGACAAGTACTGTTAACAGATGGCAAGCATATAACAGAAGCAAGTCTATTGCATATTAACTGCTCTTTGACAAATACTGTTAACAGATGGCAAGCATATAACAGAAGCAAGTCTATTGCATATTATCTGCTGTTTGACAAGTACTGTTAACAGATGGCAAGCATATAACAGAAGCAAGTCTATTGCATATTATCTGCTCTTTGACAAGTAGAGCTAAAAAGAAGTTATGACTGCTGTCTAGATATTTAGCTCGCTTCATATAAGAGCTCTAGAAAAAAGTGTAGATCTCATGCTTTAACAACACAGAAACAAATTGGATAATCTCTTTACCATTTTATTTTGTTCTTTGATTTGTGCAAAGGAAATATATTTTAAATTTACATATCTTTTAACTTTACCATTGAAAAGAGTAATTGTATTCTCCCAATATTCACAGTAATATAATCATTTAATCTTTCTAGTGCATATAAAAGATGGTTCTGAGGAAAACTAGTCATTTATTGGCATAATAAACATACAAATTAATTATTGGTACTAAATAATTATTACTTATCAATACTTGCCTCAAGCCTCATAGTCATAAATTAACAACAGTCTCTGCATCTCCTCATCTGGATTATTCACTCATGTTTGTCTCTGCATGAAACTTAGTACTGCAAATGTTCGAAAATATTTGCTCTGTGCTCAAGCTTGTTTAAATGTACAAACAAAGCATAAATAGAACACATGATTTAATTTTACTTTACAAAGTTTAAAAACCTGAGTACAATCTCTGAGATCTCCAATCCAATACCTTTGGATCATTTTGACAGCTACTGTCAGGTTTAGAATTACATGTAGAGCTATGTTTATTGTGTGCATCACAAAGTGCCCTGGTAACTACCACATATACTCACTTATAAGTCAAGACCAAATGCAAACTGCATAATACACCAACAGATCAAGGACAAGTGTGCAGTTAAATCAGCAGTCAAGCATATATCCTGATCTCAGGCACAATTCGCAATGGAATATCTGGATCTTCTGTTGCTTACATTTTGACTGGACTTATAAGCATGCGTATACAGTTCAATTTGCTAAATAAAGCCTTAAACAGATTTTACTTATGTCGGGAAACAGAAGTTTATAGAATGGGCAGTAACTCCATTCTATAATGACATAGAATGCTATAAATTTAATATTACATGATAAATCTGTCTAAAATCCAATTTTCCTAAATAAAGTTATGTTGTGAAAACTAATGACAGGAAATCAGTGGCCATAATTCTTCAAAATGAAAATGTGCAATGCCAGAAATCAAAAGCATTCATGATCTCCTCAGCACAAACTGAATGACAAGTATGAAATTTCAATGTTCCATCAAAACCATGCTGTAGAAGCCAAAGTCAGGAATATGGGTTGTCACTAGACACAAATCCTTAGTGTGATATTGTGGAAAGTTAATTCATTCTAGTTTTTATCAATACAGAATTATGACAAATCTGAGTCGAGCAATCCTCGTGAAAGTTAAGCCAGAAAGAAATATCTACATACTGAATTAAGGAAAACTTTAACATCTGATACATTATACAATAACACAGAATAAAAGTTAACTATTCATAGTTTATTTCCAGGGGCAATTGTTCTTCTGTCTTTGATTACTAAAGAGATACATCATGTCCTGTTAAAACGTTTCGGAATTCTATGCATGTTAAAATAAAAACTTTTTAATAAAATGGTACAATATGTGTAATATAGTAGAATCTCAAAATTGTCAACATGATAGATTTATTCCTTGTACAGTTACAATGAACTTGACTGATTAGAAAACACAATCTGTGCAGAGACATTTCTATTACCCAACAAGGTTACTGAATCATGAAAAGTAGGTCACCATTACCTCTGCTTACCTTTAGTAAGCAGTACCCTCCATAATGAATAAATTCATAAAGTTAATAACCGTATATACAACAGAATCAAGGAAACTATATTCAAACATTTTTAATGCTTACATCAAAACCTATGCTTCTGCAGGCAAGATAAGAATGTGACATTTGTGCTGCTTGACTGCTGAAATGATACCAGGCACTCAAAAGGCCTTTCTACAAATATTTTTTTTATCTGCAAATGCAAAATAATAATATATACCATAGTCTTTCCAAATATTGTATACCATAACAACACTTATCTGCACTACCAATGTTTCACTGAACTTATTTAACACATTATGTAAGGTAACACATTAAACACCTACTACAACCATTCACCATTATAAACACATTTTAAAGGCCCATTGCCTGCAACTATGACAAATATGTATATGTATTTTCCATATCATTTACAAACAGTACCAAACATCAATCGATGTAAGGTAGAAGAAGAATAATTCAGGACCTATCTGGTCACAAAAATACTTACATGTGTGGAAATATGTCCTTGTATGTATGGAAATATGTACAGCTTATCTGATCACAACAAAACTATGTCCTTGTATGTGTGGAAATATTTACAGCTTGGGATTCAATAGATAAACCACTTGAGACGGTAACTACTCTTTACATGTTCATTTGCAACAAAAGCAAAGTTTTGCAATTGCAATTACTACCATATATTTTAAGTGAAATGTGGGCTTAAAAAATGATGAAAGATAGTGAAATTATACTTATTAGTAAGGTGACTATTTTTGACAGCTGCAGAAAACTTCTTTAAAAAGTCCCTTATAATCCATGTGATTTTTTTGTACTGTACTTGTTAAAATATACTGCACAAGTCAAAAGTAATGACCTTGAAGTAATTGTTCCATGCAGCAACTGGTGCTTTTCCTGTACTAGTCAAACCACACTGACCAAGAATATTTAACAAGAGATATTATTTCATAAAGATTAACATAACATCTAAAATACTTTCAGATTATTTACTTATCAGCTTTATCTGCAATGATCATTGACCTTAATTACTGTTATAATTAGCACAAGTACCAGCATAATGACTGTATAAGCTTGAGTATAAGTTGGACCCAACTGCAAACTGTCTGACAGATCTGGCTCTAATTAGGAGTAATTAACACAACACAGAACAATATCTGCTAGTGCATTACATGATGACAGACCAGGACCTAAATTGTTTGCAGTTGGAATTTACTTTTACATAATTATGCACAATATACATTGTTTGTTTCACACAACTCCTTATGAAGAAATGTCTAATAAGTCACATTACACAAGTCCTATTATCTTTTTTTAGCTTATCTGGAAGAAAGTACAAGAAAATTCTATAAGAAGGCTAAAATTACTTAAGTAAATTTTAAGTAGGTACTTAATGCAATTCATATAGGATGATTCAAAATAATTTCAACTATCTCTATTGTACAAGTGCTATTACTCAACAATACATTTCAAAATGTTTTTATTGAATTAAAAATGATAGCTTAAAGTAATAATTGTGACATAAATAGAAAAATAAAACTTTAAAAAGAGAAAGTAAATTTGGGTAGATATAGGTCGGCAATTTACAAGATTAGAGCATTTAGTTCATATGTAACGTGATTTTGCTACATATCACCCACCTCCAACGTTCCTTCTAAGCTGCACGCGCACAGCTGCTCATGCATCCCCGCACAGCTGAATTGTCAATCCAATGTAAAATTTTGCTCAATCCAATGTTAAATTTTGCTCGTCTCCATAATGCTTGCACAATGCAGCGAGCACTGCACGCACATCTACCATTCGCTTAGAGGGAACGTTGATCACCTCATATTAGGCTAATTGGCACATATCACCTTATATTTGGTTAATTTGCACATATCACCTTATATTAGGCTAATTTGCACACATCATCTTATATTAGGCTAATTTGCAGATAACAGTTGCATTATACAAATACAGCTATAGTGAGCTGAATAAAGCAATGGCTTGACTTGTCCATGTTGTTGCAAGCACAAAAATTCCCTGATGGAAGCCATCACAAATATCAGCCCATCTTTTCTGACAAAGATAAAGAAACATTAACATACTAGCAAAATTACTTTGAGAGCACATTTATCAAACCACATAAGTTTTGTTTAGTTCAGCAAAAAATGAACTAGATTAGAAGTTTTTTTTAAAAACCATGCCATCACCACAGACCCCCCAAAAGTCTTTGTAAAACATGTAATATATAACATCAATGCATGCCCAAGAAAAGTTCATCAGCATTACAAAACAAAACCTGGAAACAAAATGAAAAACTTCAATAATGGCATAACAAATTAATTAAAGTCATTGAAACATATGCATCTAATTTCATTTATATACCTCAGTTGCTCGTTACTTAATCATGCACACATGGCTTTTGTCCAAAAAAGTCAAAAACAGTTATAAAATGTGTTAAAAAATGGAAATGGCCTGAAAATCTACTGCAGTTATGTACATATCAATACGGATAAGTCAAATTTCCTATGGTCTTCCTAAAGTGGTAATGCATTCAAATGATCTGATCTACTATAACATAATGTGCTTGTATATCAGAGTCTTTCTTGATTTTTATTTACGGATTACCATCAGCAAACTGCATAGACCCATATTGGCTGGTACATGATGCAATGGAAGAGGAGGGTCTGTACAGTTTTCAATTGGACTCAATTTATTATAAGTATTCATAGAAATTACTTTATCATACTAAAGAAAGTATATAACAAACAAGTCTAAACCTAAACAAAAAAACAAAGCACTGAATGAGTTCTGCAATGTCGTAAAAATCAAGTCAAGTCATTTACATATAAATACAAATGTGTCTACCAAATTTTATCTGTCTACCTAAAGTGGCTGTTCTTAACTGTGCTAATAAAGACAAATTAAGACAACTTTTCCTCAGTCCAATTTACAGACTTCGACCTTAAGAACCGCATGTTCATAACCACCATTAATGAAAGATTTTTCAACAACAAAATTATATAAATTATAACAAAAATATTTCTGCTGACTTTGTTCATTATGTCGGAAATAATAAACAGATACTGAGTACTGTATTTCACAGGCTATAAGGCAAATGTTTTAGAGTCTTGGATTCATCTTGCGCCCTGAATTGAACTGTAAGTGGATTATGTCATTGAAATTGCTTCAAGTACCAATAATAGTGTGAGTATGAAATTTAATTGGCAACATCTAAAACAGGTCAATTACCATGTCAATAAATTTATATAAACTATTATGACTCATTTTATATCAAAATTTGTATCATTATTTTTATGCATTTTGTATGTGCTTTTTCTGATTGCTCAACCATGAAATAAAAGAAAACCAAGAGCTCACAATTCATGGGATGCGTAGCACACTTATGCTCTATACTCTATAGTTTACTTTATTTAATCAAAGCACAACGACTCAAACAAATCAGCACAATAAGAACTTGTGTTGCTTTTTTAAATTCATCCTCTTTTTTTTATACCAAACCTCATTCTTCCTGATCACTTTTTAACGATAGATATATTGGTATTTGATTTACCATTATTTTATTTAATACACTTGAGTAATTACTGGTACATTTTTTTGATTGATATATTGAACCTACAAAGTGATAAAATCCATATTAACAACTCAAATGTTTTATAACATTTATGAAATACCATATATTAAGCACATAATTATCATATATTCACAATGCTGCCACATATTCAGAAAAGAATGCTCATAATATAGGTTAAAATTCAGAGCAGAGATAGAATACTTGTAGATAAATATGTGATTCATTTTTAATTTTGCATTTAACCTGAAAATAAAATGTAATAGCAACACATTATCCTTGTTATTCTTAACAAGATGTTGTTTTTGGTGTCTCTCTTTGACTATGATAGATGAACCGATTCTCTAATTATAATTGATGAATTGATCTTAGATTTACAACAACAATCCAAGCCAGTTAACTATTTAAACCGTGACAATGGCTTTGGGTGTTAGGCAGTGCCGGTAACCCTTTGTATTAATAATCCACACCAATTACCAGTTTTTTTGTAATGATCTCAAATGTATTGAGAACCACAAAAAATGAAGCCCTCCTTCTCCTCATATACATTTTCATTAATTTTCTTTACATTTCTAATTTCCATTTTGTAGCCACATAGTTCTATTGGTAGCCTTATTAATTTGATCTTGTCTGTCAAATCTTGCCCCAAACAACTGTAATTTCTTAGCATGTAAATAACACTGTAAAGCAATGTAGTTCTTATGACAACATATATTTTATTTAAAAGGAGAATGAACAATGTATGCAGTAGTGTCAATTGATAATGGAATATAGTAGTTCCCTTGTCCATGAGGATGATCACAATCATCAGGTAACTGAACAATATAGATTACAGTCACCATGAAACTCTTCATTTCTCCAAAATGAAATGGTGGAAAAAATATCTGCATCAGTGACTGTAATTTCATAATATATTTTGAAATAGCATAGTGACAAAATTAATATTCATGAAACTGGATCTGGCTTTGTCTTAAACACTACCTCAACTTGTATATGACTGAAGGATGAAAAATTTACAAATTAGTTACTTTGAGTGGTACACTACATTGACATAACAGCTGCAAAATACAGTACTTTATCCATATTTAACCTATCCAAGTAATGCAATATGAAACTTGAAAATTGATAATTACAGATAATTGTATCCCATTGCACTAACAATATACAACTTCATGGAATGAATGTGTAATTAATACAAAATTTTGTGCCAATTTCCACAAAGATAATTTGGACATATACTTTTCTTCACCATCACTTCTTGCTCACATCTGCAAGTAATAATGAAAGCCAAGACACTTATAGTTTGCTTGCTCAAACCAGTACTCTCTAGTCTTCCCTATACAGCAACTGCAGTACTGTACTTGAAGCATCAATCAGTGGCATAGAAAATCAACCAATGTGTCTGTAACAGGTAAGGTGGTCTATGAAATGATGGAATCACAAAGCCTATATGATTGCCTTTCCCTCTGGTAGAAAAGCTTCCCAATACTTTATCAACTGAAATGATACAGAAGAGGAAATATTACTTAATTTATGATATATTTCTTTAAATTGTAACTGAATGTTATAACCGTAAATTATAGGCTCAATTTTTGTCTCTGTTAACTTTACACTGTCAGAGTTTTGCAGTATTTTTCGATACTGAACAACTTGATTATGCATGCATGTGCATGACACATGGCTAAAAATAATACAATGTATTAAAAACACCCTTTGTAAAAAAATATATGCAATAGATGCTTTAGGTTTTGGTTGATTTGATTTGTTTGAGAATCAACTAAACAAACTGCGTTCTCCATTTGAAAGTATAGAAAATGAAATTAATGATGTGGACAAGTTCACTGAAAGAAATGAAACTTTCAAACTAGCACACAAATGAATATATTATTCTCAATGTCAATAACATGAGAGATGCAGTAACTGAAAATAATGTACTGATCATTAAGAGAAATATTAGAACCTTTTCACAAATAAATTGTTCCAGACTATGACCAGTGCTTTCTAGAGTTTATAAAAATATAGCATAGAAAATGCATATCCAGGTCAAGGGCTATTTCATATCTATCAGAGATGTACCATTTTACAATTCTGTAAAAATCCTAGATTTGAGAAAGAAAAAAAATTGCAACTAAACGTTTTGGTCGGAACCATATAATTAAACAGACAATAAACTAAGACATCAAAACAAGTATTATTTCTGCTGGCTAAATGGACTGTCACATAAGAGCTGCATTGCAACTTATCCAGTGTAATTCTTATGATACAATGTCAGGTTAGTGATAGAAGACACACACTATATGATACAGGTCATAGCTGGGGTCCCTCCAACAGCAAGATGCAATTGATATGGCATAAACATTGTCTTCTTTAGCTGGTAATAAGAATGGTACTAAATATGCTTACATTTATGCATCTTGGAATTTTCTCATAATGAACTTTCTAAGTTCTGTAAATGCTAATGACACATCCTGCAAACCTGATGTTGTTGTTGTTGTTGTTGTTGTAGGGTTTAACGCCATTTTTCAGCACACGATAGGCTATACAAGACGGCCAGTATTATTAGTGGAGGAAGAACCCGGGAAAACCCCCGGAAATAACCATCGACCCACGAGAAGCTACTGGCAAGCTTTCTCACATAACTACATTAGTCGAATCTTAGATTCGAAGCCATGCAGACAGAGTTGAGATGACAGTGATCCATAACGGAAAGTGCTTTAGACCACTCATGGCCCCGCCTGCAAACCTGATATACACCAAAACTGTGATGGCATTTTGAGTACATTTCCAACTGAAATCTACACTGAATTGACCCAGTAATCCAAACGATCATAATCAGAAAAGCAGAACTAAGTTTGATCAACATAAAAACAAAATTCATCCATTCCAGACTAAATGGAAAAGTTGTTGCAATGCATATTCACTCACTATATGACTCCAAATTTCAACGACAATTCTTTTCTAACTATTGTCAAGCATAAAATGAAGTTCAAAGGTTGCTGGGTGGTGCTATCTTCACGTTATGTTAGCGTGTACTGATGACTCTATAGTTGCGTATTATTTTGAAATAAAGCATAAATTCAATTACTTTGTTTCTTGTAGTGTATTTTGTTTATAATTAAACGTTAGGTAGAATAAGCAAATGAGTATTTAATAAAAAGGTTGGTGCATTTTTAAGGGAAAATATGAGTTCATTTTCTTGGATGAATATTGTTCTCTTAATGGTTGTGCAATATTAAAAAAACAAACATGTTAATATTTTATATTATATTTTCTCATACAAATACAGTAACTTATAACTAATAATTTTTGTTTTTCATGAGTATGATGCACTGAGAAAATTAAGTGAACATATACAAAAAGACATTTTTATGCATATTTTCCAAATGTGTGTCAACTTTTATGATTATAAAATTATTTGTAGGGATAATTTTTAAACATAGTACATAGTTTCAAGATATTGGATTTGTTCTTTAAGATGAGGTCATTTCATTTGGTAAACAGGTTATTCTGGCTTTTTGATCTTGGAATGTTCAAGAAACCTTGTTGACAAATTTGAGTTTAGGTATTGGGATTCCCCCTTGGAAAATCAGGTGACCTAAATTCTGATTATTCAATCCTCGTTCTGGTTTTGAAACCACATCTCATTTCTATACAACAGATGTTTACCAGAGAATCAAATTTTCCTATCTTAAACATCAGTTTTAGTGGAGTTATTTAATTGTGTTCCAATGAGAGGATTTATTTATTTCAATTATTACCTGAAATTACATGGTGTTCCTAAACTCTGATTTAACATTGTAATTACTGTGAATTTATTTAAAGACATTATGGATTTTATCACTGTGATAAAACAAGACTTAGCAGATCAAGCTACTCCAGACTACTGGCACATCAGCACCATAAGTTCTCTTTAATTTTTCGCTTTGTATTTTAAGAAAATAAATTCTTGGTTAAATTTTACACAAGTTCTTTTTTTTAACCTAGTTTAAAACCATAGAGTCATAAATATAAAAAACCCATTTCCCAAATTCAATTACTGCCTCTTTAACAAGGTTCATAATTCATGTTCCTTTGAATGTGGCTGATTCAGTAGGGCTTTTATTGTAATCAAAACTGCCCTTTTAACTGTTAAAGTATTTGTTTGCCTTTATATATATATATATATATATATATATATATATATATATATATATATATATATATATATATATACACACACACATATATATATATATATATATATATATATATATATATATATATATATATACACATATATATATATATATATATATATATATATATATATATATATATATATATATATATATATATATATATATTTTCCAGGATTCTATAGGAGAATGCTTGATAATAGTAGGAAGAGTTAATATTTGGAGAATTTTTAATTTGTGCTCTACAGAGATTCAAACGCAGGTCGCAAGAGATTGTGTCTGCTACACGGGTGAATATAACACCAATTAAGTAGCATCATTTTTGGTGATGTGTGCTTACTTGTGATGGAATATGGGCTGATATGTGCAGGCAAGGCAATGGGTACCATTTGCCCATGGTACTTGGTTCAAATCTCCATATAGTACAAATTAAAAGTTCTCTAACCTGTATGATAGTATTATCTGTATTATATATATTTCAGGATATAAAATTCGGAAAATAGGATGCCTAGGTCCATCTTTGCTAGCCACAGTTCCCATGTTTACACATTGATAAATTGTTCAGATATTTCAGTGCTTCAGGTCTGTGAACTTATCTGAAAGCTACTGCATCTAATCAAAATCAAGATGTTCAAATTTGAACACCATTACTTAAAGATTGAGACCAGAGAAGCATGCAGATGGAATGGACTCATAAAATGGCAGTTTTCCACTGTTGGTCATTGCTTGTACAAATACAGTGGGACCCCACTATAACATGCCCCGTTATAACACGAATTCGGATATAACACGGTCGTGGCATGGCTCCTGAAATTTCTGGTAATTTATTACAGGTATTTTTGTTAAAGACCAAAAAATAAATCTTTTAAGTATGAAAAATAAAATACGTCAAGAGTTTAATTATCATTCTCATACTCGTCTAAAAAGTGCAACAAAAAAAAAACGTAGAAAATGTATTATCATTTTGCGAAGGAAATCACACAAAATCGAATATAAAATAATCGTTGTATAGCTCCTAAAATTTCAAAAAGGAACAAATTTCTTCTAGTTTTGTGCCAGAATAAACATCGGAAATACGAACCAATTGCTGGGCCTATTGAGAACTTTGATCTTTGTTTATGCTGAAAAATGACAGCTCACAAGTATCAATATTATTATTACTGATCCCTGAGCAATGAAGCCATCGTGTTTACTTTGTGTTTGTCTTGAATGCATTTTGAATACAATCGTTGCTCTAATAATCTCCGATATATGTTCTCTTAATTTCATACACAACTAAGCAACAGCCAATGCGTGGGTTGATAAAAGATTCTAACCAGAATGTATAAATCAATTAATTTAAGTACATTGTTTTTCATCAAAGTGAACTGCCGAGCTAAACTTGTTCAAATCAGGGGAAAACGATTTATACAGCATCAAAAGAACAAAAGCCGCCAACGTGTGTGTGTCTTGGCGGTGTTGTTTTATGCAATCTGTTGACTAATAAACTCGAATTCTGCAACTGAGAACAATAATTGATTTTGCCAAGAGCAAACGTGACATTAGCAGAAAGCAGCTAAAAATCAGAGTTTTTTCAAAAAATAATAACTATTGACAGATAAGAAATGTAATGGTATAAAATGTATACGACACTGAACTGGGACACATAAATCACTCCATGCAGGAGTCCTCTGTACGCATGCAAATAGCTGGGAGACAAAGTTAGTGTTGATTACTTTATCATTTTAGCTGTGTTGATATTTACAGTGACATAATTCAGTGGTTAAAATACAGCCGGTTCTGCCTGCTGTATTTATTAGAGTACATCAAACGAACATGACGCAATAGCTGGGCGGCAAGTTCAAAGGACTTTGACTAGCAGCTTGGGTGGGAAAATGTGCTGAAATTTACAATGACTGAATTCAGAGACAGAAAGATCCTGAGATGTACATGTAGTTATTATAAGAATACACTTTAGCTTCCATTATTTAATCTACGACATGTACCATTTCATCATTCATTACGTACACCCATCACGTAATTTTTCTTATTTTCTTTTCATTGAATTCAGTCACATAATGATCTGTGACAAAATTATTTAATATTTTACATCCGTGTGTGGATATTTTCAATGGAAATATTTGTATTATGGATTCAATGTATGTTGCAAGATTCGCTGGTGAGTACACGGTGTTAATACTCTTTTCATGCAATAGATTATATATGTATATATAAATTTGACACGTGTATGTACCAATGCATGGTTCTCTGAATAAAGTAATATATTTTATCTGCAATTTCTGTTACCACAGCAAATGTTTTTCTCATTTAATGTATATTGATCAAAAATGGTAATTGCACCATGCATTTACGCACCCGTCTTTATGTAACCCCCCCCCCAATTAAATCCAAAAATGTGTTGGTCTTGTACATGGTTGCTTATAACACGGTCAGATTCTATGGCTCCCAACTACCGTGTTATAGTGTTATAGCGGGGTCACACTGTACATACTTTCTCTCAAAATCACTTGTAATGACTTCTCTCTGGTATATAGTCATACTTGCGACGTTAACCTTAAAATGTATCCTTTTCAAGTCAATTGCCTTCATCATTTTTGGCCAATTTACAATTTTCTGCTGTTACACTGTATTGGTTAGTTCACATTACATAACAAGGGAGACAACTCATGAAATCAAACGGATGTTGCTAAGACAAAGCTCCGAAATATATGCACAATCCAACAAGGTGTAGATAGGGTTAACCATAGATTACTGTGAGAAACATGTCATAGACTTCCTTCTGAAGAAGAAAGCATGTTATATTGATAATGTGTTAGAATTATCTGTACCTTTTGTTCATTCTCCATTAGATGCTCCAGGTATGAAATGACACTTTTCTTGAAATCTTCAACTCTAAGTCTATCAAACCTAGCTACTTCTTTTTTGATTGTTGCTGATATTCTTTCAAATTCTGATTGCCCTTTCTCCACTTTATGACTCCACTGAAAAAGGAAAAATGTGTTCATTAGAGAAAATACATGTCATGTGTACTGTGGAATACGACAGAACAAAGTACAACCAATCCAGGAAGCCATGGTAGCTCAGCTTGTAATTGATAAGCTGATGGTTTGTAACCCACCTGCTTGAGTTTGCTGTGTAAGGCACTTAGCTCCCAATATCTTGGAGTGAACTGTATATTCACTTAAGGACAAGCTCAATTACCTTGTATCAAGCATTCTTGCTCAAATTTGGCCTGAGAAAAGCACTGGGGTAAAGGAAACAGGAGAACCCATACAAAAATCTCTATATTCTGGAATGATGGCCGCTATCACTTAACCGGCTTGAAGCAGCTATTCCGTTTTTGTGTGCTGTTTTTCATGATTTATGTGCTTGTTGTCTATCTTTGTCTATATTATTGTGTTTATTATGCACTGGCTGTTCAGTTCGTATGTGTTTCTTCATCTTCTTGTTTTGGAAACGAGAACAATTAGCATTTTTCGCAGCTCTGTTGCTAAACTTTTACAATGTCCTTTGTTTTTTTTAAAAACTGCCATCACGTGATCGCCAGTCAACACATTTATTTAGCTATGATGGACCCTCATTAATTGCTTTAAATGACCACTCCTTGGCTTTTCATACTACATTATGCTCAAGACTAAACAACCTGGGACTACATTCATCATTACTAAAATGTAAAACAAAGCGAAAAAAAAAACGTTTCAAAGCTGGATGGCGTAGAATTCTAGTTATTGCCTTTTCTCCATTTTCGGATAAAGAATTAAAAAATTTGGCCATTAATTTAGATAACCTTTTGCAAATCATTACTAAATCATCAACCTTTGTGTCAATTATCCTAGACATACCACTGCATATTGCATTATTCAATGCCCAATCAGTAGGAACCCTGGAAAAGCGCATAGAAATAGCTAATTTTATCAACAATCAGAATACTGACGTGTTCTTTCTGACAGAAACATGGCTAAAACAATTAGTCAATGAGCCCAAGTGTGCGGATCTAACACCCACTGGTTACTCAATCAAGTCGCCCCCCATTACTCTCGCGGAGGAAGAATTGTTGTCATCGCAAAGAATTCCATGATAAAATGTCTTACACACAAAACATTCAATTTCAGCCACATATGATTTGAACTAGTCCAAACCTCACTCACACTGAAACAAAGGTCAGTCCATATTTTCTGCCTCTACCACCCTCCTCCTAGTAGAAAAAACAAGCTGACTGAAAATATCTTTTTGAAGCAGTTTCCGGATCTCCTGGAGTATGAAAATTCAATAGGTGGCAACCTGATTATTCTTGGAGATTTCAACTTTAACTTTGTCCTGGAAACCCATACACATCAAAACTCAAACAATCTGCTTACCTCCTACAGCAGAACAACTCAATAACTGCCTGCGTTCAATGCTTGACAAATATGCCCCAGCAACCAAGTGCAGAGTATCAATTCAAAAGTGTTCTCCATGATATAGCAGTGTAAGGGAACAGCTTCGCACTGCTAATAGAGACCACCATAAAGTGGTGAGGCTTTGGCTTTCCACTAGACTCACTATTTATAAACAAATCTATGAAGCCGCTAAGAAAAACATCACATAGTCCATTTAGCCAAATTATCCCACTACAGTACTAAGATCATGGAAGAGTTCCAGCTGCAGATGAATGATAATAAAACTGAGGCCATTCTGATCACAACACAAAGACTTTCTCATTCACATCCTTTACCTCAAATAATAAGTATCAGCAACACCAACATTAAATGCACACAGTCAGTACGAAACCTAGGTGTTACTCGAGACAATACTCTCACATTGTACCAACATGTCATGAACATATGCAAGGCTGCATATCTTGAGCCGAGACACATCAGCTCCATTCAGTTGATGCCACAAAAGCAATTGTGTTCATTAGTACTTTCAAGACTGGACTACTATAACTCAATTCTGGCTGGTTCATCTCAATATCTACTCCAGAAACTTTAAAACACAGCTGCACGGATCATTATTAGAGTGCCACAATCAGAAAACACCTCCCTGCTGCTCTGTATCATATACTGGATATCTATTCGATCCAGAATCAAATACAAAATTTGTTCTCTGTGCTATGTTTTACTCACAGATTCCAGTCCAACATACCTATCTGGCCTCACCCATGTGTACACACCAGCAAGATACTTATGCTCCTCTTCTGAAAATCTGACAATTGTATACTCATTATTCCCACTATGAAAATAAAGTCATATGGACAACATTATTTTTCATACCAGGGCTAAGCAATGTGGAATGCATTGCCTATTCAAATTAGACACAAAGACACAGTGATCCCTTTCAAGAGTGCTCTTAAAACTCATCTTTCTCAACTGCAAAAACAAACTTAAAGACCTAATAATGTTTCCTACCTTAAATATTTACAGCATTTTTCTCCCCCAATTTCATGGTGATTTGTTTTTTATAGTCATATCATTATAGATGTTGTAAAGTGCTTAAAGATTAGGTGCTATACAAAGTCCTCATTATTATTATTATTATTATTATTATTATTATCTGACAAGAGACCCATGATTCTTGCACACCCAGTATGTCAGTGTTACGTATATTTGATTTAAGTTATTTATTTTTGTTTTAATTGTTTGTTTGTCAGATTCAAATTTGACATTTTAAGTTTACGATTCATTCATTGGGAGATATTTTGTTTAGAAAGTGGGATGACATATACTCTACGAATAAACACCAGATGTTGACCTCATTTCTGACCTGGCTTCAGAGTTGTAAACAAGCTTTTAAAATGATTGGTTGATTCCAAGGACATTATGGAGCTTTATTATAAACATCTTTCTATTTATAGTTCTTGAGAGTAAAAATAACTGATTCTCATCTGAGTCATAAGCTGTGTACGAGATTTTTTGAACGTAAATTTGTTCTAAAGATCTAGAAGATCATGTGACCCCTTCCTTGTTTACATAAAAACAGGTATATACATGATGTTTTAGAGCGAACTATTTAGTAGAAGTTGGGCTGTTAGAATATTAAGTTGTATTGTTTTGAGTTATTTTAAATTACCTTCTACTGGAAATTATTTCAATTCGTTTGGATCAAGAGGATTTATTTTGTTATTTATCTGGAAAATAATTGTGCTCATTGAATTTCATAAGACCAGAACTGACATCGTCTTCCATTTTGGATGCTTCACCAAGATTTGAACTGGAAATTATTAGGACATTTTATTACCAGGACTTTTGCAATTTCACTAGTGGATTATATTTTGAATTATTTTTGGATTAATTTTGGAATAGATTCTTAAAACTAAGTTTATTTTTCTTTTCTGGAAAATATTTGTGCTCAATAAATTGTTTATTAAGTTTTTACAAGCTTGTTATTTTCACTCTTTCTATGTTACTGTTTATTCGAGCCTAAGCACGTAACAGTCAGGTTAATCCAAGGGCTGTGGAGGTGTAAACCTTTTACTTATCATTATACTGCTTTTACTACTAATGGGAATCTAAACTGCTTAGCTTGGTGAACATCTCACGAGGACTCCAATATGTGGTCCACAAACAGTATTTCAAAATAGCAGCAGAAGATGTTAAATGTTTTCCACACTTTAGGAAAAGTTACATTGTATTTTGCAAGAATTCAATTTCATTTGTATAGTTTTGTTTTTTTCCTGCTAATAAGAAGTTTGCCACTGACTAATAATAAAGCCTGCACAGAAGCTCAGAAATGGAATATAGGTGATAGTGACCATTGCTTGGTGGAAAGGTGTAGTAAACACAAAGACACATAAACATATTAAATGCCATGACTGTGGCAAACAGTATGTGATAAAATGACAAAAATGCAAAGTCAATGAAGCATGAAAATGAGGTCAAACTGAGTTATTATTGTCATTGGTATTTTAACCAACAAGATGTATTCACAAATGAAGTTACTCTCCAACAAGTACTACCTGTATGCTCTGTCAAAATATTCCATTTTTAAATCTGTGAAAAATTTAGGAAATGTATTTAATACAAAATATAAAATTGTTACTATATATTCATTTGGCAATAATCATATTTGTAATTAAGTAACTAACCACATGAACACGATTGTATCAATTAGCTATAATGTTTAATTTACTATCATTACTAGGTTCACAATGTGTTACCTCTGTGATCTCCTGTTGGGCTTGTGAAATTTTATCTGTCTTATGGGAAAGCTCCAGTTTCACTTTGATCTCCCTTTTCTTCGTCAAGGTAGCTTCAGCTTCCTTCCAAGTTTTGTAAACCTTCACTCTCTCATGAAGCACATCCTATGTTGAAATAAAAGAAAAACATGTACTCTTTTATGAGTCCAAGTACTAACTGCACACTCATATCTGCCACCACATAATGTGATGCTAGATCTGGGTTAGTGCTTGTTTGTTTGGAGTAAACAGTAGAACAGACAACATAGACCCTGATCTGAGTGCTTGTTTGTTTGGAGTAAACAGTAGAACAGACAACATAGACCCTGATCTGAAAGTGCATTATGCTACTGCTGATCAGGATCTTTATTGTTTACAGTTTGACTCAACTTATGAGCATATATTTATATATTTTGAACTGAAAACACTTCATAAGTCAATCATAGCAAGATTACAAATAAATCTATGACAGATTCTATGAACCATTCTTTAATTTTTAAATATACCTCTATGTTTTATTATCTCTTAAACATATGAATCCAAAGACATATAATATCCTCAATATTTAACTTAAGTGTTGATTGAGGTTTATCCATACATTAGGTTCAAACATTTTTAAACGAGCTATACATTAACGGTTTTCCTTATAATTATCAGTACATATGTCTGCCTCTGTTTTAACACAGCTGTGGTATTAGGAACCTTCATATAAAATTATGTATAATAACATACATTAAAGGATTTTCTGACTAAACACTAAGCACAAGTAAATACCAAGTATGTTTTCAAAAGAGACAGTTCTTACTGTGATTGGAATCATAATTTTAGAGAACTGTAAAATAAATTCAGGAAAGTAGGTCACAATGACCCACATTTAACAAAATAAAATTGTTCCTGAATTGCAACCTTGATCTCAATATATAAAAATGCACTGTGTTTTGAGTCTGGTAATGAATTTTAATCAAGGTTGAGTAACTACTTGAAGGTAGTAACAGCTTATCAATTGATGCACCCACAGTGCAAGTTTGGTTTAATCTTAAAAAAACCAATTATAGAAACAAAAGAACTGTTTTTCAAAATCAGCAGAAATACATGTACATGTTCTACACACCTTGACTGCACCTATCAAGACAATGTAATCTTTCAGAAGCTCTGCCATGGTGAAGTAGTCCTGATCAGATTGTTCCTTGTGCAGCTGTTCAATTTTCTCTTCTGTCTCGGCTAGCTGGGATAGGGCTCGTGATAACGCTGTGTGCTCTTCTGCATTAGCCAACATGGCAGCGCTCTTGGCAAACACTGCTGTTGTCAGACTTAACTCTGTAATGATAAGCAAGGACATGTGTGTGGTAAGAATAAGAAATATGCATATAAAAGATTAATATTAAATAGATTTATCATTGACTTAAGATTATAGTCTATACTGCTACGAATACCTTGCTTTTAAAGTAAGCCAAAATATTTTGTTTATCTCATCCCATAAACAAGCAAAATCTAAATATGTATGTAAGACTTTCTTTCCACTGAAAAATACTATTACTTATATAGTACTGTAAATTCCTTTACGTTTGTAAAGATGATACTTAAATATAACGAATGCGGAAGAGGTTATTTTGTTTTCACTTAAGAAACAAGCAACAATATTTGATTGAGAATTAGCAAAATCTAAATATCTATGCAAGACTTTCTTTCTACTGAACAATGCTATTAAGTATACAGTACATGTACTGTAAATTCATTAATTTTTTTTGTAAAGATGATACTTACAAACAAGCAACAATATTGGATTGAGAATTATTCAGCACATACAATCCTCATCAAGAAATAAAGATTTTATCATTGTGCAGCATGTTCTATTCCATTTGAAAATCTAAGTTAAAACTTACAAGTTTAAAATTCAAGATGTAACTGTTGTCCCACCATCCATGTGATAACTTTAACATCTGAACAATGACTCTTTGAAGGGACCAGTGTTCTACTGTTGGAAAATGTTTCCCAATAATTCAAGATAAGACCATTTCTTCTTTTTAACTGCTGAGTGTTGAAGCCATGTCTGATATTATTGAACATTAAGATTTTCATTAGCCACTGTGGCAGCCAAAAAAACCAGATATGATCAGAGGACTTCTGAAGGAAACCCTATGCCAATATATGCATTGTCTCAGAAGAATTAGTAACAAGATTTTCAATACATTCATGTTGTGGCAACCATATAAAAGTATGCAAGCACCATTTTTTTAAAATTTAGGATGAACTGGATATTGTAGGAAGTATTTTGGTTTAAGTCCCATATCAATATGACTAACAATTCTGAAGTATTAGTGATAAGTTTTTCAAGATGGCTATAAGAGAATATGTTCAATTAAGAACCAACTAGCCACTGGATGAAAACCCCATGTCGATATGACTTTACTTTTAAGAAAACCAGCAATAAGATTTTCAAGATAGCTCCCATGGTGGCCATATCTGAGGTCAGATCAATACCATTTTTTTTTTTATTCAGGACCATTCAGATATCAATAGAAGTCTTTTAGTGAAGACCCTGTGTAGATAGAACTTTCCATTTGGGAATAGCAATAACAAGATTGTCAAGATGGCTGTCATGGGAGCCATGTGGGATGTCAGATCAACATTTTCATTCAGAACCAACCAGATATCATAAGACTTCTGGTAAAAACATAATGTTGATTTGATTTCCCATCTAGAAGTAGTGATAATGATTTTCAAGATAGCCACTGTGACGGACATATTGGCACCATTTTTATTTAAGTCCAACCAGACATCGTAAAAAATCTTCAAGTAAAAATCCAACTCAGATGATTTTTTTCATTCAGGAGTAGCAATAACATGATTTTAAATATGGCTGTTGTGGCCATAATCGATGTAAGTTCAGCACCATCTTCATTTGGGACCAACTAGACATCATAAGATGTCTTTCAGTAAAATCCCCATGTTGATATATGAATGTACAATCAGACAAAGTAGCAATAACAAGATGGATGCTGTGGTGATCTATTAGACATCCTAGCAGCACCATTTAGGACCAACTAGGCATCAAAGAAATCTTTTAAAGAAAGAAAAAAGAAATCCCACATTCATAAGACCATAAATTCAGGTTGAGTAATGATAACAAGATTTTCAAGATGGCTACTGTGTTGAGGCCTGGGATTAACACCATTTTCATCCAAGACTAACTAACTAACTAACTAACTATATATATATATATATATATATATATATATATATATATATATATATATATATATATATATATATATATATAATGGATGGACAAACAACATGTTATGCAATAAGTTCTTCTGGTCTATGACCAGTATAGCTCAAACTCACAATTATAAAATATGCAGATGTTTTTTACAAGCCCAAATTTTAACTACATGTACTATAAAATTAGTGAGCAGAAAATAAATTCCTTCTATATTACAGTGTCAACTTTCTATAAGGTCACCCTATGTGCAAAAAAACTTTGACCTTATAAACGCAGTGGCCTCTCATGAAGGTGACAAAGTGGTTCAAGTTTAATATTTTGGTGCTTGACAAGGTATCCTTACAAAGATGTGGTGGCCTAAAATGAGAGAGACCTCTCAAGAGTAGTTATTCCTCTTCTTAAAATCTTTCTTCTTGAAATGACTGCAGGGGTTGTCAGTGGATTATTTACAGAATAACAATGTTTACCTCTTCTGTGTTGTGACAAAGCCTCCATACTGGAATGTAATTTCCTCAGCTGTTGGTCTAGGTTTTCTATTTGCTGATGTCGATCTTCAAACCACTTCAAGAAAACATACAAATGTCGGTAATTAGTTTTCAGAGGTTCTGGTTATGCATTGGAGGGTAGTGATGAAGCAAGCATACTGATTTTGCCAATTATCTTCCTACTTAATTATAATATAAACTTAAAATAAATCCAGGCAGTATTCCAGAACGATGAATAGAAAAGGAGCCATAAAAAGAAAGGCCACAGCAAGGAAACTAATAAACATGGTGAAATAATTCCCACATCATATCAGTGGAATTATCAAATGGCACAAGAACAAGAGCAAGAAACATGAATGTCCAATCTAACTAATCTAAATGCAAACTCAACCAGGCAAACACAAGAACATTATATGCCTCTAACATATTAATTGCATAAACAGTATCAACAGTTCCAACAGACACAGACTGAATAAAATGTATATGCATGTTTGATGATTAACAGTTGTTTTAATAAAGGTGCACTGAGAGTTATTAGTAATTGAATCAGTTCAAACAGGATTTCAATTTTGATATCCAAGTTGGGTCACTAAATCTGACAAATTATTGCAAATGTTTTTTCTGTATGTAGCTGCCATGTTTTCATAAAGTAGTATATAAAAGAAAAACATTTGGACAACTCCATAATAGATCTCCCAGTTCTTAAGTCCTAGGAAAAACATGTACCCAAGAAAAGATGAATAATGGCGGACATACCTGTATCTACATGCAATTTACCTGATGAATAAGAACTCAACAAATCAAGAAAATAATTTATGTACTGAATAAACAATTTTCAAATAAAGCTTTTTTGAATAAATATTCTTCATAACCAAGGAGAAAGACTTTGCTTTTATGAGTGTCACAAAATTATGGTAAACAAGGAATGTATTAATTTTGTACTTTAAACATTGCAAAAATGATAAAAGATTTCAAGTCAGTTTCAATTTTGACCACATTCAAAGAAAACAGAATAGCAGTACACAGACAGTGATATAATTAAAACTGTCAATTACAGCATGAATTCTCTAATAAGCGGAGTCCAACTGCCAAAAATACAGACCCTGATCTGCCACCTCATGTGTCAGCAGATCAAGGTCTAAGATGTTCATTCTATTGATTACTCCACACAGAAACCTATGCCTTATGCAAGAGAATATCTGGTCCATGCAGTTTGAAATATGACTTGGCTTAAGGGCAAGCATATATAGTAACTATAATTTGAACATGACGTTTGTGTTTTGTGTCTGATTAGGATTTTTAATGTAGCTTTAACAATTTTTCAGTCATATCGCTACGATGTCTGCTGTGAGGCAGTTTATAGTGATGTCTAGCACTGAGGCATCATGACGCAGACATGTAGCATGATGTCCCACCCAGTCACATTATCCTGACACCAGGCCCACCAGTCCTAACACTAACCTCTTAATGTTGAGCATCAAGCGTGGCAGCTGTTAGTACCATTTTTGTAAGTCTTTGGTATGACTTGGTCGGGGATCGAACCCACGACTTCCTGCTTCCGCGGCGGATGCTCTAACCACTAGGCCACTGGAGCAGTTCATTTGAACATAAATTAATTAGCAAGCAAATTCAGTGCACAAGCTTATTCTATTGCAACAGTTATATTCTAACTACATTTACATTATATTTAGAATACATTAAACCAGGTACATACCCACCAAGTTTCAAGACAGTAAGTGTTTTCATATAGGTGGCTCTGGGGTCAAAAGGAAGGGGGGGGGGTTCATTGCATGCAGCCTAATGCTGTGAAAATTTATACTAAATCAAACATAGTATTTTACATAGTTGATTGGATCAAATAACCCCTTTCCAATATTTGCAGGAATTTTTCATTTTTAAAATAGTGATATTAATTAGGGATAAAAAATATCTTAAGATAAGGCCTAAGTGGGTCAGAGATTGCTCAAGTTCTTAGTCGACATGTGCAAAAATAGTTGGCTGAGAAATCTGGGTCAGTAGAAAAGCTTTCTGTTGAAATCACTTCCAGTACTGTTAATTGCACTTTATTAAATATAAAAACCTGACTTTTTCCTTTAGTTTTTTTTTATATCTTCATCGATATCTGATGGCTTGCCATCAGCATCATTTGACCAACACAGAAATGCCCCTATGCTATGATAATTTGTCAACGTTGGTCAGTTCTGCAGTTTTGACCACTCCCATGGCCTAGTGGTTAGAGCATCTGTCTAAAATGTGGGAAGTTGTGGGTTCAACCCCAGCCAAGCCATGCCAAAAACATAAACATGGTACTAACAGCTACCTCTCTGATAAGCATTAAGAGATTAGTGTTAGGACTGGTCATTCTAATGTCAGGATAATGTGACTGGGTGGGACATCATGATACTTGTCTGAGGCATGATGCCCGAAGTGTTAAATATCTCTATAATCTACCACACTGCAGACATCATAGTGATATAACTGTAAAGTTGTTAAAGCTACTTTAAAAATCCAAATTACACATAGTTCAGCAGTTTTTAGTGATAAATGATCATCCCAGTATAATATCTGCCAAGCTTGGTCAAATTCTTTTTCTTCCATTTTAAAAGTGTTTCTATATTTAGTTACAGTGGCATTTCTTTTTTTAGTAACAATGCATCTGGCGGCAGATCAACATCATCTTCCTGCCTGGATACCTTCTGTCATATTTGATCAAATTTTGTTTTGCAGTTTGTTTTAAAGGCTTTTTACTGTTTTTTGGTTATGGCAGCCATATCAGTTCAAACATGGATGCTCTGGATCAGATTTGCTCAAACTACTCAAGAGTTGTTTTGTGTTTGTTTTCAGAATAAGTCAAAAAAAGCAATTGCTGAGTGATGCATGATGGACAATGCAGGTCACAAGTCAAGTGGGCAAAAAATACAACTCTTGATGCATTTGATGTACAAGTTTTCAAAGAAAAAACTACAGATTATCAACTTCCTTAATCTGATATCAACCCAACAGCAAGGAATACAAATCCTTATCTGTTTTCAAGAACTCTTTGTCTACTTTTTCTTAATGAAACTTTGTACAACATCATCTTTTATCTTGATCTTTACTAATTAATACAAGTAATAAGTATTTTGCCATCAGTGTCTTCAACTTGTCAGTGTATAATTTTCTATACAAATTGTAAAAACAAACATAATTGAGAAAATAAATTTTTAAGTAAATTGTGTTTTTCTGATTATACTTACCCAATCACATTAATGTTAGGTATATAAGCTTGCTACATTGTGAATCCAGCCCTATTAAAAGACAAAAATCATCTTTTCCTATCTCTGATAGACAAAGGGAAATAACTCTTGTCCATTACCTCCATTTCCACACCAGGTGTCACTAGTTTTTAAACTGAGTGATATATAATTTTTTTAAATATATATATGGTTTAATGACAATTTTCAGCACAATATAGGCTATACATGGCAGCCAGTATTAATGGTGGAGGAGGAACCCAGAAAAAAAACCTGACCCATGAGAAGCTACTGGCAAGCTTTCACACATAACTACATTGGCCGAATCTTAGACTCGAATCCACACAGACAGAAGTGAGATGGCAGTGATCCGTAATGGACAAGCGCTTTAGACCACTCGGCCACTTGGGGCCCCTAAACTGAGTGATATACTAAAAAGGATGTCTGCATGGCATGGTGGTAGATAGAGGTTTTAAGTAATGTGATTGAGTAAGTATTCTCAAAGAAACACAATTTAATTAAAAACTGTCATTCTCCTTCAAATACATTTTCCAACGACATTAATGTTAGGAGAATAGGTAACAAGATGAGGGAATGCTGACATCTAATCTTTAACTCGGGTATCCTTCTGGGGGTCGCCATGCTAATGATAACCCATTCTGATAATTACATGAGCAACCCAGCCTTGGGTAACTAGATCTTTGAACCCAACATATGGTTACCTACAAAATTTCACTGGTGAATCCAGCAAAACTGATAAGCTGTGTTGATCATATTAATTGGATCTGGTGGTCATCTGCCACCAAGCGCAGACAGATTTCTTACTAAAATCTCAGTCTTAGTAAGGGCATGTCATTGAAGGGATGGGATGGCTAAATGGATGGATCTATCACTAAGATTCCCATTTAGTTTGCCAGATCATTGTAAAAAAAATGTCCCCAACTTGAAATGGCTGGGCAGCCAGTGAACTCGAGGCTGTATCTTAAAACTGATCCAATTTATTATTATATTTTTGTGTGGCCTCATTCCACAATTATATTTTTGTGTGGCCTCATTCCACAGCAATAGCAGATTGTTGTACATTTTTAATACATTCACTTCAAACATTCAGCTAAATACTAGTACAACTGAAACACAGACACACAATAAAACTATCTAAAAGTAAATACACAAACTAAATATCCAGGCAAAGTAAAAAGTTCCTGTATGAAAAAAGTGTGCTGTACAGTAAAAAATGAAAATCTAACAATCAGGTTGTATGTAACAATCCATTTGTCATAAGCATATGCCACCATAATCTCAGTTCACATCTAAAAAAATTAAAGTGACTCTCAAAAATTCTAAAATTGTTTTTCAGCATTACCCAGTTCTAGCCTTTATTATTTTTGTTTGTTTGTTTGTTTGATTAGGATTTTTAACGTAGCTTTAAAAAATTTTCAGTCATATCACTAAGATGTCTGCAGTGAGGCAGTTTATAGTGATGTCTAGCACTGAGACATCATGCCACAGACATGTAGCATGATGTCTCACCCAGTCACATTATCCTGACACCAGGCCGACCAGTCCTAACACTAACCTCTTAATGCTGAGCATCAAGCAAGGCAGCTGTTAGTACCATTTTTGTAAGTCTTTGGTATGACTCGGCCGGGGATCGAACCGACGACCTCCCGCTTCCGGGGCAGACGCTCTAACCACTAGGCCACCGGAGCGGTTTCTAGCCTTTATTACCCTCTATAATCTATTACTCTCAAACAACAATTGTCTTGTTTTATGACAAAATGTAATAAAATCTTCCTTCCTGTTGGAAAAATATTATCCACATAAATAAATAATTCAGGGATGAAACAAACTTTTATTCATGGAGAAATCTAATCTCCAAATAAATCTGAAAAATTAATTTTTCTTAAGGAGGAAACTACATTAATGTCTAACTCTAACAAGAATAATAATTTGTTCCATTACAACTAATATGTTAATGTTGGAAATGCCTGATTATTTTGTTGTCATTTGCATTTAACTGATTTTAAGAAAAGCAAAGTACTAAAACTACTGTTGGTTCAGGTGGGTGAAAAATTAACTAATTTTATATTTTTTATTTATATCACTGGAAATTTATTTTCTTTATATTTCAGTAGAATTTACAATACTATTTGAAATATAATATTAAGAATGGGTGATGTGAACTACTATTAATGGGATTTTCTAGTTTTGTTCTTTCAGGTACATGTATGATCATTAGTGGAAATACAGGCCAACTATAGTCATTTACCTAAATCTGAGTTCCCTCCCCTGATATAAACTTTACATGAAAGTCGAATGGATCGATACCCATTCAATCAAGACTAATGTTTTGTTACTATTACCAGTAAAACAAACTATAATTGGTAGAAAATATTGGACACTATGCTACAAGCATAGAGGGAATGAAATTCTTCTAAGCCGAAAATAAAACTTTTAAAAAAAAGGCAATTGTGTAGATACAAATGAATTGACAATGTTTACAACAACACACAATTAGCAAGAAATGGACTCTTTTCGTGTGCTTGTGTCAGTCGCTTTTTGGATTAAGTATCACATTCTCTGTAGCTCCAGACATTGACTCTGCTGTGCAGTTCAATTTCCTGTTACTGCTCTAACTTGAATATGTAATACAAATGAGTTTGGATTTATGTGAAATTTCATGAAATTCCCAATATTGCATTAGCAGAACACTTCATGTTCTAGTTTCTTCTTTACATTTAACAATGACAAGAAACTGAATTTATTACATTGTCTTTTAATTGATCTAACAGCTTTTGCAGATATGTTTCTATGCAGCTTGGATCTGACCCAAACAAGAGCAAACCACACACAAAATATATTGAAACAATATTGGCAAATATTTAAAAAAAACCATAATAATAATAACAGAACAATATTACTAAAACTGAAAAACATCGAAGTTACCTCCATGTCATAGTCCCACTGGTCAGAGGGGGAGCGGGGCACAACGGAGCAAAAGTAAGTATGAAAATAGAAACCTAGCCACTCGGTGGAGAACTGTGATAAATAAACATTGCATGAACTACTGCTGTATAGTAGGGTAGTTTATATAGCAATCAATTTCACTATTTCCAATTGTAAAGGTTAAAAAAATCAAACTTCATTAATACACACAGTATATCCTTTAATTTATTAACTATCAAAAACAAATTGTAGAATAAGATGCTAAAAATAACTTCGTCCAGAATTACAGCTGAACAAATAGACTGTAACATTTTGGAAGACAAGTAAGGAACCTAGATACACCACTCCCTTGATAACCCATTCCGTTGATAATGCATGCCCTGATAACTCACTCCCTTGATAACTTGTGCCCTGATAACTTGCAAACTTGCTTATGTAGGGTCAGATATGGATGCCATTTTTTAACCCAAAAAATACCCCAAAAATGTATCCCTATTTGTTGAACTTTAAGAAAATCATGATCAAAATTGGTAATGGAAACTTTGATATATTGTTCATTTTATCCTCAAAAACAGTAGATAGGACCTGGAAATTTTAATCAACATTATGAAATATCAAAATAAAAAATTGGTCATACAATTTTTTTAATACAATTTCTTTCGAAACGACATTTCTAGTTCACAATTAACGATATGTAAGGAAATTTTGAAAATGTCATTATGCAGAGCAAAGGCAATACTTAAATAAATACGAATTAAATAATTTTTTTATCAATTGAAATTTGTGTTTAAGTTCTATCTCATAACTTCTTTTAATTGTAATTGTCATGAATGCAATGTGTCATCTTATAATTACTTGTGAAAGAATGTTGTATTGTTGCACTGAATTAATGGCTGGTTTCCTTGCATTATCACATTAATTATGTCTTTTGAATCAATTAAAGGATGTGGAATAGTTAAAAGGCACAAAAATCCTACAAACTTAAAATCTAGTGGCCTTGGTCGTATGTCGTGTGAACTCACTTCATATGATCTATCAAACACTGTTAAAAATGTTAGTGTGTATGTAACATAAACTACCTTAAATTACTTGACTCTTTCATAACCGTGATCAAAGACATGAAGGCATCCAAGTGAAATGAATAATGCTTTGTAAAATAAAGAGCTTGATTTCACAGATATGAACCATTGTATGGAAATGAGTTTCTGAGACTTTTTGAACTGGCACAAAGAGATATCCTCAAGGAAAATAAGAAGTTTCATTATTACTTCCAATGAAATCATAAAATCAATATTGCATAAAGAGAACAATACAAAAATAGAGTTTTGACGTAGACAATTGTCTCACGAAATAAATGTGTTTTTGAGTAGAAAAAACAGAATCTTGTTTGGTTGTGTATCAACAGCTAGTCCAGTTCCCTGCTTTTGGACTACAGCTTTGGCAGGAAACTTAAACACCACTACGGGAACCAGACTCATCAAGAAAACAAAAGCATGTGATGTAATACACAGATTTTTCAAGTACAGATGATGATTGTTAAAACCAGATGGAATCATTTTTCACATGATGGACATGAAAATAAATGTTACTTAAACAGAATAATGAACAACTTCATTAAAAAAGATGCATTATTAAAAATTATTATCGGCGTGATTATAAAATGTGGATTCAGTCATTAAACAGCCAGGTTCCCTAATGCCAACATCACCCACCCACCAAGGTTTACTTGATGTCAAAGCGAATATTTTCATTTTTTGGAGGTCCTTCAGTAACTTGCACCCTCAGTGCAGTCTATGTTTATGGACCCTGTTGTGCTTGAGTTATCGAGGGAGTGGTGTAGTGTAGCTATAATATGATTCATACGGAAGTTTGATCCCCAATTCAAACATGCACAAGGATACATGGCTCCCTGTTCTTGGCCATGATTTTTACCATGTTCACTAGTTTTCTGTACTTCAAATACCCATCTGTACATAGATCCAAATGCTGAATATACATATTTTGTTAGCACGTCCTGAGAAAACTGATGTTATATAAAGTTTAAAGGTAGGTACAAGTGCACTATGTCCTTGGGCTGAAACCAGCTACAATATATGCTCACTTTTAAATTAAGCACAACTGCAAACTAAACAGGTATGTTACAGAATAATGTGCTGGAAAATCTGGGTGTATGCAGTTTGCTAGAAATAATCAGAATAACAGACAAATACATACACGAAGATCAGCCAGATCATTTTGCAATGACAGATCAAGGACTATGTTGTTTGCAGCTGAACTTAACTTATATGAACTGAACTTAACAGCACATGGCAATGAGACCTGTTGTGCATGCTATTGCTAAATGTAATACACAGCACAAGTTGACAGCATTTTCTTTTATAATACATTATTTTCATATTTTTCCTCATCAAATTTTATAGTTCTTAAAATAAATAAACATTTCATAACCAGAATAATGAACATTTAAACAAATACAAATTTGTTGTTTTGGATTTGAGACCAAATTAGGTACAGTATTAATCTGGCTATGTACAGTTTTTATTTCCTAATTTTACACAACATAGATCACATTTTAGTTGAAAAGAAATTTAGACACCTTTGCCAGAGGTACACATTTTTGTTTAAGCTATTCTTTCAGCCTATGTTGTTCTAAAGGAGATGACAATATTTTGGATGAAGAAAATTATTAGCCTGACTGTTCAAATCAGTTGGCATCCTAGCAGTTCTTGTCAGGAACAACTCCTTGTCATGATTCTCATAAAGGCCACAGGATTTGACATTCAAATTACTTATGCTTTCTTAGTGGATTTCAAAGTAAGTTTGTATAGCAATCAATAGCTAGTACATGTCAAAGATAACCAAATAAATCGGTGCCTTTAAAGATCAGGGATTGCAATTAATTATGTGTCTCAATAACTATTCCAATAGTAAAATAGTCTTAACATTATTTTGAGATCTCCCATATAATTAAAATTTGGATTATCGACAATACTAGTATTTACATCATTTTCTAATCAATAGTGCATCATGATAAGGCTGTCATCACCATGATGCTAGAAATAAAAACGTGTTCAATGAGATAAAACTAATCACTCAAAACAATATATCCGAGAACTGCAATGGTGAGTGAAAAGAACTGTTTCAGCAGGTGAGGCTCTCTGTAATCGCATCAAGGCTAGTTTTAAATGAACAAAAACCACATCTTGTTTATGATTTTGCTTTTTTTGGATATAGAGATAAAATATTAATCTGTTTCTTAAATAACAAAAATATTCTCAAAGTAGATGTTGTAACATTAAACTGTATTAGTCAAATATCTATACAATATATTTACTGCATTGGAGGTTACTTTATTTTTACAATGTTTTGGAGGTGTTTTAATTTTCTGCTTTGTTCATAAGACATTATTCCATGGCTTTATTTAACTTTTTATAAATATTCACTTATGTTTACTTTTTTTAATGAGGCAAAATATCTCCTAACATGAAAATGATTGCAATTCCCAACCAGGTCAGCCATGCTAGCTACATAGTATTTCCATGTGCAATGCATTCAGCTCTCATTTCATTCGCATGATGTATTGAAGGTGCCATTAAAAACCAACCCATAAAAAGACTAGTAATACATTAACTAGCACAAAAGCCGACATAAACCATATGTTTCATTTCATATAAAATAATACACTTACACAGCTTTAGAAAAACTCAGTTTCAAAAATGTTTAAAAAAAGAAATGAAATGAAACCTTTGTGCTACAAAATGCAAGTGATATATGTACAGCTAAGGAAATACAAACCAAAGTTTTTATGTGAACTATAATAGAAAAAAACACCTGATTATGTAAGAAAAAATAAGATGATTGCAAGTAAATAAATTCTAATAGTTTATCATTCACACTTTTTTCCTCCGAACAATAAATATAGTATATTTGCATCTGGTGGACAAATCTGAAGGACGAATGATACTGGGACAGTTGATCCAAATCATCAGTTCTTTTTTAAAAAGTCCAAAAGATAAATAGCAGATTGGCGTCTTACTTACAACCTTTAAAAGTCAACAACACAAAGATGTTTTTTTAAAAAAGATCTTTCTCTATCTTGTTACAACATCAACTTAAATGTCTCAATTGTACAAACTTGAGAGGCCTTTTTGCCTGCATGTTCCCTTGTAGTCAAATTAGGTGGTGTATCTTATCTTGTCAAAAGTTTATACTTACTTTATTATTGGATGGTATATTACTATTATATAGAATTAAGACATGATATGTCTTGATACCATAGTGCTTCTTGTGAAATGTTATATAATTAGTTATCTGGGTATGTACTGAGTTCATAATAGCCACACATAATGTTGTGACCAGCACTGACCTACATCAGCAGCTGGCAGCTCAAGATTGATAATTTTAGTGTAAAATTGTAACCAAGCAAGTCATTAAAAAACAAACAAACAAACACAGTAGTTCAAATTTGTCACCACTATACCAACAGGTAAAACTAAGAAGTATGACCAAAGATACTGACAAATCAATTTGGAAACCATTTTTTTTCAACATTTAACACCTTCATTTACTAGTTCCATGGAACATGGTGTCCTGCCTACTTCCATATGCTTGCCTGGATAATGACTATTAGTGGCTCTAAAAAACCTGACTAATCTTGTTGCTATTGACAAGAACAAGACAGAAGCCATAAGTGCTATATCTCACCATGCTTACACGGGAAAACACAAATTTTAAAAAAATACACATGTACTTAATGTTGTCTGTAAAGAAAAATAAATTAAGACACACTTCCTTACAACTGGTACTGTAGGATTTAGATGGTGTTTTCTAACCTATGAGCTATGACATGCAGGTAGCCTATAATGATGAGTTTTCAGTGCAATAAAAAGAAGTAAGAAGTATACATATACATATTATATACATATGCATAGGACACACCGTGTCAGAAATGTGAAAATTAATTTTAAAAAAAGCAAAATAGTTTTTAGTGTTCACTGATATAAACACTACAGACATATTTTTGAAAATTTTGTTTAAAACCTTTTTAAGTAACTAGACATCATAAGAATGTTACTAATTAAAAACCTTCATTCATCAACCTGATTACCTTCATCACAACTCCAACATTCAAGTCAGCACGACCATATTAAGATAAATGGCTTAGATGTTATTTAGAAAGCAACTGTTCTATATAAACTGGTGATTCACTTGCATCAGTGTGTAGATGTATATCCAACAATGACTTACAAAGACTTTAACCCAGCATTGTTAATGCAAACCTTTAAAACTGTTGAGAACACAGCTGCTGCCAGCAGAGAAAAAAAAGCATGGTTACGAAAAAAAAGATAATTATTCCTTTGTTGTTACATAATGATATAATTTCTTCAACTATCAAAAATGTATCAGTTTCATCAAGAATGACCATGATCATGTGATCAAAATATATCTGTACATAATGGAATGCCAGTAATTTATGCAAAGTTGTTGAGGTAAGTTAATGCATTATACAATGAATTCATCATATTGTGAATCCACTTCAAAAATCCCGTAAGAAATATGTAACCATTTTGAGTGGGCGGGCACATAGTGTGTTTGCGTCTGTGTGTGTTGTATGGTTTAATGGCAATCCTGGCTATAACCAACAAATTTAGGCTTCCCTCAAAAGTCATATAAAAAATATAAAAGGCAAACAGGTTATATAAATAAATGGACACGTTATAAAAAAGTGTGTCCTTTTTTTTTGGTAAAATGGTTGCCTCCATTATTCATCTTGTTTGGCCTTTTGGAATGTGCATCAAGCCTGTTCTGCATCCTCAAACCAACAAGGAAATAAAAATTGTGTTCAAAACGTTTAGTTATCAGGTCTGAGATCTTGCCAGACAATATAAAGATTATATACCAATAAAAGGTTTCAGTAAGAACAAAATTTGTATCTTGTTTGGAACACAAAATAACCTGGTCTGTGTTAGTAAGTCTTGCAGTTTGTAATTCTATAACAAAAAAAACAAAAAAAACAAAAAAAAAAAACAAAAAAAAAAAAAAAATGATACAGACCTGCCAAACATGACAAGTCAGTCTCAGTAAGGCAATTGATTTTTCTTTATAAGATTGACCAGTTTTCAGTAATATCAATAACCACTAATGAAAAGCTGGAAAATGTAATTAAAAGTTTGACGCATCGACGACAAACAACATTTTCAACTGAAAAATTTGTAATGTATGCTTAGATTTTATTTACCACTAGTACAGTGCACAAACTCTAGTTCACTATGCAGCTCAATGGCTTGTTGCAATCTCTCAACTTGACATAATTGGAAATTCTTTTCCATCTCACATGACGACAGCAGTCATATATCCCACCACGAGACATACTCAAATTGCCATGCAATGTCCAATAAAAGTAATTGTGTCCTTTACAGCTTTTATTTACAAGAATCTGATTACTCCTTTTTATTCTTCTGTGCTGATTATTAACACTTTTCTAAAAGCTTATTTTAACTTTCGTCTTAAAATGTATCATTTATTGGATGCCATTTTTTAAAATTCTATTGTCAACAGTTTGATCATGCAGACGCATCACATGAATAAATAGGTGCAGTTTAAAACATCTATGGTGCTGCTGTAAAGTTAGTCTGGTTCCTGGACTAATTTCTCTCATTCTAAGAAGAAACATGGATCCAAATAAAACACAGATGAACCAATTATCCACAGTTTTTGGCAACAATCATTTTTCCGTAGTTTTTTCTACTATGCTATTTTTTGTTGTGACTTTAAATTCATGGTCTGGCTCACCAATGAAAATTGGAACCAAATGAATTTAAAGTGTTTCACAGTATACAGGTCAGTCTTCCTCATATTTGATACAGTCTGGAAACCCTTCTCCTAATACTTCACTCTTTTTCTTATGTGCCTATTACAATGTTTATATCATGCTTCAAGAAGTGTGGTAATTACTAGTGTTAACCAAAAATGTATTAAATCTGCATCTTTACAGCTTTTTCACTTGCATTGCTCATTCCAGTAGTATCCATGCTTTATATTCCAATAAAAATAGGCCTTGATTTATAAATGCAAATATTTTATTTTGGATCAGAAAAGCAATTTTGCCCAAAAGTATTTCTTATATCTGACTTGTGCTTAATTATATACATAAAACTGAAGAAAAAAAACATGCATACCTCATCATTTTCATCCATTTTGAAAGAAATTTTTTCCATTGCATCACCAACTCTGGACAATAACCTCTTCACACCAGCTCCACTAAGAGCCGATGTACTGGTAGACTTGGGCAACTCGCCGTCTCTTTCCAAGAAATCACGAAAATCAGGATCCATGCGAAGAACTGGGTGTGCAGCTGTTCTCTTGAGAAACCTACAAAACATCCATGTCAAACATGATTAATGTTCAATTATGTATCCTAGCTACTTTATAATGTACTGAACTTTAGTAAAATTTCACATTCTACTATAGAAAGATGTTATCTCCCCTGCTCACAGTATCATAGCTGACAACCCCTGATTACAAAAATACTAATTGCTTATGATAAAATATACTAAGAACAAATATTGATTTTTAAAACTTTTAAAACATCTACAACCATCATATGGTTTCACAAATCTAAAGATAAAAGCATAATTTTCCTTCCAGTTCTGGTTTCTTTGCTTTGCTGGAGAAAATTCTGAATCTTATGCTTTCCCTTTCGACATAACTAGAAGTTGAATATTATGAAGATGAGATACAGCAACCACAGGGGTTTGTTACCAAGAAAATTAAGAGTATCCATTTATCACATTGGCCGAATCTGAGACTTGAACCCACAGAGATTGAGGTGAGATGGCAGAGATCCGTAACAGAGTGCTTTAGACCACTTGGGGCCCCTATGATTGACCTGGTATCAGGATAATGTGACTGGGTGGAACATGATGCTACATGTCTGCAGCATGATGTCTCAGTTCTACACATCACTATAAATAGCCACATTGCAGACATCATAATGATATGAATAAAAATGTTCAAGCTATGTTAAAAATCTAAACCACACCCACCCACCCACACAAAGCATATGGACTAGCATTTTTTTCTGAGAGTTGATAGTTGCTTTATATTAAGATTTTGATTTTTTTAAGCACTGAATTCAAAATCCAATTTTGGAACCATCTGAGCTAAACTAAGTACATCTACCGTATATACTCGCGTATAAGCCCGTTCGCGTATAAGCCGACCCCCCCCCCAAACTGAATTGGTAAAAGTGGTATAAAGTGCATGACCCGCGTATAAGCAGACTCATAATTTTTATACAAACGGTACATCACAAGATGTACAAAGTGAGTTCTGAATACGTTTATTTAGGTAAATCACATTATTAAATAAAATAAAAGAAAGAGATCTAGTTTATATGTTGAAATAAAAACGATTCTGAAGTGTTATGTCTTAATGGAAATTTAATTAATCCTCATTCTAAAATCATGAATTATAAAAGTTCGATCACGTTTAGAATCCTTCAAAATCGGGCTCTGTATCAGACTGGCCAAACAGTTCACGAAACTCGGCTTCTGTTACGGGCGTGCTTTCATCATATACGTCGTCCCCCCCCCCCGTACTTGCTTCTCGTTCACAACAAATTCGCGTGCTGCAGCACAGTTATTTGCTTCTGCATATTCAATAACTTTAAGTTTGAATGCTGCATCATAAGCAGACCACTTTCTTTTACTTCCAACACTATTCATTTTATCCGATTGAATTGAACATAAACTTCTACAGAGATTAAACTGAAATAATTTCTTTCAGTAGTAGTATACTATTTATATACCTTATCCTGTAATTATTTCTATGTGTGGTTGGTTTTCAATTTGTATTTGATAATTATTTATCATTGTTATTTGTGTTGTGTTTTTTAAACTACGGGTAGTGTGATTCAATCGATCAAACTATGATTGGTTTCAGCGTGGACATTATTCAAGTATTGTGACAGTTTATAACTTTGAGCAGAAACCATGTCCACTACCATATCTCATTAAACAATACATCTGAGAGTTGGCATCTATTAGTTAAGTCATTGGCATTGTGCAACAAAACAAACCTATTATCCCCGAGGCATTTACCGCAGATTAAGCATATGGTAGCTATTGTACAACAATCTTCCGCTAACAAACCACTTTGCTTTACAAACAACTAAATAATAGTTGTATATAAACTGTGGCTCCCGATTACTTCTAAAACACCTGTCAAAGAAATCCAACAAATTATATTGTTTTACAATTATTCACGCTGACTCGTATATTGCACTGTTATTTACCGTTCCTAAGCATGCGCGCAACAAACCCCTATGGAGCCTCTCGCTATTTTTTCTTGAAGACTGTCATACATGTATTTCTACTCACAATCAAAATGTTTGTCGTATATACCTTCAGTATCGTAATTCTTTTATTTCTTTTTACGTAGATTCTTTTCATATTTACACTGAAATAGGCTAGCGTGCATTTCTACGAAACCGTAGAGTTTAATTATTACTGATTAGCTGAGGGATAAATACTTGACCAGAGATTATTAATATGGCGGTTCTTATGGAAAATACACGTATTTCCTTAGTTCAAATAACACGTATGGCTGTATACCTTCAGTATCGTAATTCTTTTATTTTTTTTTCACGTAGATTCTTTTCATATTTACAATGAAATAAACTAGCGTGCATTTCTATGAAACCGTAGAGTTTAATGATTACTGCTTGGCTGAGGGTTAAATACTTGAATAGAGATTACTAATATGGCGGTTCTTTTGGAAATTACACGTATTTGCGTGGTTCAAAAAACACGTATGGCTGTATTTTCTGGTGGATGGACATCTGTCAAATAGACGTAAAGTACGTTAAAAACATGTTTTTCATTCATTATCCTACCACTTATGTTAGAAAAAAAATATTTGTTTTACCTCACGTCAGGACAAATCTTATCAGCCATGTGGCATCATTAGGCATGTGATCTCATATTCGGCGATCGACGGAAACAATAAATATTGGAAATCGAGGGGAAAAAGCATTATAAATTTCAGGTTTGGAACTTGACCCGCAGATAAGCCGACCCCCCTTCTTCCAGGCCTTATTTTTGTCCTAAATTTCTCGGCTTATACGCGAGTATATACGGTACTCATTAAAATACTAATAATAAAAAAAGTTTCTTTTTGGTAAACAACTAAATAAAATTTTGTAAGGGGGGGGGGGGTCCGTCATAAAAAGCTGAATGAAAACATAATGAAGCTTTAAGAACAAGAATTCTTACAGGTTTAATATTTGAACCAGCTGATGTCTTTTAAATTTTGATAAGATGACCTTAAAACTCCTATATCTTTGCATAAGAAAAACTAATTGTTTTGTTTTAAAAATTCCACTAGTGCAAGTGTTACGTGCTTAGGCTCGAATAAGCAGCAACACAAAAAGTGAAAACTAACAAGCTTGTATAAATTGAACAATGAATTTATTAAGTACAATTATTTTCATAAAATAAATAAACTTACAGTTTTAAAGTATTAAATCCAACATTAATCCAATATAGAATTCACAAAAATAATCCACTAATGGAATTGCAAGAGTCCTGATAAATAAATGTTCTAATAGTTCCAGGTTCGAATCTTGACGATGTAATCCAAAATGGCTGACAATGTCACATGATGCAGTTCTTGTTTAATTTATCATCCAAATGAATTATGAGCACATGTTTTCTCCTCCAAATAGATAATAAATCCTCTTTCTTCAATGAATTGACACAAAGTCCAGAATAATTATAACTCAAATAAATATACACAACTAATATCTTAAAGCCCAGAGATTCTACTAATGTTAGCTTCCAAAACACAGCTATATATATGTGTAATTCCCTCGTAAACAAAAAGGAATCATGTGATTCTGGAAGGTCATAGAAAGAAGCTACCATCACCAAGTCATGTACTGAAAGAATGAACCAGAAGAAAAATCAGCCACTAATTACTAAAAATAAAAAGTTGTCCTTGAAATTAACCAATAGTATTAAAGACCTGTTTGTCAATCTAAAGCAAGGTCAGATAAAGAGGTAACCAAGCCAAGGTCAGCCTGTTTACAACTAGAGTCTAGGTCAACCTGAATTTTCCAGAAAAAAAAACCTAACTAAGGAATACCAAACCCCAAATGACAAATTTGGATTTAACAATAAAAAAATAAATTAATTAAATCCAATAGCCGTAACACAAGTCTCAGGAATTTTTTCCCCAACCAGTTGTCAAGTGGTCACTAAACATTCCTGGATTTCCCAAAACTTTGTTAAATATTTTCAAAAATCAAATCTTATCTTTCCCACAACATTTTCCTGATTTCATGGTGGCATGAAAACCATGTAATGCTTATATTTGCACAATAACAAAAATGGGAATGAATGCAGTTCAAAAAGGCCTCAATATACACCCATGGTTGTCTTTTCAACATGTGATAGTCAGGTCAAAGTTGTTGTGAGGGATATGTCCACAGCCTATGTGGAATTTCAAATACTATGTTTTCAATTATTTTTGTGCTATCAAAATGTGTGATTCTGCAATAAAATACATATTCATGGGTAATTTCATGGAATAACCTTTATTAATACCAAAAATAAAGACTCTTCACTGGAATGATTAAAAGAATACTACTACTAGTATGAAGAGAAATCCAATACCTGACATTAGTTTATTACACCATGTCAGAAACAACCAACACTTCTAACAACACCCAGCTCCATCTAAATGAACTCTTAGTTAAATCATTATATATCAAGTTGCATTATGATGAAGATCATCATATTAATACAGTGAATCATGTGCGGTAAACTTAATGTTGTTGATTATGGTCATCATTCTACATAAGAACCAAACACGAGACCAACATCGACTTGCTCAATGCAATTAGCAAGATGTGGCAATGATTTCCAAACCATCCAAGAAAGACAATTATCAGAATAAAGTGAAATGAACCATTCATTTGTTTGTGTGCCTCTTGAATAGACATACTCTAACTTATTTTAGTAAACAACCACTACAACGAAGAACTGAAATCGCACCATCACGACTCATATGCATCACAGAGAATATTTAGAAAAAAGTAAAACATTGTTGATGAAGATCAATGCACTTAATTTGTTGACCTTAAAACATTAACACACACTCAGATTTGAGGCACAGGACAAAATGCACGAGAGACTGGAACCAACTGTCATGGCTCCGAGAAATCTGGACTTGTGATGGATAAAGGCATGAAATAATAAATCTGCTCTTTGACTCAACCAATTTTCGTTTAAAGTTTTAGAAAGCAATTTGCTTTTATTTACAGCTTCCTTAATATTATTCAGATGGTACAGAATAAACGGTTTTCAATTTTGCAGTAGTCAGGTAAAGCTGAACACCTGAGATTACAGTTATATTGACTTAATATTGTAAATAATTGTGTCCTAGTGAAAGGGATACAAATCTTGAGAGAATGTTTTATAAAGAAGCAGCTCAAGTAATGGGCAAAATCACTTATCGACCCTTAATAATTACAAAAGAACATTATTTACCTCTCCAGAGCTGCTCTTCTTTTCTCCACAAAATCTGCTGAACCAGATTCTTCCTTGGACATTTTTACTTTTGTCATACCTGTAGAAAAGTTGAAAATTAGAACAAGATTGAAATAAAGTACCATTATCATATCTGACAATCTGGATAAAAACACTGATCTTTATCATAATTCTTATGGGTTTTGCAGAATGAGATGTCTTGGTCATCCTATCTAACCGCGTTATCTATTATGTAGTCCCCATGTTTAGGTTTTACTATTATGCCATCCCCATTTATAGGACTTGCTATAATATAGTCCTCATGTATAGGACTTGCTATTATGTGGTCCCAATGTATAGGACTTGCTATTATGTAGTCCCCATGGATAGGTTTTACTATTATGCTGTTCCCAAGTATATGATTTGCTATAATTAAGTCCTTATGATGTAATCCTCATGTACTGCACTTGCTGTTATTCAGTTCCACATGACTAGGACTTGTCATAGTTTAGGTGGTATATGATTTGCTTTTATGTAGTAGCTATGCACAGGACTTGTTATTATGTAGTCCCAATATATAAGACTAACTATTCCCCATAATAAAACCTGTTACTACATAGTCTCTATTCATAGGACTCTGTTATTATGTAGTGTCCAAGTACAGGACTTGTTATTATGTAGTCCTTGAGTAAAAATATGCAAATTTGTATCATTAATTTGCCCAACAAAATCTTAATGTTGTCACTGCCTCCTTGTCACTGGAGATAACTTTCTTATAAATCTTTTAAAACAGTGACAGATATGTCTAAACATAAGTCTGATTCAAAGGTTTTAATTCTCCATCAACAGTTGTGTAGGTTACTGCATGAATTTCAATCTTGTATCATAGCTGCCAACCCCCAAGTACAAAAATACCAACCACTTGTGACAAAAATACTGATTTTGAGGAAAAAAATACTGATTTTTAAAAAGTTTTAATGCATATGTAACTATTTAAAACATATACAGTGGGACCCCGCTATAACCCGCCCCGCTATATCCCGAATTCGGATATAACCCGGTCGTGGCATGGCTCCCGAAATTTCGGGTAATTTATTACAGGTATTTTTCTCAAAGACCCAAAAAAAAAATAAAGAAATTTAAGTATGAAAAAAAAATATTAAGAGTTTAATTATCATTCTCATATTCGTCTAAACTGTGCGAAAAAGAACGTGTAGAAAATGTATTATCAAATTTCTTCTAGTTTTGTGCCAAAATAAACGTCGGAAATACGAACCAATTGCTGGGCCTACTGAGAACTTTGATCTTTGTTTATTGTTGAAAAATTACAGCTCATAAGTGTCAATATTATAATTACTGATTCCTGAGTAATGAAGCCATCATGTCTACTTTGTGTTTGTCTTAAATGCATTCCGAATACAATCGTTGCTCAAATAATCTCCGATATATGTTTCTCTTAATATCATACACAACTAAGCAACAGCCAATGTGGCGGTTGATAAAAGATTCTCACCAGAATGTATAAATCAATTAATTTAAGTACATTGTTTATCATCAAAGTGAACTGCCGAGCTAAACAGTGACATAATTCAGTGGTTAAGCTAGTTCTGCCTGCTGTATTTATTAGAGTACATCAAAAGAACATGACGCAATAACTGGGCGGCAAGTTCAAAGGACTTTGACTAGCAGCTTGGGTGGGAAAATGTGCTGAAATTTACAATGACTGAATTCTGAGACAGAGAGATCCTGAGATGTACATGTAGTTATTATAAGAATACACTGCAGCTTCCATTATTTAATCTATGGACATGTACTATTTCATCATTCATTACGTACACACGTTACGTAATTTTTTTTTCTTTTCTTTTCATTGAATTCAGTCACATAATGATCAGTGACAAAGTTATTGAATATTTTACATCCGTGTGTGGATATTTTCGATGGAAATATTTGTATTATGGATTCAATGTATGTTACAAAATTCGCTGGTGAGTACACGGTGTTGATACTCTTTTCATGCAATAGATTATACATGTATACATAAATTAGACACGTGTATGTATCAATGCATGGTTCTCTGAATAAAGTAATATATTATATCTGCAATTTCTGTTACCACAAATGTTTTTCTCATTTAATATATATATTGATCAAAAATGGTAATTGTGCCATGCATTTTCGCACCCGTCTTTATGTAAACCCCCCCCCCAAATTAAATCCAAAAATGTGTTGGTATTGTACATGGTTGCTTATAACACGGTTCGGTTCATAGCCCGGTTGGATTCTATGGCTCCCAACTACCGTGTTATAGCGGGGTCCCACTGTACAACCATCAGTAAAGTAGGACAGTGCCTTACATAATCATTTAATGCCAAAGATGCAGGTGATGCACAGTTGTACCTTCCGGACGGGCACCATGTTTCTTTCAGGTGCCCATTCAGAAGGACCAGGAGGTCAACATACTCAAACAAGTGCTATTTATAGAAGCCTTTTCCACACCTTGTTTTTTTCTTTCAATCATTGATTCCAATGTACCAACTTTCATTGATGATCTCAATTCTGTGATTTTCTTAATTGAACTGTTTTCATTCAAGCACAAGAGTTATCTTTGCGATTTTAATGTCTGGAAAATGTGTGCAAAATAAATCTTAAATTTTAAAACCATAACATTGTAATGTTTAAACAACAATAATTAATGATTATATTATGGTCATACCAAGTACACTTTTCTCTGGCGCTGGAGGTACAATGCATCCATGGTGAACATGTTTCTCATTTAATTTCTCATGAAGGCCAAGGAAATCACTAAATCTTCTGGGCACACACATGTCATTTCGTCTAAAAGCTGGAATATTTGTCTGAAACAAAAGAAATAGATTGACAGTCTCAGTCTGCACAGTAAAACACAGAGAAATAATCAGGACAACTGTATTCCATTTTGCTGGTTAGTTTTGAGTACAAACAGACCAAGCTTTTAAAAATTAACTGTGACATCCATTTACACATGTGAGCTTCTCGCTTTAATCTATCTACCTATCCATACTGCAGACTGTGCAAACTGCTGACTAGTTTAAGCAAGACAGCAATATTTGAAAGAGTTTGATCCACCAGCAACCTCTCCTGATGATTATGTGCAACTATTCTTCTTAAGCATGAGACAGCAAAAACCAAATAATAAAGGCAAATGATAATATTAAAACTAAAACACACAAAGGATTAAGAGACTAAACTAAAAACAAACAAAATGACAATGTATAGACTTTTGACTAGAAGGAAGATGGATCAGTCAAGACAGTGAAGTAAGACTATTCCCCTAAAAAACAGCACTTACATGGACAAGTGGTTCAAGGTGCTTGCCATTACAGCTGCCTCATATCTCAACTCTGTAAACAGTGGTTTAAGTCTCAGATAAAGCCAATGTGGGTATGTGAGAAATCTTGCCATCATGTGCTCAAAAATGGCATTAAACCACAAAGAACCAAAACCAATCCACTGTACAATGGCTAAAGGATATTGTTGTTGTGGGGTTTAATGCCATTTTGCAGCACAAGTTATATGGCCAGTTTGCCAGTAGTTAATATTAACCCACAGAGCTGCTCTGCTTTGAATGTTTCAGTGTTTGGGATGGCTAAATTTGTCTGTAAGCTCCAGACAACTAAAAACTTTAAAAGGAAATACCTGCAATTCTGACAGGAACTATTTACAAAAACAGAAAAAGAAAATGATGATCTAGTGTCCAAACAAATTAAAAATTTACAAAATCTACAAAGAACTAAACCAAACAAAACCATTCAACAATCCAAGAAATCAGTAGGGAATAGTGAATTCATGAATCTTTGTAATGGACACAAGGGAAACAAGAATCTCATACAGAAAGACCAACCAAAAAATGAATAAAGAAACAATCAGATAACTGTCACAACAAAAATAACCCAAAGAAAATATTTCCATAGATGATCTATAAATATAACAGCTGCAGATACAAAGAAAACTTGTGCCGAAGCCATACAAAATGAGAGAAACAAGCTGCACAAGAATCCAGAAAAAATCTAACAACACTAATAAAAAGCCTAATAAAAACCAACTAGACATCTAAACAAGTCTTGCTGTGAATGCACACTATCAATCTGATCAGAAAAGTAGCAATGAGATGAGGCGGCCAAAATGGAAGTCAAACCAGCACCACTTTCATTATACCCAAACTACACACTACTAGAAGCATATTAATGAAAATCCAAAGCTGATATGACCATCCATACAGAAGTATTAGTAATAAGATTTTCTAGATGACCACTGCAGTAGCTATAATGGATGTCTGAGCAAAACCATTTTCAGTATGAACCAATGAGACATCACAAGAAGTCATTTAGTAAAATCATAATGTTTGATTCAATTATCTATTCAGGTGGTATAGCAACAAGAAAATGAAAGAAGTATCTGAGAAAAACCCCATGGTAAAATAACTTACTGCTCTTGTAAGATTTCAAGACAGCCATGGTGGTTGCCATATCACTCAACAGATTGGCACCATTTTCATTTAGGACCAACTAGATATAACAAGAAGTCTTCTGGTGAAAACTGTCAATGACTTTCTAATGTTCTGAAGTAGTGATAACATGATTTGCAAGGTGGGCCATACTGGACATCAGATCAGTATTATTTTCATTTAGGACAAAACAAAGCATGGGTGGATAACAACAGCAATAAGAAACACGTACTAAAGGAAGATAGATGATGGAAAATAGACCATCCTAAAAGGTCTCCTGGCCAATAAATAGTTGACCTAAAATGGCTTTTGTATGCATGTGAAATGTTCTTCTCACCTTGGTGATAACTTTGTAGACAATATAGGCTCCCATACCATCTCCAACTTTCATTGGCTCTGTCACTACAATATCCAGGGAGTGCTCGTCATCTTCACCCTTAAATAAATGCATAAAAGCACACATATAATATAAATAATACTTTCAATGTATTCTTAATGTACAACATAATACTGTAAACTTAATCTCTGCATGCCAAGACTTAAACTACAAAGAAAGTAAATTTTATAACTTACCTTATTATATGAAGATTATCTTTTTCCAAGAATGCATACCTGATCACACTAACGTTAGAAAAACAAACTTCATTACCTCTCTAATAAATCCCTGCATAAATGTCCAAATATAAAAAAATGGGATGAAAATGGTCAGAGGAAACTCGGAATATCTTTTTCATTGGCGGTGAAGACATTTTACAGATGTGTTGTCAAATATTTGGTAATTCAAATCAGTGTTGGTGGTGCATGCGCAGAAAAAAATTCTGGTTTGGCCCCAGTTTCTCTCAAAAGCATTTGTAAAACCATTCTTAAATATAGATTAAAATTCGCTAAAATTCTTGCATGCGGGGCAAACTGTACAGATATAGTTCCCTAATATCACGACCAGAAGTACTAGACCATTTCGGCAACTTCTGATATCATGACTAGCACTTAACAGGAAATCATTTATTTTATTAAATATTTTAAATAATTGAGAATTGGGGATCTCATGCATTTTTTGGCATGCCACTTGAATCTGTGAATCGCTGTAAAATTCCTGAAATTTACTCCAAAATCATGAGGGTTGGCAGCTATGTAGGTGACATGAAAGCAGCACCATTTTCATTTAAGACCAAGCATATATCAAAAGAGGTCTTTAAGTGTCATGCTGTTATAACTGTTCATTCAGAAATAGTAGAGATAACAAGATTTTCAAAATAACCACTAAGGCAGCCATACTGGATGTCCAAGAAAAACAATTTTCACTAAGCCATGGGATGAATAAGAGTGTTCACAGTTTCAAGGCAACCCTCTCAGTAGTTTCAGAGGAGTAGCAATAACTAACTTATTCTACCAGATGGATGAGGGATGACGGACAACAAACCATTCCATAAACATTTCTGGTCTATAATCAGTAGAGCTAAAAAAATTGCATGTCAGTGATCAATGACAGAACAACATGTGGATGCAGTCCTCCTGACAATAATGCATGGCAACTTTCTGAGCAATTTATTAAAGACTGTGGTACATGATCTAAACGCAATTACAAAATAATATGCATTTTTTTAGCTACACTTCTCCCGGGTATAACTGAGACTGCTGTCAACCACAGAAGACATGAACATGAAACCGATCTAATTCGACAATTGAGAAATGAATATTGTTTACTTTTTGCCACATACCACAAATGTTTTATTAGAAGCAACCATGTAAATAAAGGGCATTTTTAACAACAAACAAACCTCGGTCTTCTCTTCTGCATTTTTTGTTGAAGAAGTGATTTTTGATGATGATGTTGATGACTGAGATACAGGTAGTTTGGGTCTCTCTTCTTCTGCCGAAAGGGGACGAATAGCCTCTGGGGGTACAGCTGCCAAGGACTCTGCAACTGTTGGCTCCTTCTTCTTGGGTTCTTCAACCTTTGGTATAACTTTTTCTGTAATTGTCAGTTCTTCTTCATCTTCATCTGAGTCTAGTACAACCTCCTCCTCCTCTGAAAAGAAACACACAGTAACTGTTTTTCAGTGAAGAACATAATGATCAAGTCAGCAAGATACTTGTTGATAGAAACATGTAAAATTTGTTTTACATTTTTTTTTAATTTGATAACTTAATATTATTTTTCAAGGGAACATAAGTTGTCAAATCAATTTTTTTTGTTTTGTTACAAAATGTAACAAGTTTATTCTCACAAAAAGGAATGTGATAGCAAAGATGAAAACTCTCATAGTTCTTTAAAGTCTAAGAAGCTGAAAAACTAGCAGAAAATGAGTTCTTGCAGATGGCAATACGTTGATGCAATCCAACATAACAGCAGTGAAAACAAGAGTTTGTAGTATACTATCTTGACAGTGCCTCTTGCAATGATGTCAGTGATTTCAGCAGGATTTCCATTCTGCATTTTTTTTATTGGAAATTTTCAAATGATATGGATAGAATACTGACATGAAAACCGGATCCACACATGAATCACTAATAAGTATGCTACAACAAAAATGTGCCCAATAAATCTTAATGATTTAAAAATAAAATGTTGTTAGCATCATTATCAGCATTGGGCAATGATCATGAGCAATGTAAATGTTGTATGCATTAAAACTGCATGTAATATAAGAGATATTGCCATTGGTTACTAAAAAAACTACATGTTTACCTTGCACAACATTGCCAAATACAGTCAGCAAAAAGAAATGTGACTTGATAAATATTGATTTTGTTGGCTGATCTAGAAATCACATGACTAAGCTGAACTTCTTAATGTTAATGATGATTAATTTGCAGTGCACACTTTTTGCAAGCTTTCTTTTACTAAAGTAACGATTTATTAAATATAGCGAGTATTCTCCTAATCGCATGTCATGCAGAAAACACTGTAATAATACAATGTATCATTGGAATAATACAATTTATCAAACTTGACATGGAAAAAACACTATAATAATACTATGTATCACTGGAATAATACAATGTATCAAACTTGACATTGGGAAAAACATTGTAATAATACAATGTATCACTGGAATAATACAATGTATCAAACTTGACATGGAAAAAACACTGTAATAATACAACGTATCATTGGAATAATACAATGTATCAAACTTACCATGGAAAAAACACTAGGGGTATTCCAATATATCAGACCTGTCATGGAGAAAACACTGGAGGTAACTCAATATGCCAGACTTGTCATGGAGAAAACACTGAAGGTATTCCAATGTACAGTCGACTCCAGTTAACTGAACACCCTCAGGCCCATCATGAGACTGTGCAGTTAACCGGAGTGTGCAGTTAACCGAAGTACGGTACAGTACAGCTTTAAATCAGCACGTCACAAATATATGTAAAGAATAAATTTAAACAATGGTTAGAATCCACTCTTTCAACTTTTGCTTAAATGTTAAGCTTGTTTTCCTTCCTCCGAACGCAATTTCACTGATTTAACCAATGAATCAAGGAATTATAGCGAATTTCAAGAAATTCTAAAGATCGCTTGTTATTCGAAAACTGCTGTCAGACATTGATGGGTCATCTCCCACAGAAAAAGGGTTCAGCTCCAATGTCATCTGCATACTGTTTTTCGCCATGTTGTCCTTTAAATTGAATTCCGTTGCGCATTTTCCATCTTTCCAACCATCCCTTTTTTTTGGTTTGAAATCATTCAAACCGAAACAGTTTAGAGCAATATTTCCCATGCTTTACTATGATTTTCCCCACGCTATTGCTCCCTATTGGGCGCAGATATACATATATATACCACCTAAGGTGTCCTTTACATGTCAATCATTTACAAAGTCGCATTTACCAGCTTAATTGTCGGCTTATTTGAAGCACTACAGCAGTGGACTGGCAATAACTGATCATGAATATATTGAATAATGTGCCACGGGCAGAAATGTATCGTGCTATTATCCGGAGTGTGCATTTAAACAAAGTGCAGTTATCCGAAGTTTGTTCCCATTGAAAAGCATTGGGAAAAAACGGGACCGGTGTGACTACGTGCAGTTATCCGATGTGCAGTTAAGTGGAGTCAACTGTATTAGACTTGTCATGTAGAAAACAGAGTAATCCCATGTATCAGATTTGTCATGGAGACAACACTGATGGTAATCCCATGTATCATATTTGTCATGGAGACAACACTGATGGTAATCCCATGTATCAGATTTGTCATGGAGATAACACTGATGGTAATCCAATGTATGAAACTTACCATGGAAAAAACACTGGAGTTATTACAATGTATTAGACTTGTTATGGTTGTTGTTGTTGTAGTGTTTTAACACCATTTTTTCAGCACACGATAGGCTAAACATTACGGCCAGTATTAACGGTGGAGGAAGAACCCGGGAAAACCCCCAGAAAGAACCACCAACCCACGAGAAGCTATTGGCAAGCTTTCTCACATACCCACATTGGCTGAATCTGAGAATCGAACCCACACAGACAGGTGACATGGCAGTGATTCATAATGGAGAGCGCTTTAGACCACTCGGCCACTCTGGGCCCCTAAGACTTGTCATGGAAAAAACATTAGAGTAATCCTATATATTAGATTTGTCATGGAGAAAATATTGGAGTAATTCTATATATTAGATTTGTCATGGAGAAAATATTGGAGGTAATACAAGGTTCCTAATGTTGATGAGAAAGATGTGCCATCAGTACCATAAAAAACAGGGCTAACGTTTGGTAAAACACACACACACCTGGATCACATAAAAATCCAACCAAGCTTTATCAATACAAAAGTATCAATGTAGTAAACATGCTGATCTTGTAATATGGAAAGGCATCATCAGTCAAACCAGCTAAGTGATAGTTTTATATGTTCAACTATGGATAGTGTCTATGATTTAAACCTGGAAACCCAACTATTATAATAAAAGCTGATTCATACACACTCTCTGACTAGTTGTAAAATATTTAATATTTTGTCTATTTATGTTTCTGTTTTTAAAGTGTTTCAGTCAAAATTAAAATTTAACCCAAAAACTCTTCATATACAACAAAAGATCGCACCCTGATATACTTACAGACAACAAGAGCAAAGGATAAAAATACTTCTTTCTCATTAGTACATCCTTTGAAAATGACTGCTGTAGTACTCTTTTCCAATTGTATCTTTAAGATGGAATGACCTCTCTTTCAAAATGACATCCAAAAAAGCTTGTTTGCTGAGAAAAAAGTCTTGGATTTTACAGGAAAGAAATGGATTCACTTTCAAAATGTCATCCAAAAAAGCTTGTTTGTTGAGGAAAAAGTCATGGATATCATGGAATGGTGACCTTTTAAAGTTAGTTTTCACTACTTAAGCCTAACCCTAAAAAACCAGTGGAAAAAATCAACATACTGTGGGAGTGAAGCATTGAAAAGGTTGAAGCTGTTAGTATTACTCCAATTTGTGAAAATATGCCATGGTTTTGGTAACAATAAATAATAATGAAACTGAACTATTAGCATTCAAAGTGCAGGGCTTCTAGCACATGAAATTCTCTCCAGGGAAGGCTTGCCAAACAACAGTTAGTCACAGTGGAGGTACTAGTCTGACCAGATATGAACGCTTGTGACCATGGCTGTTTGGGCAGGTTCAGTTTTGTTGGAATTTTCCTGGGAAAGTCTATTGCTACATTGAGCAATCATTCACCCACTTTTGTCCCATCTGAAGTGAGTTGTAATAAGCATTTTGCAGTTCTGGCTCCTCACTTTCAGTAGTATTTTTCATAGTAAACCATGTTTTGGTAGTTACAGGCCCAGAATCACTTCCAATTGACTGATAGTGTAGTTTATCCATGACACAGGCTTCTGGGTCTGGGACTGGAGTGACAAAGGTGGGCAGTTTCTAATTCCATATTGTTCCAAATAGGTCTGTCAGTGAATGCCCACCCACCCCACCCACTCCCCCAAAATGACCAAGTCAATGAATCTGCTTGGAATGTGTCTAATCTCGATAGTCATCTTTGCTAAAACTTCCAAATCAGAATACATAGATTGGATGATTTTATGTGCATATGAGATGAACAAAGCTGAAACTGGTTAAAATCTTTATGCCAAGGTGTACCCAAAGCTGATATGGATTGAGATCTGACTTAGCCCAGTTCACAAAATCACCTAAAAGAGTCAGAAGACTGTTCCTGTCCTTCATCAAAATGAAACTTACCATGTGTTTTTGGAAGACATCATCCAAAACATTCCTGGAGGCATTGCCATCATCTCTAAGCGTTACATGGTATCTCTCCAATGGCCAAACCATGAACAAATGACTCACAAGTTAAATCAGAGGTTAGGTAAGTTCCATGAACTGTCTTGCTGATATGACTGGATGGAGATAGTGCAGGATGGTATGCTGGGTGGTCGGCTTAATTGCTGGCTGTATGTATGGCTGTTGGCAGCATGACCAGGTCAGGAACTAATCATGCAAAACATGTGGCAAACAGATGAATCAATCAAACTGAACCCATACAGTTCCACACACAACAGAACTGTTGGCTGATTTGTGGCACAGCTCACTAAAGTCATGGCTATCTGGTTATGATAGGTATAGCCTTCTAAACGACACTGGTTGGTCGGCAGTCAGTGTGTGAACACATCATGTAAGGATGGTGATATTGATAATCAAGCTCTAACAAAGACTCCATGCACACAAATTTAAAGGTACAAAGGCTTTGCCTGGACATTCTGGGTGAATTACAGCCAGACTAGACTAGATACACTCCAAACATGCCATGAACATATGCAATGGATATAGGGAAAAATACTGTCCTGATGGCAGCAACTGCATCATTGCTTTCCGTACCAAGTGCTGCATTGGTAACTCTATAGAGGATCTGGAAAGAATGTGGAGATGGCAATTCTGCAGCCCTTTGTTCATCCAATTTTCCAGATGTAAATGACACAATGACTAATGCTGTCAATGGGTACCAACCATTTTTTGTGTACCTGCTCATTGATAGCAACCCATGTAATAAAATGGGCAACTGGGTACCCATTATTTTTTTAAAAAAGAAAACATTTCCATGTTCAAATCAAAGACATCAGGAGTGAGCAAGACAAAGAACAAGGATTACAGTCAGAGGCTCATGTCTTGTTACTACTGGCTGCTGTATATTTATCCATCAGTAGACCTCCATCTATTTTCTTTATTTTCTAGTTATAGTAACTGTACATGAAACAGTTCCAAGAAAATATGTTTCTTGAATGTGAAAGCACTCGTCAAAGATTCATTATATTGTGATACAAACATATGTAGGGGACCAATCTAAATTTAAAAAACAAAATGGCACCAGAGCAAATTTATGTGACTCTTGGATGTTATATGACTGAAAAATATTAGAAGTGAGGAATATTGCTAAATTCAGTAACATGTTGCATCAGGAAGAAGAAAAAAAAAAAAAAGCAAAATACAAATTTTGAAATAAAATGTTTACACTGATGTAATGTAGCAAACAACCTTTGTGGACTTCACAACAATTCATTGAAAGTGAGTGTTATGCATGGATAATTTACCAATCCATTTTGCATCTATACTCTCATATTAACTACTGATCCTCATAGATTTAGCCGATTTGTTACAAGAATTTTAACTGCAGATTCAGATAAGTAGAAAAAATAAATGTACATCTTTCAACTATAAGGACCGCTTTACTGGTATGGGACAGTGTGGTTTTTTAAAGTATTTTATGACTGTGTTTACAATGGTCACTGCATTGATTCTACAGAATATATGCTGAAGTCACATCGTTACTTGGGTATTGAGTAAGCAAACACTGACTGTTGATAAACAAAACTTACTAGCCCATTGGACTAATAACATTATGATAGTTACTAGTTCGACAGGAAATCTACTAGCCTCAGGCTAGCGGACTACCGCTAATTTCGAGCCCTGACGTGTGAACCTCCAACAGAGCTTCAGCTCCACATTTGACTGGATACCCAGGTTATGGTTGAGAGGTACCTGGTAGAAGTTTCCTAAATTTCTGACAGCTATATTGTCTTTATACACATTTTTTATTGAGCGTGAGTGGGAATTAGACCTTCATTATGTTCAAAATAATGCAATCCATCTTAGATTTCATGTCTCCTTGCTCCTGATGCTTTTCTGCAGCACAATGAACCAGATGCCTTCTGACCATAACACACATTGCAGGCTGAGAATAACAAACACTTTGTGCAAGTGAGACATATCCCATATGTCTTCTTTAGTTTGAAGTATCTAGCACTTGTATTTCATTGCCACTGTTTAGAATCAATGACAAGGACACAATTAAAAAAGTTGTTGTTGTAGGGTTTAACGACGTTTTTCAGCACACGATAGGCTATACATGGCGGCCAGTATAATTGGTGTAGGAAGAACCTGGGAAAACCCCCGGAAAGAACCACTGACCCACGAGAAGCTACTGGCAAGCTTTCTCGCATACCTACATTGGCCGAATATGAGACTCAAACACACGCAGACAGAAGTGAGATGGCAGTGATTGGTAATGGCGAGCGCTTTAGACCACTTGGCCACTCAGGCCACCAATTAAAAATGTAAAACCCCAAAAGTGTTCACAAATCACAATAAGAATTGTTATTTAAACAAGCAGAAAAAATATGCATTGAATGTAAAAAGATAACAACATGCACCAATGATTCAGTGCTGGAGAAAAAGGAGGGAATAAAATGCATAGCTGATACAATTTTCACAATTACTGACCCAAAATCAAACACAATGTGTACAACATGTAACAAGTACATTAAAACAACTATTATGCCCACTTTCTGGATGAATGGGTTGAAATCACAAAGATATTCAAGGATTTCAGAAGTCAGATAGTACTATGGTGATAGTATTAGCAAGTGGTAAAAACTGGCAAACTAGTGCTAGTTCGTGGGACTTAATAGATAAGAGTTTCTTCCCTTTGTCTATTTAGTGTATAAAGAAAGAAGCATAACAAAATTTTATTTCGCTGAGATTATGTACTCGATGCACACACATTTTGAGGCTTGGGTCACTGATCACAAAAACTGACATGTAAAACTAAGGACAAACAGCTCAGGAGAGAAAGATTAAAATTCCAAATGTTTGGGCACAATCTATACCTTTGGTACATTACTAACCAAACTTTCAAGGTTTCCACAAATGAATAAGATATGACCTATACTCATTATAGGCACAGCGCCAGACTATTTGATAATGCCACTATGTTATAAATAAGAATGATGTGTAATGGGAAGGGTCACAGCCATCAAATAAAACAAAATTTCCACCATTTCTAACAACTAAGCAAACACATTTCTGAAATATTTTTTTCTTTAAAACAAGATATTCAATGGAATAAAAGAATGTAACTGATTAAAAACCAAATGCCACTCAAGTCAGCTCTTGATTTCAGCATGCGATAATGGAATAAAGTACGGCGGTAATAATAATGAAATTTCCATCAGTTACAGCTCAAACAAAAGGTGATCATATGCATTACCTGCAAAAAGATCATCATCATCATCATCCTGGCCATTGAGTGAAACATAAGCTGGCACTGTTTTCTTCACTGGTTCTGCTTCCTTCGGAGTCTTTTCACTGTCTGTCTTCTGATGCTATAACAAAAAAAAAAATAAACAAACTTCATCAATCCACACATAACACAGTATCAACTGCAAGCAGTACAGATTCCAACTTCCATCATCAGGAAATTCATGATCTATGCTATTAATGAATTCAGGGCTAGATCCTGAAATGTACAATAATGAAATGTACAATAATGAAAGGTCAAACAAGTGATTTCTGGACAACAATCCAAAACAAAACAGTCAACCAAGCAATTCTCATAGAGTTAAACTTATTCTGCTGGCCTAAAGACCAGAACAGGACTACATTTTGTCTTTCTTTTCCCTCCAATACTAACAGGTAGGATGTGTGGATGTTTCAAGCCCCAAAAATAAAGTTGAAATAGGAACAGCTTTTGATATCATAATACATGTATATGAGACTGTTGTGAAAGTTAAGTGTAGTATACAATCAAATTTAAATATAGAAACTAATCCTTGCAAGGTGATAGCAATAAGATTTCATTTGAAAATTATCAAATTGTGAATATGATTTTAAACTGTTGATTTAAAACAAACTAAATGAATGCAGGTAATTGTTCTTGCCATTCTCATTCAAAACACAAAGGAATTTTAAAAAATTTAAATTGAAAAAAGTTGTGTAAATTTTAATGATTAAATCTGAGCTAATTTGAGTGAAGATGTGAAGTTTTCTGAATATTTATCAGTCAAATAGCGTACAATATCCAAAGTTATAAATCTTCTCAACTCCTGTTACACATAACATTACCATATAAACTTGATTATTTGTCCAACTGCAAACTGCATTCAGGGGCCCCGAGTGGCCAAGTGGTCTAAAGCGCTGTCCGTTATGGACCACTGCCATCTCACCTCTGTCTGCGTGTGTTCGAGTCTAAGAATCGGCAAATGTAGTTATGTGAGAAAGCTTGCTAGTAGCTTCTCGTGGGTCGGTGGTTCTTTCCGGGGGTTGTCCGGGTTCTTCCTCCACCATTAATACTGGCCGCCATGTATAGCCTATATTGTGCTGAAAAATGGCGTTAAACCATCAAAAAAAAAAAAAAGCAAACTGCATTCACTCAAATCTGTTGTCACATAATGCCTTGGCAGAGATGGTGAATGCAGTTTGTAATTCAGTAGAAAAATCTATCAGCGCATTATGCAATGGTAGATAAGAGTCAATGTTGTTACAGAAGACTTGTAAACAAGTCCAAGTAAAGGCTGCATACACCTAGATTTGCTTTCAATCAATGTGTCACAGATCTGGGTCTAAGTAGTTTAGTGCTGGACCTGACCTGAAGATCTTCTGACCATCCCATAATTTCTTTTGGTCTAAAACCTGCTAAGCTGATTATACAGAAATCTGTGCCATTCATGTGCCAAGATGAATCTTAGTTTCACTAAAGTAGATTCAATTTAAAAGAGTGTTCCTTAATTGTATCTTTTTCTTTCTTTGATGGAAGTAACACGTATGTTCCCCCACCCCCATTTTTTTATATAGATATATATGTATGTAAAATCAGTACGACATAAAACCTAAAATTTCAATTCCTTGGGTAGACTTCTGTTTTCTTAGACCCTTGGGTAGGCTTCTGTTTCCTTAGACTGCCCCATGGGCAAATGTCAATTGCATTGGTATGTCATGCACAGTAAGTATATACATGGAAGGGGACCATGAGTCCTCAAGCAATTTACACTGAGGATAAATTTCTTCAATTAAGGATAGACCCTGTGGGGTAATTTTAATCTGATGTATTTTTAAAGTAAGTCTATATACAATGTATATGACTACAGGGTGGAAAGCTCAACAGATTCCAAGTTGTTATACAGAGGCTAATTCAGCTGTATGTGTATATTTGTATGATGCACAGTTTGTGTATATGTGGTTATAAAGTGGGCATCTCGATAGTTTCCAATTATTACACAAGGGCAAAGTCCTTGGGGTAGGGATCATGGAAACTGTCTTTGGATACACTTTAAATGTACACATGGTTATGTGGTGAGGATCTCATATCACCCTAATCCAACGATCAGGATTGTAACTAAAAAAGTTCTGAATGTGTTGGCACAATTTACACCTACAGAACAAACACTGACTTGAATTTCATGTTTCTAGCTTTAACAGCATTGGAAGAGTTCAAGGAATAATACATAATCATATTTGAAACGGGTGTGGGGGTGAAATAATATATTTTAAAACATTACTCTCAAAGGGACTCATGCTCTACTGTGTAAAAAAGAATATCGGTTCATATTCATGACAAAACATTTACTCCTCTTAGCTATGGAGTACTGAAACTATTTCTCATAACTGCTGCCGTGGTGGTCATTTTTTTAATGTCAGATTGGTATCATTTTTATTTCAGGCAGAGAGCGTTCATTTGAAGTTTCTTGGTGAAAATCTGATTCCTATATGACCAAAGGGAGTAGAGACTGCAAGATTTTCATGGCAGCCCCAATTAGATGCATGATTGGTAGCCCTAATTGGATGCATGAATGGCAGCCCTAATTGGATGCATGATTGGCATCATTTTCATTTAGGGCCAACTTGGTATGATAAGAGGTCTACAGAAATCCATTTGAAAGGAGTTCACTACCTTACTGAGGGTCAGTTTATATAATTTTCATTTCATGACCAACTAGATTCTGTAGGAACACTTCCAGGGATGGTCCTGGCTTTTAAAAAGCTGTCGCCAAAAAAATCGCCAACATCAATATTTTGTCGCCAATTTTCAAAAAGTGTCGCCATAACAAGTAGTGTACATTTTTCCAAGTGTTAATTTAATCTATTAATGTAAAAGGCAATGAAAATGACAAAAGATGGATTAATTAAATGAATACTTTAATTACAACAAGCATTAACAAAATGTTACAAAGTGTTACGTGAAGATCCGTCGCGATTTTACGGCTGCCCACTTGCTGAATGCAGTTTCAAAGTCAAAATGTTCATATCGGTACATGCTGATTCTCATTAAATTCTCGAGAGATGAGATGCCGAGTTTTTTTCTGATGTCAGTTTTTATGAGGTTCATCTTACTGAATCCTCGTTCACAGTCAACAGTGCTGACAGGTGACACCAGTAGTCTCTCAGCAGCCGCAGATGCGCAAGGGTATATTGTCCTGGATCTCACTGCCAACTGAATCAAATCCTTAACACCTCTATACACCTTACCATTCCTGAGAACTTGAACCCTAGCATAAGCCACAAAGCCAGCCAAGTCCTGACTAACCTCTGACTGATTACCTAACCCACAAGTAGACAAGTAATCTGAAACAATGCCTGAAACCTCTGAAAGAATGGAACTGATAGCCTGTGAACCATACAAATAGGGATCAAACAACTTGGTTAGAGCACTCAAAACTATCGAATCACCCTCCTCCGTGAACCTTGCTTTTAGATTATCTATAACAATATCTATAAATTTGGCACAAGACAATGCAGCCTCTGACCTTTGCTTAGCATTATCACTAATTGTATGGCCTTTGTACTCAAAAGTACATAAACCTGATGAATCTAAACTTGGTTCTGCTGGAATCTCAGAAAGAAACCTAGAAACGTTACTACCAGACTCTAACCTCAGATTTTCAAGAAGCTCAACAGTGGAGTGGAGAAGGGGATTAACCTTGGTAAAGTCAATATCAGATCTCTGATAAGCTTGACACAGAACTGCCAAAGGCCTGAGAATGTCAGCCATATAGTGTGCTGTATAAACAAATTTGAAACAAGCAATGGGCTTATACATTGCAAGAGCCTTTGCAGAGTTGTCTTCCAAGAAGACACTAACTAGAGCTTGAAAATTATCAACAACTGCCTGTACACTACCTTCAAAACTCAGCCACCTTGTGTGGAATACCTGATGCAAGCGAGTGTGAGAAGACTCTAACACTGACTGAATTGCCTCAAGTCTACACATATTATGAGGGGAATAGGCAAAATACTTGTACATATTATTCAGTATATCTTGAAACTTAACCAAGTATCTAACCTCGTCAGCTGCAGCGCCTGTACCCAGAGCTAACCGATGTGCAATGCAGTGAGTTGCAAGCAAACCTTTAGTAGCCTGCTTCAGCCTGGTAACAACACCACTCTTGCAACCCAACATGACTGCAGCACCATCCGTTGATACACCAATCAGATTGTCCAGACTAAAACCAAATGACTGAATTAAACCTAACAACTCTGAATATATAGATTCTGCATTTGCGGTTGAAGCTGACGAATACCTAGAAATTGAGTCACTGGTTGAACACTGCCAGCCAAATTAGTTAGGTACCTAACATAAACAATCAAATTCTGATGTACTGAAACATCTGTGCTCTCGTCAAGCATGACGCTGTAAACACGAGATTCCTTGACCTCGGTAGCCATCTCATCAACTATTACATCAGCCAATGACTGCTGAAACTCACTGGTGCTTCCATGGCTGTCATACGATGTGTGCTTATCTACTTTGAGGTCTGAGAGTTGGGTGGCGCCCTGAAATAGAAATAATCATTAATTTTGTATGCCATAAATATTTTATTTATTATTATACATGTTCTGACCGTGTGTGTGTGTGTATGTATATATATATATATATATATATATATATATATATATATATATATATATATATATATATATATGATTAACAAAAAGTGGCATTTATACAACAATCACGGTGTACTATAGTAATATCACATGGAATATATTAAGGTTATACATGTGTTTTTTTCCTTATGTTACTGTCATTTGAATACATAGAATATTACTGTTAACAAGCTATAATATAATATTCTCAATACCTGTGTGATACACAACTGGTGCAGCTTTGGGACAATTGTATTAGCCAGGTTGTAGTAAGCCGCAAAGAAAGTGTTCCGCATAGCACTAATAATAGCAATTTTGCTTTTGCTAATGGCAGTGATCTTCGCTGCTTCCATGGTGCTGGCATCCCGCATCACCGTTTGTGCACATGTATGACTGTTGTTACCTGAAGAAGAAAATAATGCATTATCAACTTTAGTTGACATTTTAATAACAATAAAACCCTATGATCGTACATTGCAATATAAGATAATTGACGTATAATGCGGCTGTCGATTGCATGCATTCCATAATTAAATGCACCCCTCCCGTTCTTTATGGCTAGCTTCCCAGAGCTTGTAGTGAATTGCTTCCTAAATCCCAAGAATGATCACTGAATGCTGTATAAATTTTCTCAACAAGCAAAATAGGATCTCCATTCCCACGAATGAAACTTACACGAGTTAACAACTGGCAATATTGGACCGTATATATAAGCATAAATTCACACCCAATTTATGGATTCTTTCACTCCTGTATTTTGAGAAATAAATAATTATTTTTAATTATGCAAACTTGATTTTTTTTGTTGCTATTTCTTGTTGTGGAGTTTAAGTCTCTGTGGGATTGATGGCAAAAGGAAAAGATCAATGAGTAAAATGCAAAAATATTACTTACCCCGCCTGGATTCATGTTTGGTGACGCACTCCTTCAAAATATCACAGCCAGTTGTAAATGAATTTACAAACTTTGCCTTGATACATACATCACAGAACATCTGTTTTAACTTTGGATCATATCTGAGCCACGGACGCCCAAGTTTCCAACTGTCTTGAAATTTTCGGGACTTGTTGCCCCGTTCATCGTAATGTGGTGTTGCACTTGAAGTGCTACATGTAGATGATGTTGGACTGCAAGGTTTATCATCGGGTTCAGCGATTGTTTTGTCTGATGAATTTGCACTAAATCCAAATGCTGTTAATTTTTGTAACTTAGGATGAGATAATGAATTGCAACGTCTAACTTGCGTTTGCTCATGATAATGTTGCACTGGCGACAGATATATTTATAATTTAGATTTTTTTACCATTTGCTTTCTATTTATACACCGTAGTCAGTACTTCAAAGGTTATCAGTTTTCTATGAAGGTTCAGAAAAACTATTGTATTGGTATATGTAAAAAAAACAACAGAAGGATTAGCCATTCAATTAAATTGTTTTTGTTCTATTCGCGTCTTCAGAAGTCGGTCAGTTGTAGGTATAGTACGGTAGCATGATTGACTGTATCACAGCATACAGTACTCAGCCCAGATGTCGGCATAAGCAGATTATGATGTAACAATGCACTGTAAAGATGGGATGATCAATACGAACAAAGGATCGTTTGTGTAACAAATTAATTCCAATGCATTGCTTAGTCAAGTTTGTGGCTTCCTTTCGTGCTCTCGTTTAATTTATTCAGTCCAAATCCATGATTGTATGTACAAATTAAATAACCAAAAAGTCTGTCGCCAAAAAAATCGCCACATGGGATATTTATGTCGCCAATAAGGGAAAAAAATCGCAATTTGCGACATTGGCGAAGCCCAGCGCGATCCCTGACTTCTGATGATACCAATTTCAAAAAGTCTTTCCATTTAAGAGAAGTAGCTAAAATAACATTTTCATATTGGAGGTTGTATCAACATTTTGATTCAGGATCAACAAGTCAATTTATATCACACGCATGTGTTTGTTCAAAACCCCATTTTGGTTATTCTGATAAGCTTTTCAAGATGTCTATCATGGTGTCCAAAATAGGAAACAGATTTGAACCATTTCCATGCAAGACCAACAATATAACACAAAGTTGTTAGGTGAATGCACAATGTGGAAATAATTAGCTATTATGACCAACAAGATATCCTAAGAAATCTTTCAATGCTAATATGACCATTCAGTCAGAAGTAATGATAAAAGATTTTGACCACTGTGGCAGCCACATCAGATGGGCAAAGCAGCAGCATTTTCATTTATAACTGGACATTATAAGAAACATTGCTGTGAAAATGTCATGTTAGTATCACTTTTCACTCAAGATAGTTCTGATGATGGCTACAGCATAATTTCCACTCAGGAGGCATGACGATTAAATTTTCAAAATGGTTGCTGTTGTGACTGTATCAGATTGGCAGCGTCCTCATTTAGGTCCAAACAAACATCATAAGAAGTCTTCTGGTGGAAACTACATGTGAATAATACTTCCTATTCAGGATGAGCAGAAAAACATGATTTTCAAGATTGGAACTCATAAGCTCAATTTATCCATCAGATGTGTATCATTTCAATTTAGGACCAACTGGTCATCATAAGAAATCTTTTACTGAAAACCAATGGATACATGGACATCCCTTAAGATCTTCTGGCCAGTTGAACTAAATAATCAGTGAAAATATAAAATCTTTATATCTCTGAGGTTGATGATATAAAAAGGTTTAAAAGATATACTGCTCATTTTATTTTAAAAAATACAACCAATCCATTCAGCTGAACAGTGTTTGTGACATAATTTCTTGCCCTATTATGTGATCTTGATTATTATTCATAGAAAATATATACTTGAAAATGTTTTAAATAAATCCTTTGCCATTAGAAATAATAAAAGTTTTAGACAAAGGCCCGGGGCTATAAAACAAATTACAAGCCCTGACTCAAATTTCACATGCCCAAGCTACAATTAAAATTCTCTGCCCAGAATGTGTAGTAATACTTTATGAACACAAATCAACCTCCCAAAAAACAAGTGTATGTTTATTATTGTCTATCAATCAATCTATTTCATGTCTAAAATTATACTGAAAAGCATGGGTCAATTAACTAATCAAAATGCTACATACATATAGGTGCTCTCTAATATCGACTAACAGGGTACATACAGAAATGACTTATGTTGATATGCTGTTTGCCGTATGTGCCAAGAAGTTTGTGCACCTCTCTTTCTTGCTTGTGTATTTCACAAAGTAAAATTCCATCAACCAAGAATTCTAAAAATTGTTTGGTTTGTTTAGCCTCCAAAATTGCCTTTCAAAATAAATCACAACTGAACACTATTTCAACAACTTAAATAATCATGCTTTCCATTTTATGTATGTATGGGGTAATAAATGTTGCTGCTGTTCACAAACTCATTAATAAACTTTAATACAGATGGCTTATGCATTTTCAATCAAGGCAATGGTATTAAATAATTTTTATTCACCTAAATGAATCAAGCATGTTTTATTTACCTATATTGGATTATTCCACTTCATGATCTTTTTTACATAATGCAAATTAGTACAATGGACTTTCCCTTCAATGCATGAATCTTGCTACTATTAGCCAATTAAGTAAAACATGCAATGGTGGTTTATATCATACCTCTTATTTTATTGTCTTTAGTCTGTGGACAGACAAGATGACACAACATTGATGAAGTTTTACACTGTACTTACCATTTGCATTTTTTGTCACATGACCATAAAAAAATAATCTTTCAATCCAAGTTAGAGCAAAAACTAACAAAAGTAATAAAGATTTAACTTGTCAAAAAACATCAATATGGGCTTGTAAGATGCATCTCTTCATGTTTTAGATTTTGGAGTGGTGTCTTACTCCCTAAATAATATCAGTGTGTATCATGTTCTGAGGATGACTAACATCCAAATGAGAAGTCTAAATTTCAGAAATATCTCACACACTTATCAACCCATATAGATGATTTTTATACAAGCTAAAGACATAGGACTTTACTGACTAAAGTGTCTTTTTCTCTAGTAAATTCAAATCCTTACAAGCAAATGGATGTGTTTTCAAGTTCTGTTGACTTACTTTAAAGTTGGCTGGAACGTGATCATAGCTAGGAGTGCTGAAATCAATTTAAGTTCAAGCATGTTTCTTTAAAGAAATTTTTAAAAATATATTATTGCAGAAACTATTTAGATAGCTTCAAGTTCTTGAAGATACTTATCATCCTTTTAACTAATGTAATCATTCTCGGCTTCTATCGCATTTTAGCCAAATGAAATGCAGGTCAACAGCCAGATCCATGATATGAATTTGCAAGAAGACATTAGAATAAGTCTGAATAATTTAAGTCAATGCAACAAAGCACCATTATTTGGTCAATATGACAGTGACTCAAAAACATGAATATCAAGTTTGATGTTAAAAGTCATATGACTAGGGCAGCCATGTGTATGAGATATGTTTAAGTTAGGTTCTAATCGGAAATATTCTTTCAGGAATATTTCATACAACAGGCAACTAAAAGAATGGCACTTTTCTACAAAGTCATAATGTTTTAGTCAGACTTTACTTATTCTGATATCTTTACTCTAATTCATTTGAATTCTCACCCCAAAGAAATGGACCTGTTTTCAACTTTCACTGGCCTACATTTCAGTTAGCTGGAAAGGGATGAAAGCAGGGAATGCCAAAATCGGTTTAAGTTCAAACTAATAAAATTATATTATGCATATTGCCAATGTAACCAACATTTCGTTTCGTTCAAGAAACATATCCCCAACATTAGTCCTACCCGTAAGACGTATCACATGTTGATCTTGATTTGAGTGCTACGTCTTATGAGCCTAATGAAGCCATAGTGTAGTTAGTTCCGATGTCGTCGACATCGGAACGATAAATCAAAGTTTCAGGAATATCGAACATACTTGGCAACCTATATAGACACTCTTCCACTAATATATGTTTAATTAATTATACTTACTGCGCTGTTTTTATCCAAATGGAATCAATAGTTGACACTTGCAAATGGACGCATTTTTTGTTCACTTGACATACATTTGAATTTGCTGAAATGCGACAGTTGTCGACGTATGCCGAAGTATGTTTAAGTTAGGTTCTAATCGGAAATATTCTTTGAACGAAACGAAATATTGCTTGCTGTTCAAATAGGCAATATAGAAATAATTTCGTTTCGTGAAAATAAAACAGCTTTATTGAAACTTACTTCGGCATTACTCAGCCACCATGGCATTGAAACGTGTTTCAAAGGAACATGAAAAATGCGTTCATTTCCTAGTGTCAGAGTTAGAGTCGATCACGATCAGACAGCAAAGTAAGTAGATCAATAACTCTTAAATATGTGGATAAATGTTGATACTCATTGCCAAGTATGAAAATTTCACCTCTTATTCTCTGTTCAGTATATTTAAAAACACTACACAGCGCTGCTCTTTAGGCAGTAAGACCCAGACACGAGCAAACATAAATATCAGCGTCGGGGCTTACATTGTAGGACTACCCCAACATGAACTTGATCTGACATACCTCTACTACTGTCACATTTCAACAAATTCAAATGTATGTCAACATAACATGAAAATATGTCCATTTGTCAGTGTCCGATTTTGATTCTACCTGGTGACAGCACAAAGTATATCAATTTCATAACAATTTGTGGAAGAGTTTTGATGTGGTCTGTCAACCTTGACTACTCATTGCGATGTCAACCTACATCGGAACACGCTATACAATCCCGTTATATGGATAGCAATAAAACAAAAATAACTTACTATGTCTGACATGGTAAGACTACGAATATCGTATGAAATTTGTGATACTGCTTAACAAGTTAAAGTATATTCACAGCCTTTAAATAATTATTTCTTGACAAATGACATACGTGTCAATATACTTTCTTGTTAAGGACATGAATATGTATTAACTAGCTTTCAGTAGCAAACTAATATTATGAGTTCATGGTCGTTTCCTTATTGACTCACACCCCTTACGAGCCGGCTCAATAATATCACCAAGTTTCGTAACTCTTCAATTTCACATGATTTGGTAAAAATATAATACGTTTGCTCTTCTTATTAAATCCAACTAACTTCAGTGGCATCTGTAAACAGGTCGTCCTCGTCATCTTTTTTAGTACCCTCATCAACTTCAAACGGGGGTGGTTCTCTGTCGTCGGCCATTTTCTCTCTCACGTGACACTTTTACCAAGTGCTTTAGTGATAGAGATCATACAAATTAAAATATTCTGTCGTTTTTGCTGAATAAGCATCGTCGCTAGCGACGGTTCCGATCTATTCGCCTAACTCTCGATAGGGTTTAACATACCGGAACATTGGCTAGCGAAGATGCTGAATAATGTATGGAATGTCCAGCATATTACGGATTATCCGGCTCTTTTTTTCTTTTTTCTTGTTTTCATAAGCATGTTTAACATGCCAAATAATGTTGCTAAATTTTGAACGTGCTATTAGTATACCTACACTTATAATTTATAATATGCAGTTACGAAGCACAATCATTAATTAATTGTATCATTATTAACAATGCGAATTACAATAGCTGAATCTAACTCGTCTAGGGATTCGACAATATTATACTAAATAAAAATATTCTGGTAAACTCGAAATCAGCATCATCAGCCGGATAGCAATATGGTTCAAGGAATGCAGTAAAAGAAGGAATACATTACTAACTTTCTGTGGGTAAAACATACACATTTGTATTCAGTTAATTTACAGTATAGTTTAAAAGATCTCAGTTTTACAATGTCATTCAAAAACAATTCAGCAAAACCAGATATATAATTTAAGGAGATCAAATCACTATTTTTTGGAAACACTTCTTGATTCAGTATATGATATAGCTACTTAATTAAAATTCAACCGTAAGAACTGAAGAAATGACAAATCTAACATTTAAATGTTTTAAAAGATTGAAGATACGCTATAACTTATTGAAACGACGTTTGTTTTAGACTGTCTTCCTCTTAAATTTATATGAAATCTTGAAAAAGAGGAAACCTATACGGGAAAAGGGAGTATCTGCCTTAGCAACTTGGGACTCGATCTGTATCATTTTAGTGGGGTCCCATTGATATACGCCTGATGTCACCGTGTGTACGGCTTTTGGAAATAATTTTTTTTTTAACAATATAATATTGAATTCAAAAGTTTTTCCATAGCTTTAAAATTATTTTCTCTCCATTGATACATTTTTTAAACTTATTAACTCACGAGGCCTCAGTGAACGCGGGGCCCGATTGGGCCAAATGGGTTCAATCGGCCTTAGACGGAATTGTGCTAAGGTTTAGAACAGGACAAGTAAGGATTTGATGGGCACAAAACGACAAAAAATTATGAATATCTTTCAAGTTGTTCGGCCTCAAAAAGCATACGTAGTGGAAGGGTTTAATAGAATTATAAAATCTTGAATGTTGAAGTATTTCCTGCTAAATGAAACAAAACACTCAGCTGAAGTTTTTACTAAAGGAAACCAAGGGCTACAGTAACACTCATCATAGACCAATTAACATGATTCTACCAATTAACATGATTCTAGCAATTAACATGATTCTAGATGAAGTAAGTAAAAAGAAGAAAAACATACAAGAAATATTGATCAGTCCATTTGATTATCTGACTAATTATGCATTTCAAACTTAGATAGTTTAATATTAAAAGTTTCATTTTCAGTATAATATATTCACAATCAAGTCGTAGGTTTTGATACGCACTTTCCACGACCGACGCTAATTTGTCTCCAAAAGCTGAAAGAATTATATATTTTGATTCTCCATTCATTTCTTAAACTTTGGGTTGGAAAATTTTCTTTCCGTCATTGAACTGTGTCATTTTCAGACTATTGCTCATTAATTATTCCCCACCTAAAAATAACATAAAATAAATTTAAAACAAAAATGAAATAATATCAAGAGATAGATTTATATAAAGTTAAAATCTTGCTTCTATCTCCCTCTTTTCTCATTTTCTTGCTCCATCCGTTTTCTTTTCTTCAGAAGAGATATATCACTGTCAAAATGTATTTATATCCATTGTTATATTTTAGTATGCATGTATGTTGTTATGTATATCTATATTTTTAAAAATATTTTTTAACTCATGGTACATGACTGTTATATAATTAGTGACAATTATTAACATAAATCGTATAAATAGGTCTCAGTGACGATCTTGAAATACTATCTCATTAGCTAATGGGGATTAGATGGTTAGTGAAGAATTAACTTCTTCCCAATAAATAATATTAGTGCATGTAACATGACTATTAGGTGAATAGTACAGTAAGGTTACATAAGTCGCTAACTCGTTAGCAGCTTGCTCGCATTGCAAAAGTGCAAACTTTGGTAGACTAATGATTCTGTAATATAAATTTTACAGTACAATATTCCTTGGTCAGCGTGACACGTACCCCATAAATTGATGTATTACTTAGTCCTACAATATATTGCTGATTGCGTGAGATAAAATTTGTTATGCTTGGGAATGAATTGAATTGAAATAGTACAAGCGTGCTTAATAGCTAGGATAAGACGAGAGTGCAATGTTAACTTGGGTTGACAGTGGTGAAATACCCAGAGTTGATATGAACAAGGTGACCAATTTTAGGAAATTGGAGTCCATTTGAAGCAGGTGCCATAACATGATTTTTTTCTGAAGCTTTTTTGTAAAGGCAGACTGGTGATAATTGTATGACTTCGATTGGAATCATAAGGGTTTTGGCGGGTAAAGTACAAATCCTGATTGGCTAAGCTAAACAAGGGCTTGTGTGTTCCCAGATGAAATTAATAGATTTAGAATAGTTCCGCTCGTAGACATAATCAGTCGAGGTTTTTCTGCGGAAGGTAAATTTTAAACTTCTAGAGAGAGAGAGAGAGAGAGAGAGAGAGAGAGAGAGAGAGAGAGAGAGAGAGAGAGAGAGAGAGAGAGAGAGAGAGAGAAGAGAGAGAGAGAGAGAGAGAGAGAGAGAGAGAGAGAGAGAGAGAGAGAGAGCTGGTTTGACTCGAGGAACCAAATTAAATAAAAACATGAAGTTGCTAGCAAATTAAACTTTTCCAATAATACATACCACAAATGCAATCAATCATTACATTATAATAAAAATATAAAGAACTCACAACAATGTTGGAAATATTAATTTTACCGTTAATGTATCAAATATTAAAAAGTGCCAATTCTTTAAAGAAGTTTGCGAACACAGACGATTCTTACCTGTAAGGAACAGACAGAACGAACTAACTCTTATTAAGCCCGCTTCTCTATTTATACAGTTTTTGCGTTCGCTCAGTCCAGTCAGAATATGACCCTTGATCTTTTCATAGGGCGATCGTGCGTAACGCATCCATTATTAATAAAATAATTTGTCTGTTCAGCAGCTTCCCCCCCCAAAATAAATCTAAATTGTTGACATTATGATACGAGCGAAATGTGTTTTTGGATTTGTGCCCCTGTTCGTAAAGCGCGATTATTTATAACATAGCATACAGTTATATTTCACAAATGTAAACAATTTATCTGAATATATTATTGTGGAAAATTACTTTCAATATAAATTAACGAATAATTACTTTTAATACAATTTGGAGAAAACTTCAATCATTATACTTTTACTTAAAAGCTCTGTCCTAATAAATTAAAGTTTTTAAACGTCTTTGATTGTCCTTGTGCATTGTCTTTTCCATTTCTTACTATATGTACATTAAAAAAACATATTGTTACGTATAAATGATATAAGTCATTATATTTATTTTTATTGTTTGTTTGTTAGATTCAAATTTGGCATTTTAAGTTTAAAGATTCGTTCATTGGCGTGTGTGTGTGTGTGACCTGTACTTTACAGAATAAACACCAGGTGTTGACCTCATTTCTGACCTGGCTTCAGAGTTTTAAACAAGCTTTTAAAATGATTGGTTGGTTCCAAGGACATTATGGAGCCTTATATAAACATCTTTCCATTTTTAGTTGGGTCATGCGGTGTTTACGTGATTTTTTGAACGTAAATTTGTTCTGAGAGATTCTAGAAGATCGTGACCCTTTTCTTGTTTACGTAAAGAATAGGTATACAAACTGTGTTTAGGAGCGAGCTATTCAGTAGAAGAATTTGGGCTGTTATAATACTAAGTTGTGTGTCGTTTTGAGTTACCTTTTACTGGAAATTATATCAATTTGTTTGGATCAAGAGGAATTATTTTGTTATTTATCTGGAAAAGAATTGTGCTCATAGAAATTTTATTAACAAGAACTAACTTCATCAAGTGACATCGTCTTCCATATTGGATACTTCGCTGGGATTGGAACTTAGAATTATTTGGACATTTTATTACCAGGACTTTTGCAATTTCTCTAGTGGATAATATTTTGAATTATTTTTGGATAAATTTTGGAATTGATTCTTAAAACCGCAAGTTTATTTTTTTTCTTCTGGAAAATATTTGTGCTTAATAAATTGTTTATTAAGTTTTACAAACTTGTTATTTTCACTCTTTCTATGTTACTGTTTATTCGAGACTAAGCACGTAACAATATATTCACGAGGAACCTTTTGCATCAGTATTAAATAACATAAAATATCTGACAAATAATGATTAGAATATTCTATTATTTTGACAAAATCATTATTGAATAGTTAACATAATTAATTACAACACTGATTGCAAGTCGATATTTAAAAAATGATTAACGCAAAGTTAAAATGTTAAATTCTTATATATTCATTTTGATCAATTTGATACTGACCAGTAAAGATTTTGCACCATTGAACATTTAATACGTCTCTTCATTGTCTTTGTCTGTCTTTGCGTTGTTTGATGTTGTGATGTAATTAGGATTTTTAACGTAGCTTGAAAAAGATGTCAGTCATATCGCTACGATGTCTGCAGTGAGGCAGTTTATAGTGATGTCTTGCACCGGGACATCATGCCACAGACATGTAACATGATTTTATGTTTTCGTTGTTTAATAGGACCATTTAAGTATACCTGCTTCAAATGTACATACGTCAGTTTTTAGATTGTCGATGGGTAATGAAAGGCAATTTGTTAAAATGCAAGTTTACTTTAATCATTTATAGTGCCTATATGTTATTTGTTTGAGCCATCTTGTCAAAGGACAACTTATAACTATCCGCTGATTGTTAGAAATTTAAACTTTAAGATAAGATGTTAAAAGAATTTTCTATTTTAGACCGCATAATCGATATATCTAACCAAATATAAAAGTATTATAAACATAAAAGTAATTTAAACATAAAAGTTAGTAGACATCTGATGTAAAAATAAATATACCGCATACTAAAATTACAGATTGTTCGGCAATGTCCCAAGAAAATAGCATGAAACAATTAGAGAGTAATTTGTTCATCGATATGTAATGAAAGTCAAGAGATTTAAGGATATAGACGATACTAGATTTTATTGTCATCATTGGAAACACATACTTTCTTTAAAAAAAAATCGACAAAACTTGATAATTTATAGTTTACATACATGTTAAAGGCACCATTGTCTTGGCCAATAAATCAGCTCCACACCCTTGTGAAATTTTCCATTAATGTCATCAATGATTTTGGGTGGGGTGGGGTGGATGATTTATCGTACTAATCTCATCTTAGTCCGAGTTTCCTCCGACCCTTGCCACCCCATTTTTTTATATTTGTTTTTTTTATGTTGGGGTATAAAAAAACAAATATAAAAAATGGGGTGGCAAGGGTCAGAGGAAACTCGGACTAATCTCATCTTGGAAGGCTTAATAAAGGAGGGATAGGACAGTGGTCTAAAAACGATGAAATGTGCAAGGAATTAACCTCAATACATTACTTAAAATGTGACGCACATAGTTTCTTCAACAAACCTCAATGAAAATGCACCCCCCCCCGAAAAATAACCTGTTCTGTGAAACCTTAGTAGGTGTTCTCTCCATTAACTATCGGTGCTGTTAGGATTGCACAACAAATTACTGTATCCATCCAACAGAACAAAATCGAACCGACCAAAACAGTTTCCGGCATTTGTTATTATTAGCCTATGACAACGGCAAAAACAGTTAAGACATTTAAGGCTTATGCTTGCTATCTTTTCGGAAAATGTGAACATAATGATCTCAGAACCAACAATTTCATGCGTCTGTATGCATTGAAACACCTTTAGGTATGTAATAAGCAAGGAAAAGTACACTCATATAATATGTTTCGATGAACGCCGGCGCACCTGTTATCTTACCGACAGATGTCGTAAACTTAATTGTCGTATATATTGTTTCCGTACATTTTACACGGCATTAGCAGTATTCTTTCTGATATAATGGCACTGTTTATTAGTTAAATAAGTAAGATTTAACGTGATCTGTCAACAAGGAATTGTATGTAGGGTTAAAGGCGCGAAACGGGGACATCAGTGTGAATTCACACCAACACAACAGATAGTGGACACCTCGAAACAGGGACGTCCCAGTTTTATAATGTCGGCTTAAATGGAATGACAAGGCCTTATTTAATGATACAAACCTTAAGATAAACGCATCTGAGCATGTCCTTAGTTTATTGGTATATTTTCACATCATGCTATGCACACATCCCACTAGAGCAACAAATTGCGGCGCAAGTCAAAATTTAAAAAAAAGGCGGAGAACAATTTGTTGGTTTAACATCCCACTTGACTCAAAACCTCGCGCGTATCAGTTGGAAATATGTGTCCCTGTCTACACGGTAAAAATTCACACTGTCAGCTTGCACTCGGCTTGCACACTTTGCTTCTGAATTACTGACTGAAGATGGCATCAAGAAGAGCTTACGGGATTTATATCATTTATGTAAACACACACACGCACACACACACACACACACGTATATATATATATATATATGTTTAGTAACGAGTAGTCCAATGTACATAACACATTTCGCCAAATTAGATCGGGAACCAAGAAAACTGATATTCTACCAGTGTATCCCCTAGGGGTCCAAGACTGAGAGTCAAATGTCTCCTTGGTGTCAAAACTGGGGGTCAGACAGAGTAAAAAAACAAATGTTGGTATCAATACTGGGAGTCAAATTAAAAATTTGGGGGTCTCTGAAGTGCAAATGAGGGTAAAGGGAAACACTGTTTCTACTAGCAATTCATCTGTGCTTGTATATTTTATCTCCTATTTAAGTCTGAACTATGCACAATTGGATAAGAAATACACTGGAAAATATCAGCATAGATTTTAGTTAATTCAAATGTGGTTAGAAGCAGAATAATGAATAGTCTATATGGTAACCAAAACATAATACTGTACCATTTCTTTACTCCATTTAAGAGAATGGCCGAGTGGTCTAAAGCACTATCCGCTATGGATCACTGTCATCCAACCTTTGTCTGCATGGGTTTGAGGCTCAGATTCGGCCAATGTGGGTATGTGAGAAATCTTGCCAGTAGCTTCTCATGGGTCGTGGTTCTTTCTGGGGCTTTTCCCGGATTCTTCCTCCACCATTAATACTAGCCGCCTTGTATAGCCTATCGTCTGCTAAAAAATGGCGTTAAACCCTACAACAACATCCTCCAATTAACTGCATTAAATGTATATCCAACAAGTTAAGCTTTAGCCAATAGAAAGTAAAAATAATTTTTTAAGTACTAATATACATGGCACATGGAGTCACAACATGGAAAATACAAGTTTTCATACTCGTATTTAGTGTTTCATGATGTATCATAGATGTGCATGCTGGTTGAAGTATAAATAAAGTGAAGAAAAAAACAATCAGAAATTTTTTGTTTGACTCCGAGATAAATTATAAAATATGTCACATTCTTTCCTTGTTTAGTCAGTACCTTTTTATTTTCTCTCTTTCTCTCTCTGTCTCTTGGCTGTGTTACATCACTCTCATTCTTCCTTCTTGTTAGCTTCATTTCTTTCTGCCGTAAGTCACTTATTTTCCCGTTTTTTAGGAACTGATGATAACAGTTGTCAATTTTTCTTTAATCAGTCAATGACCAAAAATACGCAACATTAAATTCACAAATGACTTCACTAAGCGAAAGGCAGAACATTGATACTGTTACATGCAAGAGGTCTCTTTATTGAACAATCGAAATGAACTATAGTAAATTTTCTTTAATTAATGCATGACCACCAATATCACAACTACACATTTACAATGGAATGTAACAAAATGTTGGTGTTATATCTCTTGAAAGATTTAAAAAGATGATGAAAGCCTTTCTTTTTCATGTTAAATGGAAAGACTGTTTAATCAATGTTGCAATTATTGTCTCATCATTTTATCACCATCTGTTAGTACTGTGTTTGATCTTAATGCCCTTAATTAATTTAAATTGCAAACAAGAATAGTGCAGTCATCTGACCACAAATGTAAAACCCATTTGATCAATGTCACTATGATACACTTTATTGCCATTTTCAAATTTACTGAATTTAATACTATTCCAGAGCTCAAAATATAATGCAGTTGCAATTTTTTAAAGATATTAAATCAGAGTATTTTATATAATGAAAACATTGAATTTTTTTTATTTTCATTCAAAAATTCTAAATGTAATAGCTAATATTTATTTGGTTATGATTTAGGCTAGAAATTTATGAAGAACTATCTCATATTAATTTCAAAGATGAAAACTAACCCTTGACATTGCAATAAAATACATTTTATTTGCAATAACAGTAATAACTACTCAGGTAAATCAGGTATTTTTTCCATTGTTTTTCTTTGATTATATTACATGGTCCGTATTTGCCCATTAATTGAACCAGATCAGTTAATACATTGGTCCAAAACAGCCATGGTCCAAAACAGCCATGGTCCAAATCAGCCAGAATTCATACTTCCCATTGATATATTTTATTTATTTACACCGCATACAAAATAAACAGGATTACAATTCTAACTAAATTAAGATTAATTACAGGAAAATAAAAATTGACAGGGATTGAACTTTTCATATCCCTGCCCATTAGTGTCTGCTTACAAAATATAGTTTTACCTATTGCAGCTGTTTACATCTTTTTTGGAAATTGTTAATTTTCTTCTTTTTATGAGCATCATTTTTCATTCATAGTGAAAGAGATTCATATGATTTTAACATGAAATATGTCACTATTATGCATTACTTGCTACTGTCCAGCAGATCGTTTTTAGAGTGATCAAGAAATCTGCATGAGTTGAGGTAAAACTGACATGTTGACTGACTAACCATGACAGCAAAAGAGGACTGACCATAATTGTGCTGTTTCACACTGCCAGTTGTCTTGTTTATCTCAATTTCAAAATAATTGGAGAGAGAGAGAGAGAGAGAGAGAGAGAGAGAGAGAGAGAGAGAGAGAGAGAGGGTGCTCTGGATTAACAAAGGTAAATTTGACATGCTTTAGCCAACCAACACACTGAGAGAAGGAAATGCCTTCAGATATTAAATTAAATGTTTGCAAAAATTGATATAATTTAGAACTTTATTATAGCTTAGAAACAGAAACATAATCTAAAACTTGAAGCAGATTATATTATGGTGAGAATTGTAGCACATGCCATTTACTTATTTATTGCTCTCATCTAATCAAATCATGAGCTGAGCTGATAGTATATAAACAAAATTGATACTATGTCATATAGTACATTTCCATGCCTGTGGACCAGAGTATAGAATAACAGAGAGATCTGATTGACTGGTAAGTGGAAGAAAAAATCAGTGGAAAGCATGGGAAAGTTAGAATAAAGGATCAGATGAAAATTTTGAATTAAAAGCGTGGGAAAGTTAGAATAAACAATCAAACGAAAACATAGAATACAAAGCATGGGAAAAAGTTGAATAAAGAATCAAATGAAAATGTAGAATAAAAAGCATGAGCAAGTTTGAATAAAGGATCAAATGAAAATGTAGAATAAAAAGCATAGGCAAGTTAGAATAACTGATCAAATAAAAACATAGAATACTTTCAATTGTATATTGCCTCTCATTTATTCCTGTGAGAAACATATTTCAGTTAAAGTTGTAGTTTCCCGTTCTTGTTGTTTTTAATATTTTTAATACAGTCCATGTCATCTGGTACAACAATTGTTAGATTTTTCAGTGCTGTATTTTCAGATTGTACTGGATTACACCTTTAGGTTGACCTGGTCCCAAAATTTTTAGATACTGTACTACGTTAATGTTGCCAAATGTATTTCTTGGGACAAATAAAAAATGACCTCCCAAAGGAACATGGTTGTACTGTGAGGAACTAAATAAAGTTAATAATTGCAATTTAAAAGGATGTAGAATAAGATTCTAACAAATGACACCCATTACTGAAATAATCGGTGTTGAATTCCTTCATGACCTGTATGATTTTTTACTATAAGAGCAGTCAGTAGAACAAACAACATTTTCTATGATCTGCAGGCATATTATGCTCTGGCAGATTGAGATCCTTTGCAGTTGGACTTGACTTATAAGCAAGCATTGATGGTAATTTAATATCTATAATAATATAGCCCTGATACATTTATAAGCAAGCATTGATGGTAATTTAATATCTATATTAATGTAGCCCTGATAAGTTTGTAAGCAAGCATTGATGGTAATTTAATATCTATATTAATATAGCCCTGATAAAGTTATAAGCAAACATTGATGGTAATTTAATATCTATATTAATATAGCCCTGATAAATTTATAAGCAAGCATTGATGGTAATTTACGGTAATATCTATATTAATGTATCCCTGATAAGTTTGTAAGCAAGCATTGATGGTAATTTAATATCTATATTAATATAGCCCTGATAAATTTATAAGAAAACATTGATGGTAATTTAATATCTATATTAATATAGCCCTGATAAATGTATAAGCAAGCATTGATGGTAATTTAATATCTATATTAATGTAGCCCTGATAAGTTTGTAAGCAAGCATTGATGGTAATTTAATATCTATATTAATATAGCCCTGATAAATTTATAAGCAAACATTGATGGTAATTTAATATCTATATTAATATAGCCCTGATAAATTTATAAGCAAGCATTGATGGTAATTTAATATCTATATTAATATAGCCCTGATAAATTTATAAGCAAGCATTGATGGTAATTTAATATCTATATTAATGTAGCCCTGATAAGTTTGTAAGCAAGCATTGATGGTAATTTAATATCTATATTAATGTAGCCCTGATAAATTTATAAGCAAGCATTGATGGTAATTTAATATAAATATTAATATAGCCCTGATAAGTTTATAAGCAAGCATTGATGGTAATTTAATATCTATATTAATATAGCCCTGATAAGTTTATAAGCAAGCATTGATGGTAATTTAATATCTATATTAATGTAGTCCTGACAAATTTATAAGCAAGCATTGATGGTAATTTAATATCTATATTAATATAGCCCTGATAAGTTTATAAGCAAGCATTGATGGTAATTTAATATCTATATTAATATAGCCCTGATAAGTTTATAAGCAAGCATTGATGGTACATGTAATTTAATATCTATATTAATGTAGTCCTGACAAATTTATAAGCAAGCATTGATGGTAATTTAATATCTATATTAATGTAGTCTTGATAAATTTATAAGCAAGCAACGATGGTAATTTAATATCTATATTAATATAGCCCTGATAAGTTTATAAGCAAGCATTGATGGTAATTTAATATAAATATTAATGTAGCCCTGATAAATTTATAAGCAAGCATTGATGGTAATTTAATATAAATATTAATATAGCCCTGATAAGTTTATAAGCAAGCATTGATAGTAATTTGATATCTATATTAATGTAGTCCCGATAAGTTTATAAGCAAGCATTGATGGTAATTTAATATCTATATTAATGAAGCCCTGATAAATTTATAAGCAAGCATTGATGGTAATTTAATATAAATATTAATATGGCCCTGATAAGTTTATAAGCAAGCATTGATGGTAATTTAATATCTATATTATTATAGCCCTGATAAGTTTATAAGCAAGCATTGATGGTAATTTAATATCTATATTAATGTAGTCCTGACAAATTTATAAGCAAGCATTGATAGTAATTTAATATCTATATTAATATAGCCCTGATAAGTTTATAAGCAAGCATTGATCGTAATTTAATATAAATATTAATGTAGCCCTGATAAATTTATAAGCAAGCATTGATGGTAATTTAATATAAATATTAATATAGCCCTGATAAGTTTATAAGCAAGCATTGATGGTAATTTAATATCTATATTAATATAGCCCTGATAAGTTTATAAGCAAGCATTGATGGTACATGTAATTTAATATCTATATTAATGTAGTCCTGACAAATTTATAAGCAAGCATTGATGGTAATTTAATATCTATATTAATGTAGCCCTGATAAATTTATAAGCAAGCATTGATGGTAATTTACTATCTATGTTAATGTAGCCCTGATAAGTTTTCATTTTTTATTTTAAAATCAGTCAGCAGTTATTGACCATGGTGAAGAAAGAAATCACTCTCAGTAGTGAGTCTTATATAATTGACTAGGTTCTGTTCAGCTTACATTGCTTATGACTGCTGGGTAACAAACATAAAGTTGAAGTTAGATTTTAATTGGTCAGATTAAAATCTGTACAAGCAAGCATTGATGGTACATGTACACTCAGATTAGTTAAGCAATAGTTGTGAATGGGATACATCATATATATTGTAGTTAGAGCTATTTGAATGGCAGTGTTAGAGAAACCAGGGGTGCTTTAACACCTAAGTTTTCTCTGCCAATACATTTTGGGTCTCCCACCCCTCTATATCATTGGTATCATACAAGAAAATATTGCCTGTCTTATTTTAAATGTGACCATAGCTTTCTTGCAGATTGTTTAAAAAGTTCTGTTCAATTTTTGTTCTCCATCCAGTACATGTTTCCTTTATAAGCCTCTTTCTCCAAATCCATTTTTAAAAAATTGTTTGCATCATCACTTTAGATACGTGTAGTAATTTATTTATTGATGGTTCATAGGATAATACTTATGTTTCTAAAAAAGCTATTCTCCATCTTTGTACTTTGACCATTTTGATGGGAGGATAAGAAGTAAAGATAATATCTATAATTAAGGATCTTCAATCTGGAAAAGCATGTCATATTTAAGAGAAAAAAAACCCATTTATACACAGGTGGGCAGTTGGATAAATTTGATTGCCATTATTTTACTTGCTGAAATAAAATTAAGTTGAAAGTGCAAAACTTTCTGTCAACGCTAAATTTACCTGGACATATCATACCAGTATTGCTTTATTTTTGGGAAGTTCTTTGAATTAAATTTGTGGAGCAAGAGTTAAAAAGGTTAATGGTGGTTTGGAAATTTGTTTTTGTTTTCCAAGAATTTATTAACTTTTGTCAATTCACAAATCAATGCTTACTTTTATTGTTAATTTATAGGATGGCACAGTAAATACAGTCACTTATAATGTCCATCATTTTGTTTTATTTTCTATATCAATTTCTAAAATATATTCTCTCTCCACCTCTTCCCTGTCATTGTAATCTAGATTTCCTAAACTTTGATTTACTTCTTTTTCTTTTTGCAATTTTTTTTCTATTTCACTCTCATTTCAATATAGATCTTTTGATTGGATACATAAGAGAAAGTCTGACATCATTATTGTAATTACACATGACAGTACCAATCTGTGGGGTTCCAGTTAATGATACCCCATGGCCCAAACTGTGAAATTCAGAACACATGATAATCTGCTGTGAAAGCATCTATCATACAATAACTTTGATTATTAACATCAGCTAAATCATCCAGCCACATGGCCAATTCATTGACCCAGTTTACCTAATGACACATTGTTTACTCAGTGATTTCATCTTATTTACACAATAGGTGATCACTTTAGACTAATTTCTCAATGTTAGTCTGGTTTCATTAACAAATATTTGCCTAAGAAAAATCATCTCTTTATTATAAATATTAGCCAATGGTTGGTTTGGAGAGGTAGACAATATCATGGAGTGTATATTATTATTAAATCAGAATGTTTTGTGATAAAATTTCACAGCCAATTTAAGGAGTAGCCTAGTGTATGAGGAGGTAGTTTGGGGAAAGTTATATACACATACATACACATGTATAGAACAGACCCCTGTGGAACACCACAACATAGATCAACTGGGATGGAGTATTTTCCATTTGCTGATACAATTTGTGTCCTGTTGACCAAGTAGGACTTTACCCACAGTAAGTTGGTATCATGAATGCCAAATACATGCCGGAGATGGTGAAGTAATATATTATGGTATATCGTGTCAAATACAAAAGACAAATCAAGGAGGTTGAAGACTAATCTTTCCGCTGTCCACAGTAGAGAGAGAAAATCATTAACTACTTTTAGAAGAGTAGTTTCAGTATTGTGGCAAGGGCGATATGTAGCCTGTACATTGCTATAAAGACTGAATTCAGATGAGATACAGGTTGGGTTAGAATAACATTTTCTAAAATTTTGTATAGGAATGGGAGATTAGAAACTGGTCGGTAGTTCTTTAAATCGTTATGGTCGAGTGTTGGTTACTTCAGCAGAGGCTTTACAATGGCAGTTTTGAAAAATGGGAATTCCCCCAATGAGCGAGAGGTATTAATAACAGTTTGTGAAGGCAATATTAGATCTCAGCACTCAAGCAGCAGTGATGTTGGAATTGAATCAAGTTCATATGACTCGTGCACTCTTCATCACGATAACATGTACTAATTCCATAGAGACCTGTTATAATGCTGCTTCTGAAATTCTGTATTGCAACTTTATGATGATGATGAATCATTTGAAATTGTGTTCTCTAATGGTTTGTACTTTGTCATGTAAAAATTTGCAAACAGGTCAGAAAGGTTGACAGGAGAGAAGGTAGTTGGAAGTGGTGTACATTTGTTCCTTGCCATAGCTTGTTAGTAATCTCGAAGAGTTCTTTGCAGTTGGAACTCATCATGATCTGAGTACTGTAGTGGGCTAATTTAGCTGCATGGACCATGTTTTTGACGTTCTTAGCAGCTTCATAGATATGCTTATGAATAGTTATTCCAGATGAAAGCCAAAGCCTGTCAGCTTTATGGCAATCTCTTTTAGCACTGCGAAGCTGGTCTCTTACACTGCTATACCAGAGAACACTTTTGAATGGAGACTGTGCTTGGTGGCTGGGGCATGTTTTTCAAGTAATGAACACAGGCAGTTATTGAGTTGTTCAGCTGTAGGAGGTAAGCAAGTTGTTAGGTTTGCTTGGATGTCATGCATTAGTTTGGTTCTATTTGTCATAGAGAGTTTTCACTTCGTAACAAATAAAGGTCCAGGGTTTGGGATTGATACGTCAAGATGGCATACAATGCTGAGGTGATCTGATGCAAGTTTGTAAGATACCAGGGAGAAGTTCGTAGAATATTATCATTGGATCAATGAAGAATCCAGACTAAAATGTGACCATGTTTATGCATGGGTTGGTATTAAATAGAGTTAATTCCCAAGGTCACAAGAATATGAACAAATAAATGAATAGTGGATTTACAAGGACACAAGATATAAACTTATTCTTGTGCCAGTCAGACGTACATTGGACTTGAGATTTAAATTTTATTTAGTTTGGAATTGACTTTATTATATATATCAATTTAATATATTCAGTTTTATTGCATAATTTGATATGGTAGGATTTGGAAAGCAGGAAAAGCCTTGAATTGTCCATACCCTAAATAGTATTATTACAATTTTGTAAATAAGGTCACATGCTGTAACGTTAGAGGTTTTATTATGCCTTGTACTGATTGTCATGTAAAGTGTATTTTCACTACCAATGAAGACCAAGGAAAATGTCATAGCTTTACAAAGAGTCTTATTTGCTATTTTGGCCTGTCAATATCATAGGCTTACAAAGCAAATGGAGTCTTAAGCACTATTTTGGCCTGTTGAGGAAGATATCATAGGCTTACAAAGTAAATGGAGTCTTAAGCGCTATTTTGGCCTGTCAAGGAAGATATTGTAGCTTTACAAAGTAAATGGAGTCTTAAGTGCTATTATGGTCTGTCATTTTATCTTTCAGGCTCTTGAAGACCTAGCTTGAAGTCATGGAGTCAAAGAAAAATGGTAAAGATCCAGAAAGTCAGGGCTGGAATAGGACTTGGGGGGACCGAGGGAGCTTAAAACGGGGGTGTCCCTAATAGATCTACAATTATACAATGAAAACTATGTCCTTATATATAAATTATTATAGCTACATCAGGCAAAGTATTTGATAGTTTAGACATATGTGGTTTAGTTAAACACATATACTTTTATCCTGTGCAAACGGGGGGGGGGGGACCCTTACGACTAGAGGAGGGTGGGGCTAGGTTCATGTGCCCCCACCTTTAATCCAGCCCTGCATGCTGCTGAACCATGTGGAATTTTGATTTTCATAATTATAATGAAGAACCCTTGTACACTGTATGGAAATAAGGACTGTCATTCATTTTCTCTCTCCCATTAATCTGCTTAAAAATTAACTCAGTATATGATGTTTTAGATTTGTTGGCAGCATATGAAACTTTTTCATTACTATTGCAACACCCTGTGTGTTATATCAAAAAGATCAGAGTTCAGTACTTAGATGATTTTTTAAATAAAGAAGGCGATAGTACATGATTTTAAATATTGCATAGTGACTGTTACATCAATACAGTATTAGTCACAATGCTATAAGCTTCTGTAGATTTGTTGGTCATGATGGCAGTTATGTGAAGCACCATATTATGGTGAAATTAAATCTTGTCATTTAATTTCTATGCATAATAACAGCTAATTTATTTGAGTGACTGTAACACATTCTGACATAGTAGTGTGATCTCAATGAAAAATAATTTTATTGGGCAATAGATTTGACTTTATAAAGAACTACTACAAAATCATAATGTGTAATAAATCTACTTAAAATTTGATTTTGCTTTGGAATAGTTTTGTGTTAAAGTTAATACCAGTTATGTAAAAAGTAATTAATGGTTTTCAATTTGATTTTTAAATAGGGCTGAAATTCTTTTTAACTTCTATGTTTATATTTTATCGCTCTGACAGCTATCTACCACTGCACTGTCTGTTCTTTTTATGAATGCCTATTCACATCATATGACCTTAGTTAGCCAATCAAGCTTGTCCTTCTCAGGGCTAGTCATGTTGGTAACCAAGTCAGCTGTTCAAAACTGCATGGGAAAATGCCTCTGAATTTTTTTTAGACAGAAGTAAGTTGTCTTCTCAATATACATGGTATGCATTTTTACTTTTAATCTTATTTGTACATTAATACTTAGGACTCCATAGAAGTGAACAAAACCGACAAGTGAAATGTGATTTGAGCCAGAATGCAACATACAATGAGTTGTAATATAGCTAGGAATAGTTCCTATCAAATGCATAATATTTTGGATATTAGGGTAATATAACAAGTTCTACTTTGCCAAGATCTTACAGCGGTGAACAGTAACCTTTGTTCAACTTATTGTTCAACAAAAGTCAGACAAGACAATTTTGATTCTTTGGCTGGGCACATTGATTCTATCACAGTCCTGTGCCTCGCTGTTTGGTTAACAAAACCCTGGATGGTGGTTGAAGCCTTAATTATAGATGACCATCATATTTCTGGCCTTGGTAAAGTTGGTAGTCCAAATTCAGAAAGGTAAGTTCCCAAGCTTGTACCTCTATCGATTTGGGGGGTAAATTTCAAAGGGGAAGGTCACCCTGACTCCAAAAGAAATGGTTTTTATACATTCTACATTATCTACAGCTAGCAAACTTAATTGTGAGCTTGAATTTGATGCATAAAGTACCCAATATATTTCATATAAAAATGTAAAGGTCAGGGTCGCTGACTGAAAGAAGAAGCACTGACAAACAATAATAATGCCTTGAAAAAAATTTGTTGATTGCTTGCACTTTGGATAGAGAATAATTCAGTGGAGATTGATGTGAAAAGGTTTAAAGTAAAAACCACATTTAATGAGAGAAGGAGATGGTTTATTTACAATATTCCACACTACTGAGATATCCTAAATGTTAAAGTTGGCTTGCGCTTAGGATAAGGAATAATTATTTTGCGTACGAAAGGTCAAATGTCAGTGTGACTGAAAGAAGACATTGCTTTTGTGTAACAACTTTATCAAAGTTATATGTTTAGTAACAAAGAAGTTATGTGATTTTGGGGTTAAAAGGTCAAAGGTTGTGGTCACTTTAACTTTTGTTTATATTTTACATAACCTTTGTACCATGACCAAATTTTGTTAAGGTCTTGCAATAATATAAAAAGGGGAATTAGTTTTGGGGTAAAAGATCAGGGGATCCTTCTGGCTGCAACTAAAAGGGGATTGCTTTACAGTAAGATCTTTAACCGAGCGTTAAGTTGATACAGAAAGCTTTTGGTTCTTCACTCTAATGATCAGAGATCAAAGTCATGGTATGGCTAATGAAAAGATGATGGTTTTTCTCCAAATTTTTTTTTTTTTATGACCACTTACATTGATTATAGACTGATGTCAATAAAACCTTTGATCAGCTATTTTGCAAGTTAACCTTACTGTATGAATGCTTGTATAGAGGACTAGTAAATACAGATTTGGTGTACTACGCTCATTGGTTATCAACATCAATGGAAACTACAGCAGTGTGTTTCAAGAGCTAAATTAATAGCAAAACAAGATTCATTAAGCAGAGTTATTGCCCTTGGTAGTATACAATGCTTTTGATCCACATTTCATCTTTGGCCTATTTTGATAACATTGATTCAGTGCCATTTTGGAAATGGTAATCAGGCAAGCTCTGATTCTTTTGTATATATTTTTGTATAGTTTAGAGATCAGATGGTACTTATTTTGTTGTAATTTTTTAGCTAACTTGAAGAAAAAAGCTCAATCAAGTAAGACTTCTGATCAGGACCTCAACGTTCCAGCTGAATTGAAGAAAGAGGCTCAATCAAGTAAGACTTCTGATCAGGACCTCAAGGTTCCAGCAGGGCCAGTAAAGAAAGTAAATGTTGCTAAAAGTAGAAAGGTACCATCACTACCAGCACCAGGACAACAAGATCTGCCACCACCACCACCAGCAAAACAACAACAAATGAAGAAGAAAGCAGCTGAAACTATAGATGTTGTCATGGAACAAGAACATGAAGCTAAACCACCTGCTCCACCACCTCCTCCTCCTCCTCCTCCTCCACCTCAAGAGGCAATTTCACCAGCAGTGAAGAGTCGTGTTACTCCTCAAGCTCTGAAGGAGGCTCAAAACAAATTGAAAAAACAGAATCGGCATTTGAATGCAGGTACAAAATATAAATTATTTGTATTATCATTTTTCATATCAGTTTGATTAGTCATTTTATGTGTGTATTATTTAGATGACTAACGTAGCTTGAAGAATTTTTCAGTCATAACACTACAATGTCTGCAGGTTGATGTTTAGCACTGGTATAAACTGCTTACATGATCAGTATAAACCTCTTACATGATCAGTATAAACCTCTTACATGATCAGTATAAACCTCTTAGATGATAGGTAGAAAGCTCTTAGGTGATTAGTATAATGCTCTTAAATGATCAGAATAAAGCTCTTAGGTGATTAGTATAAAGCTTTTAGGTGATTAGTATAAAGCTCTTCGATGATCATTATTAAGCTTCTAGGTGATTATTATAAAGCTCTTAGATAATCAGTACCTTTTAGTTCTGAATGCTGAGACTAAGGTTAGTCAAAAGCATTTCATTAATATTTATTTTCAAACTTAAAAAGTTACTGAGTTATCATTGATATTGTAACATAAATTGAAATCTTGTCAAATAATGATTCTCCATCTTTGCTAGCCAAGGTTCCGATGACCCTATCAACATCTTGGCATATCGAACAGATATTTCTGTGCTTCTAGTCCATGAATTTCTTTAGATATAGCGACCACCCCACAGTATCCAATCAAAACTGAGTTGTTCAAATTTGAACATTGTTCATACATGATCGAGACAAGGGGAGCACTCAACTTGAATCAACTGATAAATAAGCACTTTTCCAGTGCTGACCATGTTTGCACAAATACCTTTCACTCAGAAAGACCTGTAATAGCTTTTCTGGGGTACATTGTCATACTTACAATATTTAAACTTACAAAGTATACTTTTTAGGTCGATTGCGACCACTATTTTTGGCCATTGTACAATGCACCATGCTTTTGGTTATTTGGAACTACTTGCTAAGGGAGGCAACTCATGAAATCCAATAGATGTCGCTAAGACAAAGCACCAGTATATCCGTTTGATCTGCCAAGTTTTAGATAGAGTTCTTGGAACCTTGGCTAGCAAAGATGATGTTACTCAAGATTGAAATAAATTTGCTCTAAGGCTTGAATATGGTAGCTGTTTATTATTCTTAATTATCATAATATCACATTTGTTTTATCAAAGGACTTTCTTTTCATATTTCAGTCACACTGGATAGATATGAATTGTTTGATAAGTTTGACTTTTGGAATCATATTCCATTGGTCAGTATAAAGGTAAGGAAATTTTTGAATGCAGTTTAGTCCCTATCTTTGCTCTTAGTTCTACTGTTATGTATTTTTTAATGTATTAATAGAAATACAAAATAATTGCATGTATCTTTATGGTTATATAACAGAGTTTCTGATAATCTCATTTTAGTTAATTATGAATATTATTTACTTATATTAGGAAAGTAAAATTCTAGCCATAATTGCAGCTAATAATTGATTTCCATCAGATACTATACATACATTTAAATTTTAAAAGTATATTTTAAAAATGCTTTATCAATATAGTGCATTAAGGCTGTGTCATGATAGTGCATTAGAGATGTGTTGTGATAGCGCATTAATAATGTCATGCAAGTGCTTGAAGGTTATATGTCATAATAGTGTATTAACACTGTGTTATTATAGGCATTAAAGCTGTGTTATTATAAGGTATTAAAGCTGTGTTATTATAGGGTAATAAAGCTGTGTTATTATAGGACATTGAAGCTGTGTTATTATATTGTATTAAAGCTGTGTTATTATAGGGTAATAAAGCTGTGTTATTATAGGACATTGAAGCTGTGTTATTATAGGGTAATAAAGCTGTGTTATTATAGGGTAATAAAGCTGTGTTATTATAGGACATTGAAGCTGTGTTATTATAGGGTAATAAAGCTGTGTTATTATAGGGCATTAGAGCTATGTTATTATATTGTATTAAAGCTGTGTTATTATAGGGCATTAAAGCTGTGTTATTATAGGGCATTAAAGATGTGTTATTATATTGTATTAAAGCTGTGTTATTATAGGGCATTAAAGCTGTGTTATTATATTGTATTAAAACTGTGTTATTATAGGGCATTAAAGCTGTGTTATTATAGGGCATTAAAGCTGTGTTATTATAGGGCATTAAAGCTGTGTTATTATAGGGCATTAAAGCTGTGTTATTATAGGGCATTAAAGCTGTGTTATTATAGGGCATTAAAGCTGTGTTATTATAGGGCATTAAAGCTGTGTTATTATATTGTATTAAAGCTGTGTTATTATAGGGCATTAAAGCTGTGTTATTATATTGTATTAAAGCTGTGTTATTATAGGGCATTAAAGCTGTGCTATTATAGGGTATTAAAGCTGTGTTATTATAGGGTAATAAAGCTGTGTTTCTCTTGTGACTGGTCACTGAAGCAGATCACATGCGGTCACTGAGTGCTTTTCACTGCACTGGTCACTGGGCTTTGAACTCTAGTTATGGTCTTGGAGTCACATTATAGGTCTGTGAACAGTGATTGGGTTAACACCCCCTGCTTCCAGTTTCTATACTGGCAGCTGATCCTGGTGGAGATAGAGAATCAGCCTTTACACTCCAATTAGGGAATGGGATGAGATCATCATCCCTCCCTTCCTTATGTTCTTCTTTAATCCAGAAAGTGAGTCTACCTTCCCCCTCATGGCTCCACCTCATTCACTCCCAAGTAGCAAATGTTATAGTTCACTGATGAGGGTCAACACTCTCCTTCTAGTGATCTGTGAAAGATAAAAAATGTGTCAGTTTGCTTGTTTCTGCATCCAGTTATAGGATCCATTAGTCCTCTAATTCTAGGGCATCACAATTGAGTAGTTTGATTGGGACCTTTTGTCATCTTCCAGTTTAAAGCGTTGAGGCTTTGGAACTTAAGACATGTACACTTGACACTATTGCCTGACTTGTTGATTTATTTTCAATGATCTCCTTCAGTCTTTGAAAGAAAGAAGCAATTTCTTCATCAGCAGTTTTCCCTCCACTCAGAAAATACCTGATTTTGCCTTAGCTATGAGGTATTCCAGTTTTGGGCTCTTCCATTCCGACTTTCTCCCTTTCAGAGCTTTTACTAGGGCGATGGTGGCAGTCAAAGCCTACCTGATTTCCTAAGAGGTACCTATCCTCCAGTATTGTGATGGCTGGTTGATGACTGGTTGGTGGATGACATCCTCAGAGATTAACTTCAGAGTGAATTGTTCACCCTTAGTGCCCCATCTTGGTCATATTCCAACCTATAGAAGTCAGAGCCCATCTGTTCTCAGGACTTAGTTTATTTAGAGTTGAATTTCCTCACAAATCTCATGAGAGTTTATATTTTTCTTGACAGGATTGACAAGATCCTGTTATTAATCATGGATCTCCAAGGCTTTGTACTCATCATGTCTTTACTTTTTACTCCTTATACGTCTAGTGGTAAGACTTGTGTACTCTCAAGTTCCTGCTTCTAGCAAACGGAAGACTGCACAAGCATCCTCTGTCTGCCTGGATCTTGCTGACATGGAGGCCCATCCAGGACTGGTTTCAGGCAATAGTCACAATTCACCTACCCCCCCCCTCGAATCCCACTTGTTTCTGTACACCAATGCATGGTAGGGTATAGTTCTTCAGGTATCATGGTTCTGGGAAGAGGCAATGCTTTATATAAACAACTTGGAAATGTGTGCAGTGTTTTTAGCTTAATAGGGTGGTGTGAAGCTTATCAGGAGTCACTGCATGATTATTGTTTAACATACCTCATGCATCAAGGATGTACTCCTGCTATTTACATGGAAGTTTGGAACCTCAACCAATGGGTGGCCTTAGAGGGGATCATGCTGCAAGTCTGCCATATTCCCAACAATAGCAATATCATGGCATTTGTCAGTCCAGAAGGGGTCATGCATTCCTTATGGAATGGTCTTTGCACTAATTAGTAGTAGCGTCACTTTTCAAGTTTTTGTGTGGAGAGTTTTGGTGGATTTATTTGTGGAGAGGTTTAAAACCAACCTACCTTTTTTTTTATGACTCAACAGTCCAGAATCAGAGGGCACATGCAATGGATACTTTCAGTCTAAAGTAGGATTGTCCATTTGTGTATGCTCTTCCACCTGTCAGAATGATTCTATATGTGCTTCTAGAGGTCCAATCGCCACCAATGGTCATGGTTCAGCAAACTCCACAACGTTTTGGTAGATGAGCCATGAAGGATCTGATTTTGCAACAAAGTCTCAGCTTCACAACAAGTCATTAATATTCTATTAATACTTTTAATGAGTCAGCTTTTAAAAAATCTTTTAATTTAAAACACTTTGAATATGGGAGTGAGCAATATATCTCAGTTTACTGGTAAAGTTTTTGAAGCAATTCTTGATTTTTATTAATAGACAATGTTTGAAAATAGTTGTATGAATTGTGAGATATTTGGTTGCCATTTTAGTTTACTGTGTTGGTTAATAAGATGAAGACAGAAATAATTTGTTGTATTGTTTTCATTCAGGATGTTCTGAACATGCAAAGCATGACGGCAGATGTGACAGCCCTGAACCTGAGTGGAGTAGAGCAAGTGACAGACATGTTTATGTACCTGCTGCTTCACTGCAGGATCAGCTTTCCTAACCTCAGACATGCATCTTTCGTAGGTAAGAGATAAATTACATTTACTGTAAATCTCAGACAACTATATTTTGTAGGTAAAAGGTAAATTACATTTACTGTAAATCTCAGACAACTATATTTTGTAGGTAAAAGGTAAATTACATTTACTGTAAATCTCAGACAACTATATTTTGTAGGTAAGAGATAAATTACATTTACTGTAAATCTCAGACAACTATATTTTGTAGGTAAGAGATAAATTACATTTACTGTAAATCTCAGACAACTATATTTTGTAGGTAAAAGGTAAATTACATTTACTGTAAATCTCAGACAACTATATTTTGTAGGTAAGAGATAAATTACATTTACTGTAAATCTCAGACAACTATATTTTGTAGGTAAGAGATAAATTACATTTACTGTAAATCTCAGACAACTATATTTTGTAGGTAAAAGGTAAATTACATTTACTGTAAATCTCAGACAACTATATTTTGTAGGTAAGAGATAAATTACATTTACTGTAAATCACAGACAATTATCTTTTGTAGGTTAAAGATAAATTACATTTACTGTTAAGTCTCAGGCAACTATATTTTGTAAGTAAGAGATAAATTACATTTACTGTAAATCTCAGACAAGTATCTTTTGTAGGTAAGAAACAAATTACATTAACTGTAAATGTCAATATCAAAACTGTTATGACATTTTTGCCAATTAGGAAGTGAAGCATAGTTTTGGTAGGTAAAATTTCATATTTGCTTAGTCATACAATAAGCTTACACTATACACGATAATCTTCCTTTGTTATGAAAAATTACACTGGTCTTCAAGTGTTTTAGAAGTCGTCTGCTTCAGATATAAAATGTGCTATTTATTATGGATTTTGATGTGCTGAATTCAGATATGACAATCAAAACAATTGATTGGCTACTGTTTCCAGGATATTTAAATTTTTGTATTTTACGTCTGTGTATATTGTGTATTTAGTAGAGTTTTAATCATAAATTGTTAATCTAAGTCTTTTAATGTGTTTATGGTTCTTTTACTTGATAATATCAACAGCAAAAGAGTTATATAAATAAATTTATTATGAAACAAATATCAAAATCTTATGTGTGTGTGTGTGTGTGTGTGTGTGTGTGTGTGTGTGTGTGTGTGTGTGTGTGTGTGTGTGTGTGTGTGTGTGTGTGTGTGTGTGTGTGTGTGTGTGTGTGTGTGTGTGTGTGTGTGTGTGTGTGTGTGTGTGTGTGTGTGTGTGTGTGTGTGTGTGTGTGTGTGTGTGTGTGTGTGTGTGTGTGTGTGTGTGTGTGTGTGTGTGTGTGTGTGTGTGTGTGTGTGTGTGTGTGTGTGTGTGTGTGTGTGTGTGTGTGTGTGTGTGTGTGTGTGTGTGTGTGTGTGTGTGTGTGTGTGTGTGTGTGTGTGTGTGTGTGTGTGTGTGTGTGTGTGTGTGTGTGTGTGTGTGTGTGTGTGTGTGTGTGTGTGTGTGTGTGTGTGTGTGTGTGTGTGTGTGTGTGTGTGTGTGTGTGTGTGTGTGTGTGTGTGTGTGTGTGTGTGTGTGTGTGTGTGTGTGTGTGTGTGTGTGTGTGTGTGTGTGTGTGTGTGTGTGTGTGTGTGTGTGTGTGTGTGTGTGTGTGTGTGTGTGTGTGTGTGTGTGTGTGTGTGTGTGTGTGTGTGTGTGTGTGTGTGTGTGTGTGTGTGTGTGTGTGTGTGTGTGTGTGTGTGTGTGTGTGTGTGTGTGTGTGTGTGTGTGTGTGTGTGTGTGTGTGTGTGTGTGTGTGTGTGTGTGTGTGTGTGTGTGTGTGTGTGTGTGTGTGTGTGTGTGTGTGTGTGTGTGTGTGTGTGTGTGTGTGTGTGTGTGTGTGTGTGTGTGTGTGTGTGTGTGTGTGTGTGTGTGTGTGTGTGTGTGTGTGTGTGTGTGTGTGTGTGCGTAGTTAGTCCTTATTGAGTGTCTACTCAATGCTTCTTGTTTTGTCTTTTTTATTCATTAAATGAAGCATCTCTTCTCACTGTCCAGAAATAATCTGTAAGCATTGATAGGCTCCATTTGCCCTGATAGCATTTATCCATTGTTGTGATGTTCTGGTAAAATCGTTCACCATGTTTGTCACTCACTGCTCTGCACTTTGGTGGAAGAAATCTAGATGAGAGTGCAAAAAATGTATATTTAGTGACATGTTGCAACCATAGCTTTTGTATGCCATGAGGAGCTTTTCCACCAACTATCTGTAGTTGTCTGCCTTCGTGTTTCCGAGATAATTTGTTTTAACTGGAAGGCTTTCAATGCCGACTTTTCCTTGCCATGCAGTGCATGATCAAATGCATCATCTTGAAGAAGTTCATAACTTTGAGGACTAACAAAGACACCTTCCTTTATCTTAGCTTCACTTAAACCTTGGCAATTTTCCACAGAGGTACTTGAAGGCTGCTTGTGTTTTGTCCATGGCCTTGACAGAGTTCTTCATCAGACCCAGCTTGATTTTCAAGGGTGGTAGCAAAATCTTCTTTGGTTCAACAAGTGGTGGATGCTGAACACTTTTCCTTCCCAGGTTCCAATGACTGCTGTCAGAGTGGCCAATATCTCAATGTATTGGGAATCTCTCACATGACTATCTCATTTGCAGAGAAAACAGCAGTACTTTCTGTATCCAGACTGCAGACCAAGCAAGAGAGCAAGAATCTTCAAATTGCTACAAAGCTGTCACTGATGTTTGTCATATTTTATGCACCTAAAAAGTTGTTTTATGTTTTCATAACTTTTCTTCATATTGACATCATAACCAACTAGAATTGATGGCAAAACATTGCCATTATGCAGCGAAACAGACTTAGAACTCAAATTTGATTAAACAATGAAGTCTCCACTCATCTGGATCATGAGCGATATTGAGAGCTACCATCACAGCATCGATGCTGTTGCAGGCTACAAGATCACCTTCCATGAAGAAAAATGGGACAAGATCTTTTTGATGGTCATGGAACATAGAAACCCTTGCATCACCTGCCAGGAGATTCCACTGCTGTAGTCTGAAGCCCAACAGCTATGCCCTACTCTTGGATAGTTCCAAATCTCGGAGATGGTCATTTAGTTCACATTGTGTTATGAGGTTTGGTTCAGAGGAGAAGGATGAGAGAAAATATGGGTCATGTGATATTGATGGTTTCATCCTCTTCCTCTTCCTAGTTTGACTTAAGTGAGAATGATTCTGGTGCATCAGGAACTGGTGATCCTTTTCCATTGGGTACTGAGGTTAAAGCTGATTGAATGTTTGGATAATGAACAGTCCACAATTTCTTCTTAGACCCATCTTTTTCAACTGAGAGCACCATGTAGAAGTAACAATTGCTGATATGACATTTTGGCTCTCTCCAAAGCATTGGCACAGCAAAGGCGTAAATTTCCTTTTCCTGTTAAACCACTGGCAAAGATTTGTGTTGCAGCAAAATGTGTTGAACAAGTGTTGCAGCAAATGTGTGGGGCCCACCTCTTGTCTTGATCTCCAATTTTTCAGCCAAATTAAAGGTGATAGACTTTCTTAACCATGGTCCTTGTACTGTATTTTTGTGATGCAAAAGTCACTTCACCACAAACATAGCAGAATTTATCTGCATTGTTCACACAAGTACAAGGCATTTCATCTCATTTAACTAAACAAATTCCATTTGCAAATTCAAATACTAACAAATAAGAGAATAAGTTGCTGATTTCTACAGCTGATATTGGGCAATTTATTTGGCAGAGTGATTTTAGCTTAGTTATGATGGCATCATCCATGACGTCTAGGAATAACATGATGCAATTCATATCATGCAAGATGCATTAACAGCTTTGCATCATTCATTGTTTTGCCTTTATAACTCATTCCCAAGTCAAGGTTTACATATACTGTATAATTAAAGTATAATATCTTTAAACCAATAATTTTAGGCGTCATTGTCATTCTCAGTGACTCAGAATTTGTAAAGTCTAACTACCATACTTTCCGGCCTATAAGTCGATGTATGTTGGAATCATAATAAATTTTAGCTGTAGACCAGTGTTTTTAATCATTTGCCTTTTGATTCGTTTAATTGAGAATAGATTTGAGACAACCACTGCATTAACATTCACTTATTCCTGCCAACACATACTTGTCTTCTGAAATAAGACCCCCCTGATAATTCCCCATCAACAAGCTCAGCCACTGATAACATATATCAGTGTAAAGATTCCAGATTTGTTCCCCACATATGATTCTATACTTTTTTTTATGGATCATTTAATTGCCACATGGGATTTCTCTGTTGTTTCACATCTTGTCTACTTGCTTCAATTTTGAGGGCTACATTTTCTGGTTTTGTCACACATAGGAATGTGACATTTTATTCTGATTGGTGGATACTAGTTTATTCAAGTCAAGAGTAAAATAATAACTTACTGTCACAGAATTAGGCGAAAATTGAATTTATTTTCTTTCTTGAATTACAAACTACCGGTAATCTCACCATTTTTTTTGTTTCGTCGTACATGCGTTACCTGGGGTGAATAAGTGGTTTTCTCCAAGGTAAACGGCGTGTAACGATTTGCATGTGCCTGACTTCGTATCACTTGAAGTCAGGAACACCAAGAATCACGGGGTGCATGGTAATTTTGCAGTGAATTCTGCTCACCTATTTGAGGATATATAAGGCAGAATATTTCTGATAAATATTACGGGACCAAAAGTATCTTATCACAGGAAAGATAACTTGTCATTCTATCTCCAGCCAAAGGGTTGATATCGTAGCTGATTTGTTGCGGAACATATCTGATTGTAGCTGAATGTCTCTGAACGTATCTGATTGTAGCTGAACGTCTCTGAATGTCTCTGAATTGAGCTGAATGTGATTAATTGAGCCATTTGATTGTGAGATCAAATTGAGGTATCTGACTGTCTGTCTGTCGGATTGTCTGTCCGTCTACATCTGTCGTGATGTGTAAATATCCTTAAATCTAGAAGTCTGAGTGTCGGAGCTTTCTAGAAGTGTAAACATCCGGGGTGGCATCACGGTATTTGGGAACGTTGGTTCTTGTAGATGCTGTATGCTGTCTGTACGTATAACTGTGGTGGATCCGTGAAGGGCAAACGGCCGATAAAAGTATTGGTCAACCCTAGGTATTCGGGGAAACTGGTCGGCGATTCAACAGTTGGTGAATCGTACGGTTATACAGTGTCGAGACACGTGTGTGTTGCAATTGTAGTGCAATTGAATACATTGTTATATTTACATAGTTACTTCAAATCACAGTAGTATTTCAAGGGATTACATGAATCTCAACAAAAGTTAGGAACTTGATTAAATACATGTATATGTTCGTGCCAGTTGTCGCAATCCATACGTGCGATAGTATAGTTCGATGTTTGTATTTATTTATCGCAATTTATACTTGCGTTAATATAACTTTTGTAAAGGTTCCTTGGATCTGTGTATAGTCCAAGAGATTCCATTGTATCTGTGTTTTATTTTGTATTAATATTTAATTTATTCGTGTATTGTGAATGGTTGTGAGTGTAATTGTGGGCTGAACGCATGAGTTATTGTGTTGATACATCATTATTTTTCATTAATAATTTATTTCATAAATTTACATTATCTTTCACACATTGTGTTTGTGTTGTTCATTTAATCCACCATCCACTCGGTAACAATTCTGTTACACTTACGCTGTGGCATGTTAATCGCATGACACATTGGAAGTATTGGCATCCATTTAAATACAAAGCAACAGAGAAATATGGTGCAAAAGTGGCTATTAAATGATCGGTCAAGTACTCAGATCGCGTAAAGTTTGTAATGTCCCCCTTTACACTAATATATGTAATCAGCAACTAAATAAACCAGTGGGATAAAAAAAAACCGATAAATTAACGTTAAAAAAGGTCAGGTTCCAAAACTGCATGAGTTAGTCACGTTAATTTCCAGAAGTGTAGTGACTGTGGCTATTGTCAACAATATCCTTTTAATTGGTTGAAACAAATGTCTGTGGCCGTAGCAGTTGTTTTGCTTTTGCAGAAAGTAAAATGTAAATTTGGGTTGTTATTCATTTCAGATTCCATACTCAGGCTTGAGCTAAATAAGGTTTCCTTTGCATGAGGAAATTATGTTCTTTCTTCTGCTTAGAAAACAACACAATATTGACTTACAAATATAAGTGAAGGCAAATAAATATATTCAGGCAGTGTAAAACAAAAGGTATGGTGACCAAGATGAGTTCTGCTCCTGGTCAAATGAAGCAGCCTGAAATGGTCTGAAAGGTTGAATAAAATTACTGACACATAACAGTTGGTCTGTTTGGAAGTACTTTTTATTTCTTGTCAAGGATGAGAATGGCATATGAACAGATGACCAGTCTATCTTTAATCTGCATACTAGAAATTCATCCGTTATGTCAAAACAAAATGGCACCATTCCACCACTGACAGGCCTAGTAAAAATGAAAAATGAAAAGATCATCAAATTTGATATTTGTATTGATCATGTCATGTGCTGTTTATCATGATTCATTTTAATATGCAGCATAAGAAATCCTGATCATGATGCTTCAAATCTCATAATGATCCAGATAGATCAGTCTGATCTAGCCTACAAGATTACATTACTGTGATACTACTACTACATTACTGTGATACTACTACTACTACTACTACTACTACTACTACTACTACTACTACTACTACTACTACTACTAATAATAATAAAGACTTTATTTAGAGAAGGTAACTCAGTTACAGAACTAATCTACCTTGAGGCCTTCTATCTGTTATGTACAATATATACAATACATACAACATGATGTGAACAGTCGGGCTCTACACTAAATAATTAGGGAATTTTAAAATTCAAAGTATAAAGCCTGGAACACATGCACAGGCATCTGTAAAAACATAAACATATAAAAACATAAAATATCATTCTGCATTGAAACATTCAGCTTTGAAAATGATGCAAAATTACAGAAAAGCAGGCAGTATTTTTTGGGTACTATATATGCATTGCTGCTTTAAATAGAATCAGTTTTTCAGGACTTTTCTGCCGTTTCATGTTATGGTAATGAAATTCCCATGGCTATAGTAAATCAGTCATGGTTTGATTTTGTAGGTTATTTTTCATAAAACTTGCATTCTTAAAAAATCATAAATTATTAAAACCAGACTCTGATTCTTGTTAAATCTTGGATTGCCAAGCACATATAGCTTCCCCCCCCACCTTATCTCTAATGAGAAGCTGCTGAACTCAATGCTTACTTCAAGATTGCTTCATTATATTGTGTCTCCACTCAATCTTTCAAGACCATATGACCATATTTGGTTCCTAGGACACAGAGATTGTATTCAAAAAGTTCCAAAAAATATTTTGTCATGGAAAGATTTAATTTTATTTTATTTTACTTTACAGGTTGTTATAATCTTACGGATCAAGGAATTCGGTGGATGACAATTGCATATACTAATCTTGAGTCGGTAAGAGAACATCACCTACATTTTTTAAAAAATCAGGAAACAAGTTTACAGGGACTTTTAAAAATCAGGAAACAAGTTTACAGGGACTTTTAAAAATCAGGAAACAAGTTTACAGGGACTTTTAAAAATCAGGAAACAAGTTTACAGGGACTTTTAAAAATCAGGAAACAAGTTTACAGGGACTTTTAATTACCATGAGTACAATGGTAACCATAGCAATCTCTAGCCACAGAAAACTATTTATACCAATTTTAAAGAATAAGGCTTTATACAATAAATGTTTTACTGGTTAAAGATAAACTTAATCACAAAGGCAGATATTAAGTAAATAAGTGATTTATTTGGTTTTTCATGTTAAGTGGAAAAAAATACTCTGGAGATTCAGTAGTACAGGAAACCCCTGATTTACATGTATTCGACCTATCCTTGTCTCTCAGTTATGTGAATTAATATTAACACCCAAGCAGAAAAAATACACCCTGATATGCAGGTAAATGCACAGCATGGATTAACAAAGAAAGAATCATTATTTTTTATGATGGGCATGTGACAGCTCATTGGAAGTTACTTGTTATCACTACTTTTCCTAAACTAATTACTTGAAAGTGATGAATTTGAGCATGAAATGTTATCCTGCAGTCTAGTTTTTGTTGCTGCCAATTTTAAATGCAGCATTGTCATTATTGCATCCAACTTGATAATCTTGGTGTCATCACTGTTGAATAGACATTTATATTAATTAACATAGGATTTCACTGAAAGACTTCTTATGACACAGAATTAAAAATTATTGCTGATTTGATGTCCAATATGGCTGTCATGTTGCCCATCTGAAAAATCTTGTTTTTGATACATCTAATTATATTGGTCCTGAATGAAAATGGTATAGATGCAACTTCACAAAATGACCATTACATGAAAATCTTAGTATGATTGCCCATTTTCAATGGACAATTATATTGACACGGGGGATTCCACACAAACAGTTTGGTTTGTGCCATGTGTAATTAGATCTATTTTAGCATGGTGCTGGCTTAACCACCAAAATATCTGTCTTGGTGACCAGTTTAAAGGCTGCTTCTCATGAATGGATGATTGTATTGACATGAGCTTTCAGTAAAACAGTATAACAAAATGTAGCGTGTCCTAAATGAAACTGTTGCTGATCTGACCTCCCTCATGGTAACATAATGTCTGTCTAAATATCATCTTTTTACTATTGCTCAAGAAAGAATGGTAACATGGATACGTTTTTGTTTAGGTTTTCACTTAAACATGTTTTGCAGTATGTAATTGGTCCTGAATAAAAACAGTGCAGATCTGACCACTAGCATGTCCACAGTGATGCAACAGATTTGAATACAAGCTTACTTGACCTTGGGTCACTCAAAGGTCACTGCTGGCAATTTTATACTTCAGTGATATTATGTCTACAGTGACTTGTACATATGTGAATTAATCAATTTTCTGTTTAGTTGTTTTTCAATAAACAAGTTGACACTCAACACTCTGGCATTGATTTCAAGGTCAAAGAGTACAAACAAGTATTAATGGATTTTTATGAAAACCAATTTGTGGATATATCTGAAGATTTCCAATAATTATGCCAGTTCAATAACTTGTTTGTTTTAAAAAAAATAATTATGGATTAAACCAAACTTAGCATGTTCTAAATGGTGTGTGGGATGAGTTTCTTGATATCAAGTTCAAGATCAAAAGTCATGACAAAAATGTTCATACTGCACTTGTGAAGTTAACTCAAACTTTTTAGAAAGTATTGTTATTACCAAATTTGGTATGGTTTTGTTTCTCAAGGATATAATGAATGGTTTTGGTACTGGCAGTTAAAACAAGAGGGAAGTAAAAAATATATTGTGTATTCCATTGAATTCCTTTTGGATAGTAGAATGTCAGTCCTTTGAAGGGACTCTTAAGTTTTCACTTCTTCCATGCATGTTTATTAATCTCATTTTAAAGAGCCAGTCATTGCATTTCCAATAAATATCTTCTGACTTCTAAATGTAATGAAATGTCTTCCTCAAAACATTTGGAGCAATTGGAGAGACTGATGATGATGATGATGATGATGATGACAATGTTGCTCTGGTGATTAAGATAAAGACAATGACTACAGTTACTATGAGGAAGGTAATGATGACATGGATGATGACCTGAACAACAACACATATGTAAACAACAAAACTTAATAATAATGACAACATTAACCACCATAATATTACCAGCTATAATGAGAATGATAATGGTGATAACCATCAATCATAATGATGATGATGATTATGGCAATAACAATGCTAATGGTCATGATGATGCCTTTAACAAATAACCAGTGATTTGTCTTGTAGGTTGATGTGAAAGGTTGCTGTCAGCTAACTGAGAGATCCCTAAACCAAATTCTTCAGTCACAGAAAAACCTCTCAAGTGTTGATATGACTGGCACCAATGTAGGCATAATCCCACCTTCTAAATTTGGTATGAAATTCTCTTCATTTTTGATTTTTGTTTTTTTAAATGATTCATTTTCTATACAGTTAACATCAAATATAATGAAGTGAAAGGGATCAACACAATTATATTGTTGTTGTATCAAAAAGATGGTACAGTATTTCATAGAACAGTAGAAGGGACCTCTCATTGTGCTTTTTTATACTTGATATTTCAATACCTTTGATTTTGTTATAAATGGAGATTATCAACTATCCAATCTTGCCAATATTATACTGGTACATCCATGAGATACAAAATATCATCTTGTATTTACTTGCATAGAAGTTTTGCATCTTAAACAGTACCAATGCAATGAAATACTGTATATACTTGTATATACATTTTGGTTCTCATAAAGAGTGTGTGTAATGAAATATCATATATACTTGCTTATAGGTCAGATCCAACTACTAACTGTATAGACACAGATCTGCTGCTGCATAATGCACTGACAGATCTTAGTCTATGCAGATTTGTTTAGGTGTAATCAGTAGAACAAGCATTATAGACCCTGATCTTCCAGCTGTTGTTTGCTTTTGGACCCAACTTATATGTCAGTATATATGGTATATGTTATGAAATATTTGCCCTTTTGTCCTTGATGATGAGTTGGCATAATCATGTCCAAGTCACAAATAAATTGACCTTCAATGACCTTTGACATTTAGCAACAGATGAGAAAAAGCCACACCAATTGCATTTAGAGTTCAAATGTCATGACTTAGCATATGAGCTTCATGCTGCCATGTGTAATGTCCTTCATTGATGATTTTCATTGACAGAAGCTAGCTATGTGTAATGTCCTTCATAGATGATTTTCATTGACAGAAGCTAGCTATGTGTAATGCCCTTCATTGATGATTTTCATTGACAGATGCTAGCTATGTGTAATGTCCTTCATTGATGATTTTGATTGACAGAAGCTAGCTATGTGTAATGTACTTCATTGATGATTTTGATTGACAGAAGCTAGCTATGTGTAATGTCCTTCATTGATGATTTTTATTGACAGAAGCTGGCTATGTGTAATGTCCTTCATTGATGATTTTCAGTGACAGAAGCTAGCTATGTGTAATGTCCTTCATTGATGATTTTGATTGACAGAAGCTAGCTATGTGTAATGTCCTTCATTGATTTCATTGACAGAAGCTAGCTATGTGTAATGTCCTTCATTGATGATTTTCATTGACAGAAGCTACCTGTGTGTAATGCCCTTCATTGATGATTTTCATTGACAGAAGCTAGATATGTACACTGGTGAACATACATCTTAGAAATCACTTCTTATAGCTTAATAAATTCCATATGTTAAAAATTAATTGCTTCCTGTCTCGATTTTAAATAATAGTTTTTAAGAATTGGAACATTACCCACACCCTGATAATTAGTAATCAGGTCATTATTATATATTATTACATCTTTATTCCATTTTTTTTTTTATGAATCAGCATGATGAACACTGTTCTCATCAATCCTTAACCCCAAAAGGAAATAATGAAACCATCTACATAAAAAGTGTCAAAAAGAGAAGAATTATGCCCAAGACATAGCTTATTTGTTAAGCTATATAATTTTTGTTATTGACATATTTATAGGTGGAAGTATGAAGCTGCATGGATGTCCACTTCTGTCTCCAACAAAGAGGAACTACTTGGCACCAGGAAGATGTGAGTTCATTTGATTTTGTTTTATAGGCAAAGTATATCAAGGATAAAAATATTAATTTTCATTCAGTATTGTTTTTGTTTCCATTTTTGTATTTGGTTTGTGTTCTCTGAAATTGTTAAATGTAGTGTAACAAAACATAATGGGTATATAATGTTCATATTGCGGTTATTATTCACTTTTAGCAAAATTAGGTCTATTGAGTAACTTTTTGTTCTCCAATGCTAAATCAGCTTCTGAATTTTTATCAGTTTATCTGTCAAAATGTTGCATATTCAGATATTAAGCTTCACTACAAGGATGATTTTCTGATTATTTAAAATCTGGTAACAGTGACTTTAACAATTTCTTGATTTTTGATCATGAATTGCCAGGGACAGGCCCAACATTGGGAATTTAAAGTCATGTGACTCACATTAAAGTTGGGTTTGGAGATTTTTATTTGTTAGTCAATGAGGTTTAGTTTTTAATGGTAATTGATAATAATTTTGATGTATGGCCTATGTGGTCTGAAATAAGAAATCTTATCTAATAATATGTTGTATATAGTCACTTATAAGTCAAATCCAACTGTAAACTGCACAGACCCAGATCTGCCATCCCAATATGCACCAATATATATGGTCTCTGTAATTTATTAGGAAGCAAAATATGGTCTATGTTATTTAATAGGAAGCAATATATGGTCCATGTAATTTATTAGGAAGCAAAATATGGTCTATGTTATTTATTAGGAAGCAAAATATGGTCTATGTAATTTATTAGGAAGCAAAATATAGTCTATGTAATTTAATAGGAAGCAAAATATGGTCTATGTAATTTATTAGGAAGCAAAATATGGTCTATGTAATTTAATAGGAAGCAATATTTGGTCTATGTAATTTATTAGGAAGCAAAATATGGTCTATGTAATTTAATAGGAAGCAAAATATGGTCTGTGTAATTTATTAGGAAGCAAAATATGGTCTATGTAATTTATTAGGAAGCAAAATATGGTCTATGTAATTTATTAGGAAGCAAAATATAGTCTATGTAATTTAATAGGAAGCAAAATATGGTCTATGTAATTTATTAGGAAGCAAAATATTGACTCTGAGCTGCTGGTGCATTGTGAAATAGCAGATCAGGGTCTATATTGTTTGCAATGGGATTTGACTTGTATGTGATCATGTTTGGTACATATATTTTATTGGTCTTTAATGTGCTTTGGAATGATTTAAAACTCTTTTCAGGTTGTATGAATTGTTTTGTTTTAACAGTTTCTGCCAATTTGAGTGATTTTGTCACCTTTAGAGATTTCGATCTTTTAAAACCATGTCACCCATGCTATCGTTAACTTCTGCAATTACCAGTTGGCATGATTTTGAGTTTTTCGCTTGCTCCATTTGTAACAGAGTTGGTTTTAGTGAGTTATTTACATGCTGTAATGCTAATTTATGCTTTTTTTTTCTCCTTCTTTATGTAGTTACTGTAAAAAGGTCAATTAAATACATGATGCGTAAGTTCAATGTGTAAACTCCATAGGGAATATATACATAATAATATATGAGTGAGTTAGTAATATCATGAATTACTTATTTATGCTTTGTGTTCTCTTGTGTCATTTCAGCGGAATGTTATTTAAATGCAACTTCAGAGCATGGAAGTGTAGCAGGAATCTTGTTTTTGTGTGTACATTGTCTATAACATGCAGTATGCGTAATTCATGGTTAGAGAAAGTCTTCGCTACAGTATTAGCTAGTTGCCAATCTATATTTTGTTTTGACTTCTTGTGTCATTTCTTGTTTACATTGGGAACTTCCATTTGCATTGAAATATCAAACATTTGACAATGTTGGGGACACCTTAGCAACAGTCTGGTAAGAAATTATAAATCAGGGAATGCATTAACTGAGTTTTGGGCAATTTTCATATCATTGATGCTTTTTAATTTTTAAAGTTGGTGGTGGTGTACAAATAAATGGGATGGTGCACTAATACTATAGTAAGTTATGAAACATAAATCAGTTGTTTTCAAATGACAAAATTTACTAAGTATTTACTCAAATAAAAAAAATTGAAAAATCGCTGAAATTTACAACTCCATTTCTTGTTAGCCTCACTTGAACAGCATGCAGTTTTTTTTTTAAAGTTTCCATGTATCTGAGGATGTTTAGACCATGCTGATACTAATACTCAAGGCTTCACGTATAGGGTAAATTTCTAAGGTGGCAAGATTTGGAGTTCGGGCAAGTAATTTTTTCAATATCAGTTAACTGTGTTTCTGTCAGACAATTTTTTTAGTCTGCTATTAAAGTTGCAGTGTTTGAATAATGTTTTGGTTGATATATTTTTGAACAGATTTGGGAATGGCATAGCGATATAGGCTGTACATGCTTTGGTTGATATATTTTTGTTCAAAGTTGGGAATGGCATATTGATATAGGCTGTACATGCTTTGATGGTAGGGTAGGTTTAAGTAAACAAGGTTCTGTTTGAATTAGACAAAAAAATTGTGATGGAAATTTTGATTGAATATCTTTCAGTGAGTGATAAACTTGGTGTTAGCATGAATACTCGGTTGTCCTTCAAAGTTGTGATTCTCCAAGAGGACTCCTTTCCCTGGAATACTGTGGCCATCTTGACTGATGGAAAAGATATCCAAAACAAGCACCGTCCACTTGCTGTCAGAAATGAATGGATGGCTTACAAGGGGCACCGATGGAATATGTTTGGAGTCAATACCAGTTATGTAAGTTGAATATGAGTGATTGAATGATCTTTATTACAGTGCAGAATCCAAAGATATCTTTACCTGTGGCCATGCAGGTCTGTTGAAACCATGAAAGGTTGTTGTCTTTGTTGTAGCTTTCGGAAATCTATTCTTTTTACAGGGCTGATTTAAAATGTTCTCTTCCCTCTGGACTTAAATCTATTATAGTTATTGCCAAAATCAGAGATACCTGTCTTAGCCCAAAACTCTCCAGACATGATAATTTCAACTTTTTGTAACGTGATGATTATATGCATCACGACCAGTACTACTAACATCAATACAAATTGATTAAAGTGATATGTATTTTATGTTCTAACTCATCTAGGGAATTCCCATCATTTTTCAAAACTGCCATTGTAAAGCTTCTGCTCAAGAAACCAACACTTGACCATAACAATTTAAAGAACTACTGCCCAGTTTCTAATCTCCCATTCTTATAAAAAGTCTTAGAAAAAAAGTTGTTTAAAACCATCCGTAGAATATCTTGATCATATCCCTGCTGCTCTGTACCCCACAATAGCCATCTATTCGATCCAGAATCAAACACAGAATTTGTTCTCTGCGTTACATTTCACTCACAGACTATAGTCCAACATACCTATCTGGCTTCACCCATGTGTATACACCAGCAAGATACTTACGCTCCTCTTCTGAGAATCATATATTCATCATTCCCACTATGAAAATGAAGTCATATGGACAATGTTCTTTTGCATACCAGGTCCCAGTAACATGGAATGGATTTTCCGTTGAAATGAGACACAAAGACAAAGTGATCCCTTTCAAGAGTGCTCTTGAAACTCTTTTTTTTTTACTGCAAGAACAAGCTTAAAGACCTAATAATGTTTTCTACATTAAATAATTTCAACATTTTTTATGTTTTCTAATTTCATAGTGTTTTGTTTTTTGTATTCATATCTTTATTGATGTTGTAAAGTGCTTAGAGCTTCTAAAGATTAGACACTATACAAAATCCTCATTATTATTATTATTATTATTATTATTATTATTATTATTATTATTATTATTATTATTATTATTATTATTATATGAGGAATACTACTACTATAAGAAGTGGCCGAGTGGTCTAAAGCACTCTCCATTATGGATCATTGCCATCTCACCTCTGTGCATGGGTTTGAGTCTCAGATTCAGCCATTGTGGGTATGTGAGAAAGCTTGCCAGTAGCTTTTTTTTGTGTCGTTGGTTCTTACTGAGGTTTTTCCTAGGTTCTTCCTCCACCATTAATACTGGCTGTTATGTATAGCCTATCGTGCTGAAAAATGGTTTTAAAACCCTACAACAACAACAACAACTACAATAAGTAAAAAATTAGACCATTGTAACCTATATTTAATGCTCAGTGACCCATCATAAGGTTTGTGTTTAGGTTGGTTTCTTGCATGGGCACCATCCTTGGAAGAATAATATAACATGTTATATAGATACACCCCATTTAGACAAAACAATTCTTTGCAGTCTGGTCGCATCATCAATAATGATTTTCTTGTATGATGTTCAATTGGATATGAACTTTGGAGATCATTGATTAAAAATAAAAGTAACAAAATTTTGGTTCAGATAATATTTATTTGCAGAATTGTTCACTGCATTATAAATTGAAACTCTTCAGGTTGGAAAAAGAAATCTGTTTCACTTGTTTAATTGACTCTTCTTTAAAACGTATGACCAAATTAAGGAAATAAATAAATACTGTAAATTCTGTTCATAAGGAAATAAGATGTAACATGATATTCAATGTTTAAAGAATGTCACAAGATTTCTTCTATTGTTTTTTTGTGATATTTTACCTTCATGCTGGTTATATGTGAAATTTTTATATAATAACAGTATGACCTTTGGAGTCTTTAATACTCTGTTACATCTGTAATTTAAGGTAGTAAGTGTTGATGTGTAAGTAAAGGATGTCATGGATCAACATTAAATATTAAGTGTCATATGCAGAATGTTTCTAATAAGGTATGTTAGTTTCTTTCTTTGTCTGGCATAATATTACATTTTTATAGCTCTTGGTGTGCTGTTCATTGTCAGGGAACTGAGATATTTTAGGGTACTGGTTCATTATGCCCTTGTTAAGTTGTTCATTATCAGGTAACTGAGATATTTTAGGGTACTGGTTCATTATGCCCTTGTTAAGGTGTTCATTATCAGGAAACTGAGATATTTTAGGGTACTGGTTCATTATGCCCTTGTTAAGGTGTTCATTATCAGGGAACTGAGATATTTTAGGGTACTGGTTCATTATGCCCTTGTTAGGTGTTCATTATCAGGGAACTGAGATATTTTAGGGTACTGGTTCATTATGCCCTTGTTAAGGTGTTCATTATCAGGGAACTGAGATATTTTAGGGTACTGATTCATTATGCCCTTGTTAAGGTGTTCATTATTAGGTAACTGAGATCTTTTAGGGTACTGGTTCATTATGCCCTTGTTAAGGTGTTCATTATCAGGAAACTGAGATATTTTAGGGTACTGGTTCATTATGCCCTTGTTGAGGTGTTCATTGTCAGGAAATATATATTTTAGGGTATGGTTTCATTATGCCCTTGTTCAGCTGTTCATTGTCAGGGAACTGAGATGTTTTAGGGTACTGTTTCTTTATGTCAAAGTATTTAAATATATCTAAGTCATAAATATTAATTATTTTTATCATTGATATTACATTTATGAAGTTTTATTATATCCATTTCTGATTTTTATCCATTTGCTCCATTTGTAAATTCTTTAGAGTTTTTTGTTGTATAAATATGAAACCAAATCCTATTACTTTTTTCAGAATATTTCAGAGCTGTTTCTGTCTTATGGATCAATTATTGTTCTCCCATACCATTTGAAAGCCGATGAGGAGCCACATCAAGATATGTGTGATAAACTGGCAAACAGAATCCTTGCAGTTTTTGCAAAGGCAAGCAGTAATATTGTCTTTATTAAATGTACTGCAAGTTTAAAATCAGATCTGTTGTTATATATTGTGCCAGCAGATCTAGTTTTTGTTTTGTATTGCTTTCATCACAACATATGGGAGCCAAGTACATGTAGTAATAATTTTTTCTGTCCACTCTGTCTGTATGTCTATCGATCTATTTACACTTCTTCTAAACAGCATAGTTATGTGACCCTTGCATGTAATTGCGTGCAATTGGGTTGATTATTTGCCAAGTTTATGTTGATGTGATGTTTTGAAAGTTGTATCATTTTTTTAATTTAATTTTGATGGAGTTATTGCCTGTTTTTCATCAGTACTAATTCTTTGTTCAGCATATTCTTGTGACATGTGTTTTTCAGAAAGTATGCAACTTAAACTCATACTTGACCCTGGATAAATAATGAACCTGCTTATAATGACAAGTCAGGCATGGATCCCATTTATTTTATTTTAGAAAATATGGAAAGATTTTGCCCCATTTGTTGCACATGCAGTAAATCATAATCAAGACTAGTAAAATAAAACATTGGTATATTGCTTGTTTTATAATCTTAGTTGGTTTCAGTTGTCTAGGATAAGGAGATGAATCATTTATGAGCAATGAGGCTTTCATAATGGGAGGTTCTAGTCAGATTCCCACAATGTGTATGAGAGGAATACTATGTTGTAAAACTTACAAGCTTGTATGTTCATAATCAAGCCATAGACATGTTGAGATCTGACTGTATGGTTAGAGCAAGAGTGCTTCCTAATGAGTGTTTGCCAGGGTTTGTATTAAATCCAGTACTCTTTGACATTTTTCCCTGAGATATTTTAGTTTGGAGTCTAGTTTCCTCCACAGCTTTGATAAGGAACCATCAAGATTTTAATATCAATTCTTTGAAATAAATGAGAGCGCATGCAAACAGTTTTTAGAAAATAAATTTGTGCCTGTTTGAACTACTTTTAAGCCTGTCTGTAGCAGACACTCAATATTTTGCATACTCATTTATCTGTAACAGATCTAAATGCCATCTATATATAATGAGCAGTATGTTCCTGGCTTAAGGCATTTAATTGAGTAAAGTGTATTGCCAGTCAGCATTAATTGAGTAAAGTGTATTGCCAGTCAGCTTTAATTGAGTAAAGTGTATTGCCAGTCAGCATTAATTCAGTAAAGTGTATTGCCAGTCAGCATTAATTTCACATATATTTGGCATAAGCTAAGCTTTAAAACAAAATGTCTTGACTCTCCAGCTAAATCTTGTAAAGCATTAGCTATCACAAAAGTTAGTAGCTTGGTTAAGTTTTAATTTTTAACATTGGATTCAAGGATGAGAAACTTTCACCATTTTCCCTGCCTGAACAGTTTCCAGTTCCTATTTACTCTTTGAATTATTCTTAGACCTATGAGACCAGGTCTCATACTATTGTTTGAAGTTTTGGTATTTTACCATAACATAATACTATTATTGTAACATCAGTGCTCCTAACCAATTTCATATTCAAACAATGAGACAGAGATTTATGCTCATTTCATATTCAAACAATGAGACAGAGATTTATGCTCATTTATTAAGCTTTTGATGTCAAGGCGACACAGGTGGTACATTTGTGCAAAGTAACAAATAAATGATTGAATTGCCACTACCTTTAGAGGCTTTATCCATTGTAATGCAACAAGAACAAAAGCATGTTTCTTTAATCATATTAGTGAATTTTGAAAAGTAATGGAGATAACTGGAACTGACTGTTTTTCACTCACTCCTGGAAACCTGGCATCACTAATTGATCAAACTTTTTTAACCAGCCATCTATTCCGATGTTGACACCAATCATGTTTGCTGCAACTGAGTTGCAATAACTGGCCTTTCCTTTACTAAATGTACCAGAATCCTCTCCTCCAACAAAAAGGGACTAAGCTTATAGCAAATAGGTTACCTCCACTCAGTCACTTCTTATGATATGTATGAGGACACATTAGGCATTTGGTCCTAAGTTGTATCATTAACTCCATGTTACTTAGAGCCATGACCCTTGACAGTTAACTTCATATCTTCCTATGGTATGTTACTTGTAATTGGTATAGATTAAGAACCATTCAATATATTTTTTTTTGCAATTTGGTATGAACATTGTCTCATATATTTGCGTGAAACGTTGTGTTTCCCTGACTGACCATGGTTTCCACAGCTTTGCCTTGTAGGATGCAGATTTGGTACACAACTTAAAACTGAGAAGTTCTTGAATTTTAATTTTAACATTCCACAATGTTAATTACACAAATTATGGCTGTAACTGCCCATCCTCCTGACTTTGGTTTCTGTGGCACAATTTTACTAAGTTTTGTTGCATTTCAGCCAATTTTGGCATACAGGTTTATAATGATGAGACCTTGAATGAGTTTGATTTTCAGTGTTCCACATTAGTGGTTAAGAGAGTTATGGCCCCTGATTGCCTATACTTTGATTTTTGAAGCAAACCATTATGCAAAGAAAGACATAATTGCTAAGGCATCCAAAGTCATTTCATTACACGTTTCTGCAGTGTGGTCAACTAAAATGAGTAGTTTTCATGTCATAATTAGAATTTCACAGCTGTGCTCATTTAAAATGAAATTCATTAAATGCTTTAAATAAGTTCAATCTTTTATTAACCAAAGCTTGCAAAAGGCTGAAAGTGGTTAACTCACTTCTTTAATTTGAAATGAGCACTCATGTCAGATCCTCTATTTAAACTGCTGATTTTACATCCCCAATACTAAAGCTTAAAAGATTTGACTCCATTTTTGTTGGTACTGACCTCATTGATAAGCCAATATCATGAGCACTCGAGATATGATGCAGTTGTCAGCAAATATTTACACTTTTTGTTAGTCTTAAATGGATTCCAAACCCTTTTAAGGAAATCATTCAAACAATGCGATGTCCTCAGCCTTATTAAAACTAATTTCTCCAACGTAATGGAGATCAGATGGATATCAGTATGTTTTGAATTACAGCTTTTACATTTATGACAGTGAAAAGTTTCATTCAGAACAGTGATTCTAATATCCCTAACATGAAATGCAATACTTATTCTGATAGGCTATTGAAAATAACTAGAAATGTATTGCATATTCTGATAGGCTACTAAAAATAACCAAAATGTGAATTCCAAAAGTTGGTAGAACATGAACCTTTATCAGTGCCTGTCAGCCTAGTAAGTGAATCTTGATTTTAATCACACTGCATTGTCATTATACTGTTGTAATAGTTATGTTATGCAGATCTCAGTTTAAGATATTTATGATATTTATGTGTAGTGATATGCAGATCTCAGTTTAAGATAGTTATGATATGCAGATCTCAGTTTAAGATAGTTATGATATGCAGATCTCAGTTTAAGATAGTTATGATATGCAGATCTCAGTTTAAGATAGTTATGATATGCAGATCTCAGTTTAAAATAGTTATGATATGCAGATCTCAGTTTAAGATAGTTATGTATGATATGCAGATCTCAGTTTAAGATATTTATGATATGCAGATCTCAGTTTAAGATAGTTATGATATGCAGATCTCAGTTTAAGATAGTTATGATATGCAGATCTCAGTTTAAGATAGTTATGTATGATATGCAGATCTCAGTTTAAAATAGTTATGATATGCAGATCTCAGTTTAAGATAGTTATGTATGATATGCAGATCTCAGTTTAAGATAGTTATGATATGCAGATCTCAGTTTAAGATAGTTATGATATGCAGATCTCAGTTTAAGATAGTTATGATATGCAGATCTCAGTTTAAGATAGTTATGATATGCAGATCTCAGTTTAAGATAGTTATGATATGCAGATCTCAGTTTAAGATAGTTATGATATGCAGATCTCAGTTTAAGATAGTTATGTATGATATGCAGATCTCAGTTTAAGATAGTTATGATATGCAGATCTCAGTTTAAGATAGTTATGATATGCAGATCTCAGTATAAGATAGTTATGATATGTAGATCTCAGTTTAAGATAGTTATGATATGCAGATCTCAGTATAAGATAGTTATGATATGCAGATCTCAGTTTGAGATAGTTATGGTATACTTTGTAGGAAATCTGTAAATATAACCTCAATACACTACATTCGGACTCATAAAAATTAATCAAAAAAGGTATGCAGTTACTAAATGTATTAAAAACATTGAAACTAGCATACCGTATGTACTCGCTTATAAGTTGAGTCAAATTGCAAACAGTGAAGATTCTTATCTTTCAAAGCATAATGTAAATTTTGTTTAGGGTCTATGTTGTTTGTTCTTCTTATTTGTTGAAACAAATTGCTCAGATCCTGATCTGCAGGTTCATTATTTGATGGCAGACCTGGGTCTGTGCAGTTTGCAGTTTTAACAACTTATAAGTAAGTTCAGATGGCAATTTAAATAATGATGAATATAAAGATATTTTTCATCTCCCTGCTCCAAGATAAATTCTAAATATGGTCCAGAATCTGTAATTTCATGTATTTACCTGTAAAATACATTTCACTGGTAGTTAGTTATTCTTCAGAAATGATAATAACTACACTATAGGGTTTGCAAAAGTGGTTATTTCTTATTAGAATTTTGAAGTTGTCCGTCTTGAGAGATCTGCATGTGCTATAATGATAACACAAAATGTGCAGTAAACAACAGGTAGACCTAGCAATTCACTGAGGTAAAAGTTTATAGAGGATTTCCAAAGTTCTAAATTCAGATAAACATATTTACCGGTACTATAAAACCGAAATAATTAATTGAGGTCAAGAAAATTGAGGTCAAGATTTTGGACAAGGTCAAGTCCATCATACAATGTTACATTATTAATAGCATATAAATAAAATGAAATAAAATAACATAAAATAACTAACAAACAATCCAAATTTTATATACATAACAACTTGGTATCCCTAACTATTACTATTTCATACCTAATACTGTGATGTTAATACTTTATAATTTATACTTTAATTTATAATTTATACTTTAATTTATAATTTATACTTTAATTTATAATTTATACTTTTTATTTATAATTTATACTTTAATTTATAATATATACTTTAATTTATAATTTATACTTTAATTTATAATTTATACTTTAATTTATAATTTATACTTTAATTTATAATTTATACTTTTCTGCTATACCTTAATATCTCATGCTTTCATTTATTAGTTGAAAATTTAAAACTTTTCTGTTTCAATTTAATTTTTAATATTTCCCAGGTACAGTTCATTAGTCGATACTTTCCTGTTGCAGTTTATTTTTTAATACTTTACTGTTACAACCTAATACTTAATACTTAATTGTTACAGTTTAATGCTTAATACTCTCCAGATATAGTGTAATATGTATTACTATTTTATTACAGTATAATACTTAATACTCTCCAGATATAGTGTAATATGTATTACTATTTTATTACAGTATAATCCTTAATACTCTCCAGATATAGTGTAATATGTATTACTATTTTATTACAGTATAATACTTAATACTCTCCAGATATAGTGTAATATGTATTACTATTTTATTACAGTATAATCCTTAATACTCTCCAGATATAGTGTAATATGTATTACTATTTTATTACAGTATAATCCTTAATACTCTCCAGATATAGTGTAATATGTATTACTATTTTATTACAGTATAATCCTTAATACTCTCCAGATATAGTGTAATATGTATTACTATTTTATTACAGTATAATCCTTAATATTTCCCTCTTACATTTAAATATTTAATTAAATTTTTAATACTTCCCTGTTATAGTTTATTGCTTGATACTCTCCTGCTACAGTTTATAATTTAATACTTCCTTATTACAATCGGATACGAACTACTTAATTATTATTCTTTAATACTTAATACATTCCTGTTTTAGTTTAATACTTAATATTTTTCTTTTTATAGTTTAATATTTAATGTTCCAATACTTAAATATTTGCTGGTAATAGAAAACAATGAAATTAGAGGCATTCACACTTATTCCTAATCTTTTTTAGCATCCAGAAACAATGTTTATTCTTCTTGGAATAACTGATGAGGAGGCAATTGATTGGAGTGTAAAGATAACCCAAGTCAAAACACAGGTTGTCACTGCACTTCACTTAAAAGGATTCACACGATTGAAGACATATCTTAGAGCATCTCTCAGGTATGTGATCTCTTCTGTCACGTATGTGTCCACTTCCATCAGGTATGTGTCTTTTTCTATCAGGTATGTGTTCTCTTCTATCAGGTATGTGTCCACTTCTATCAAGTATGTATCCTCTTCTGAAAGGTATATATGTCCACTTCTATCAGGTATGTGTCGTCTTCTATCAGGTATATGTCCATTTCTATCAGATATGTATCCTCTTCTGTCTGGTATATGTCTACTTCAATCACGTATGTGTCCACTTCTATCAGATGTGTATCCTCTTCTGTATGGTATATGTCCACTTCTATCAGGTATGTGTCCATTTCTATCAGATATGTATCCTCTTCTGTCTGGTATAAGTCCACTTCTATCAGGTATGTGTCCACTTCTATCAGGTATGTATTCTCTTCTGTCAGGTACATGTCCTCTTCATCAGGTATAGGTTGTTGTTGTTGTTATTGTTGTAGGGTTTAATGCCATTTTTCACCACACGATAGGCTATACATGGCGGCCAGTATTGTTGGTGGAAGAAGAACCCGGGAAAACCAACAGAAAGAACCACTGACCCACGAGAAGCTACTGGCAAGCTTTTTCACATATCTACGTTAGCCAAATCTTAGACTCGAACCCATGCAGACAGAAGTGAGATGGCTGTGATCCGTAACAGAGAGCTCTTTAGACCACTTGGCCATTCAGGGCTCCTCATCAGGTATAGGTAATCTTCTATCAGGTATGTGTCCTCTTCTTGATGTTGAAAATGTCCATAATACGAACCCAAAATACCTTACATAAATAATAGTTACTAAGTAAAGCTTCTTCTTTTAAAATAAAATATTTTTCACTCTTCATATTGTTATCGACACATCAAAAGACAATTATAAAATTATGTTTATTATGATAATTATAATGAAGAATAGGTAGAATCTTCCTGATTGGAATCTGTAATGGGATTTCCTTAATGTTGTCAAAGATATTACATGTATGTAATCATGTGTCTTAGAGCAAACTATCTTGGATGTAGAATAGGCATGATGCATTCTCCTGCTTGTCATAAAGGTGTCTAATGGAGGCAGGAGCTGCAGAGGCTTAATGGTTAGCATGAAGGACCAATAGGATGTGAGTTTGGTTCCTACTATCAGTAACAGTCTGGGTCAACAATCTTGGCAAGGCACTTTAATCCAATTGCATTGGCACTAAATAACCTACTGAATACGTATCGTGCTGTCTTGTAAAATACCAGACCAGTTCTTCAAGTTATATGTAGAAAATGGAGCCAACCATCTTTATATGTATGTTATGTGCACTCAACTGTTACCAACACAGACCTAGCTCAGATTTTATGTGCATTATGTTTAACAGATTAGGTTTCATGTTATTTGCATGCATATAATATGATATTGTTAACAACGTAAACCCATTTCTGCAGGTACATGAAATAGCTAATGGTCAAAACAATCCAAATTTACTTAAACATATATTGGTTGTTGTATATTTTCTTATATCTGTCACCGGGTAAGAGGCTTTATATCAAAATATTTAAGGGAAGTGCTCTGTCACTAGAAAGACTAAAAAATGAAATTCATCTAATTTGTATTGGTTCAAGATCATAGAGTTCCCTGTTGAAAGCACAAAGGAAAGGATATGTAGATGAGTGTATTTTTTCAATTTGACAAAATTGCGATCACATATATTTTCTGTAACTGGTAGATTTAACAGGTCATACAAATGTTTGATTTTCCAATCTCTTTACTTCAACTTGACATTACTACCTTTCATCACAGGACTGTTCTTGTGAGTAATAAAATTGTAAAATAATTTCTGTTTTCATTCATTAATAAGAGACAGAAGTCAAATGGTGTCATTTTATGCTCCATTTTCTCCCAGAAATTATGTTACTATCATAAAGTTATTATATATACTTTACTCACAAACAAGTCAAGTTACTGCAAGTCCACTGTGCCAGCTAGCATTTACCAGCACAAGGTATGATAAGGGAGCTTTTTACCACTGTGTCAGCTAACAGATACCAACACAAGACATGAAAAAGAAGTGTTTGACACTGTGTCAGCTAGCATTTAGCAGCAAAAGATATGACAGGAAGCATGTTACTACTTTGCCATCTAGCATTAAAAAATATAAAGTGAGGCACTTTACCACTGTATAAGGAAACATCTTTACAAGACATTAAAAGGGAGTGCTTTACCACTATTAGGAAACACTCTACACAAGACATTGAAAGGGAGTGCTTTACCACTGTATAAGCAAACATCTACATAAGACATTAAAAGGGAATGGAGTGCTTTGCCACTGTATAAGGAAACATCTATGCCAGACATTAAAAAGGAGTGTTTTTCCACTGTGTTAGGAAACATCTGCACAAGACATTAAAAGGGAGTTCTTTACTACTGTATTATGAAACATCTATACAAGACATTAAAAGGGAGTGCTTTACCAGTGTATTATGAAACATCTATACAAGACATTAAAAAGGAGTGTTTTACCACTGTGTTTGGCAACATCTGTACAAGACATTAAAAGGGAGTGCTTTACTACTGTATTATGAAACATCTATACAAGACATTAAAAGGGAGTGTTGTGCCACTGTGTTAGGCAACATCTGTACAAGACATTAAAAGGGAGTGCTTTACCACTGTATTATGAAACATCTATACAAGACATTAAAAGGGAGTGCTTTACCAGTGTATTATGAAACATCTATACAAGACATTAAAAGGGAGTGCTTTACCACTGTATTTGGAAACATCTATATAAGACATTAAAAGGGAGTGCTTTACCAGTGTATAATGAAACATCTATACAAGACATTAAAAAGGAGTGCTTTACCAGTGTATTATGAAACATCTATACAAGACATTAAAAAGGAGTGCTTTACCAGTGTATTATGAAACATCTATACAAGACATTAAAAGGGAGTGCTTTACCACTGTATTATGAAACATCTATACAAGACATTAAAAGGGAGTGCTTTACCAGTGTATTATGAAACATCTATACAAGACATTAAAAAGGAGTGCTTTATCACTGTATTTGGAAACATCTATATAAGACATTAAAAGGGAGTGCTTTACCACTGTGCCAGCTAGCACTTATCAGCACAAGAAATGAAAAGGGATTTTTCCACTTCAAACTTTACCACTGTGTCATCATCATCAGTAATGTTAAAAGTGTCTGAGTATTTCATTCTGGAAAAATTGTATTCTCAGTAGGACAAAAAAGTAATATATTAGTGGATTCTTTATTGTGTTAGACTCATTCAAATATTTGTTAAACATTAGGGCCATTACATAGAAATACAGAGGAAAATCTAGTTAGTCATCAATTGTTTATCAACAATAGGTAAAATGTATTATGTCATCAATTGTTCATAAACAATGGGCAAAGGCATTATTAGAAAGTTAGACAATAGGGATGGTTAAAGATAATATATTTGTGTTGCTAGATATAGTGGGAAATATGTATTTTGCCTGGTGTAATTTCCAAATACAGGAAATGATTTACACATTTGTGAAAAATGACATTGGCCTGATTCTTAAATTCATACATTGTGCAAGGGATCTTATTGTTTCCACAAAAGAATCATGATTCATTGAATCTTTAAAATGTGTGGTTTGTAACAGACAAAATCTGAAATCAGTTATCCATGAAAAAATAGTACATTCACAGTACTATATCATACAGGCCAACCAATTCAAATTTGCATTTATAGTACTGCATCATACAAGCAAATCATTACAAATTGGCATTCACAGTACTGCATCATACATGCCAATCAGTACAAATTGGAATTTACAGTTCTGCATCATACAGGCCAATCATTACAAATTGGCATTCACAGTACTGCATCATACAGGCCAATCATTACAAATTGGCATTCACAGTACTGCATCACACAGGCCAATCATTACAAATTGGCATTCACAGTACTGTATAATACATACCAACCATTACAAATTGGCATTCAAAGTACTGCATCACATCGGCCAATCATTACGAATTGGCATTCACAGTACTGCATCACACAGGCCAATCAGTACAAATTGGCATTCACAGTACTGCATCACACAGGCCAATCATTACAAATTGGCATTCACAGTACTGTATAATACATACCAACCATTACAAATTGGCATTCACAGTACTGCATCATACAGGCCAATCATTACAAATTGGCATTCACAGTACTGTATCATACAGGCCAATCATTACAAACTGGCATTCACAGTGCTGCATTATACAGGCCAATCATTACAAATTGGCATTCACAGTACTGCATCACACAGGCCAATCATTACAAATTGGCATTCACAGTACTGCATTATACAGGCCAATCATTACAAATTGGCATTCACAGTACTGCATTATACAGGCCAATCATTACAAATTGGCATTCACAGTACTGCAAAAAAAAGGCCAATCATTACAAATTGGCATTCACAGTACTGCATCACACAGGCCAATCATTACAAATTGGCATTGACAGTGCTGCATCATACAGGCCAAACATTACAAACTGGCATTCACAGTACTGCATTATACAGGCCAATCATTACAAATTGGCATTCACAGTACTGCATCATACAGGCCAATCATTACAAATTGTCATTCACAGTGCTGCATCATACAGGCCAATCATTACAAATTGTCATTCACAGTACTGCATTATACAGGCTAATGATTACAAACTGGCATTCACAGTGCTGCATCACACATGCCAATCATTACAAATTGGCATTCACAGTACTGCATCACACAGGCCAATCATTACAAACTGGCATTCACAGTGCTGCATCATATAGGCCAATCATTACAAATTTGCATTCACAGTACTGCATCACACAGGCCAATCATTACAAATTGGCATTGACAGTGCTGCATCATACAGGCCAATCATTACAAATTGGCATTCACAGTACTGCATTATACAGGCCAATCATTACAAATTGGCATTCACAGTACTGCATTATACAGGCCAATCATTACAAATTGGCATTCACAGTACTGCATTATACAGGCCAATCATTACAAATTGGCATTCACAGTACTGCATCATACAGGCCAATCATTACAAATTGGCATTCACAGTACTGCATCACACAGGCCAATCATTACAAATTGGCATTCACAGTGCTGCAATATACAGGCCAATCATTACAAATTGGCATTCACAGTACTGCATCATACAGGCCAGTCATTACAAATTGTCATTCACAGTGCTGCATCATACAGGCCAATCATTACAAATTGTCATTCACAGTACTGCATTATACAGGCTAATGATTACAAACTGGCATTCACAGTGCTGCATCATACAGGCCAATCATTACAAATTGGCATTCACAGTACTGCATCACACAGGCCAATCATTACAAACTGGCATTCACAGTGCTGCATCATATAGGCCAATCATTACAAATTTGCATTCACACTACTGCATCACACAGGCCAATCATTACAAATTGGCATTGACAGTGCTGCATCATACAGGCCAATCATTACAAATTGGCATTCACAGTACTGCATTATACAGGCCAATCATTACAAATTGGCATTCACAGTACTGCATTATACAGGCCAATCATTACAAATTGGCATTCACAGTACCGCATTATACAGGCCAATCATTACTAATTGGCATTCACAGTACTGCATCATACAGGCCAATCATTACAAATTGGCATTCACAGTACTGCATTATACAGGCCAATCATTACAAATTGGCATTCACAGTACTGCATCATACAGGCCAATCATTACAAATTGGCATTCACAGTGCTGCATCATACAGGCCAATCATTACAAATTGGCATTCACAGTACTGCATCACACAGGCCAATCATTACAAATTGGCATTCACAGTGCTGCATTATACAGGCCAATCATTACAAATTGGCATTCACAGTACTGCATTATACAGGCCAATCATTACAAATTGGCATTCACAGTACTGCATCATACAGGCCAATCATTACAAACTGGCATTCACAGTGCTGCATTATACAGGCCAATCATTACAAATTGGCATTTACAGTACTGCATCATACAGGCCAATCATTACAAATTGGCATTCACAGTACTGCATCATACAGGCCAATCATTACAAATTGGCATTCACAGTACTGCATCATACAGGCCAATCATTACAAATTGGCATTCACAGTACTGCATTATACAGGCCTATCATTACAAATTGGCATTCACAGTACTGCATCATACAGGCCTATCATTACAAATTGGCATTCACAGTACTGCATTATATTGGCCAATCATTACAAATTGGCATTCACAGTACATCATCATACAGAACAACCATTACAGTTTGGCATAATTATGATTTTATCCACTGAATAATATATAAGCTCCTCTCAGTATGGATGAAATATTTAGATATATTGATCAGAATATTATAAAATAAACAATAAACCTGTTAATTTTTCTTGTTAAACCCATGGTATCCCCCAAACATTTATATGTGAGACATCTTGAGTAAAGGAAGTTCCTGTGCAGTGCTAGCATATTTCAATAGAGTACACAGGTTGTACATGTACTATCTTAGTTGTTCTATTAAAGCAGCTAAATATGATAATAATACTAATATAAAATATTAGTTACAAAACTTGGCTAGTGAACAAGCTTATACTGCAAATAATGATGTCAGGTTTTCAGCAAAGTGTTCTTTATTGATAATACTCTAAATCATGAATGTGAAATGTCTGCGATAAAAGTTAGAATGATTCCCCTTTGTATTATATACTTTTCTTAACTTAATCATTTTTGTTTGCACAAACATTATTTATATAATTCGAATGATTGTTCATATCTTTTTATTATATAACAACAAAATGATGTTGCAGTTATGTCACCATATGTCCAATCCCACAAAGAGTTCATTCCTCAGTGTTTCATTGAGGTAAAATGTAGTAATGTTATTATATTTTCTTTAACACTTTGTGGTAAATGCAGTTAGAGCCTAGTTAACATTTTTATAATTAAGAATCAAATATCCTTGAATATAGGTGGTAAAATAATCAGTTACTATTCAGATCTTTTAATTTTTCTTTATGAGCATATCTTATATTGTAGACATAATTGGGCACTGGCGATGATGAATTTTCATGATCAGGAAGTTGTTGCAGCTGGTGAAAAGTTTTATCACATGGGAAAGAAAATGTTTGAGCCTGTACAAGACAGTCCAGATACCAAGCTGACCCTCCTCTGTACACAGGTATAATACAGTGGTCATTCATTATCATTGCCTCAATATAACATGTCCCTTTTTATAAGGTAGGTATGTTCATTGGTCCCATAGCATTTTGGAATAAGTGGACCCCTTTTATCCAGTAAGGAAGTGGCCTTATAAGAAGGGTGGCCTTCCTAGTATATTACAGCTCTGTAAGGATAGATGATTAACTTGTTCAGCAGGGCACAGACCTTTGCTCAAGCGAGCACCTACACGACATGATTTTCACAATAGACATACTTTGATAGTAGTTTGTTTTAGACAAAAATGTAAACAAATATTAATACTTAACTATCCAAAGTACATAGTAAGATGATTTTGAAAAGTGAACTAATGTTTGTATTATTGACAGGAACCAGTAGGAATATATTTTCAATGTATCTACAACATAATTATCAAAATCTATTTCTCCACAGTTAAAGTAGTATCCTGTAACTTGACATTGTGTTGTGTGTATGATCACCAAAGAGACGCAAACAATTGTGATTAGCTTCCTGTTATCTCCCTTTGATAGGTAACATTTTTCTATACCCTTGTCCTGTCTGTAAAAGTCATGTATTAATTGGCTAAAGTAAATAATGGCATTGATAACTGTTGTCAATTTATTGCCTTTTTCAAAGATATGGGACTACTTTTTTGATAACATGTGTTACGTGTTTAGGCTCTAATAAACAGTAACACAGAAATAGTGAAAACAACAAGTTTTGTAAACTTGAAAAATATTTTTTTCCCCTGGAAAAAGATTGTCAAATTGAAAAAGCAGAACTTACAGTTTTAAGAATCAAATCCAAGTAATAATCCAAGAATAATCCACAAACTAAATTACAAAATTCCTAATGAAATGTTCTAATAAATTCAGGCTTCAATGCTGTTGGCAAATCTAGATGGAAGATGATAACATATGCTGTAGTCTGTACTGTTTATCTATAGTTCCTTGTAGAATCACAAGATTTAACACTCCGGTGTTGGAAATCCGAAATAATATTTTGATAAATTGCCTTTGTCCAAGAATACTCTTTGAGCACATCATATATTTCTAGAGAACGAATTAATCTTTTAAATCCAAATGAACTGAAGAAAAGTTAACATGAATTCATAAAACTGGCAATAACAATTAAAAAAATGACCTAACGTCAGGTGTAAAAGCCCAAAACTGAGAATATTTCACTAAAACAAAGATTTTATTGTATTCTAATATGCAGTACCAAACAAATCCCCAAATTGCGAAGATAAGAGAAGGGGGAAGGAGTCACGTGATCATGTTTATATCACGTACTCCTAACATGACCCTGATGAGAACCAATCATTTTACTTTAAGAATAAAAAGTTGTTTACTTTTCAATTCATTAGTCCTATTTTGGCTTTGACAACAAGCAATCATTTTAAAATTAAAATAAAACCTGTTTATGTTGCTGCCATTAACCCTGAATCAAGGTCAGGATATAGGTCAAAATTACTTGTTTACCAAAGATTAATTCAGGTCAACTGATTTTCTGACAAAAACATTATCTCTAGTGAATACATTTTTACTACAATAGCATGTAATGAGAATTAAAAATGTATTCAAAACTGACAAACAAACAATTAAACTAAAATAAATATATATTAAATCAGATATACATAACACATGATCCATTGGATTCATTGATTATACTTGCCTTGTAATGAAATACATGACATGTAATTCTACTACTGTATGTGATCTCTTTGACCATTCAACCTTGTGACAGGAATGGCAGCATAATGATGGAGATTATAGTGAGTGAGTGTTGGATCTTAGTTTACTATGTATTCATGTCTAATTTTCTGAAATGGTTCACTCAAAGATATTGGTTAAGAGAAACTGATACATGAGTTTATTTGTATTGATAATATTAATTTCCTTACAATGCCTTCCATTGTAAAGAAATTGTTACCGATTGTTTTTTTTCTCTTTCATTCCAGTGTATCAAAATAGGGAAGGATCAGACAGTTTCATCAGATGTGGTAACAGATATTCTAAGACAGAGTATTGAGTTGTATTACAGAAATTTCTTTTCACTGTGCTTGCGTTACCAGGAAGAACTCCAAGTCAGCAGAAAACTGATGGATACCGTCAAATTTCCTCTTCTCCCTCTTGAGACACTCATTGGTGGAAAACACATTCCAGATGAAATCGTGTCAGCTTTTTCAGATACAGATTCCTACCAGACTATTGACAAGTTCATGGATATTATGAACTTATGGGTACGCTAAAGAAGTTTATACTGCATTTTAATAATAGTGCTTTAAACATCTGAAAATATTCTATTTAAAATTTCATGCATTGGACAAAAGTATTCAGTAAATATTTGGATATTTTTTTATCAAGCTCATGGGAAATAACCAAAGTATTATTTGCACAACATTTTTGTAAAAATTATTATTCTTTCTCTAGGCTGCTGTACAGTGCATTTTATTTTACCATGTAATACATCACACTAAGATTTAGCTAAAGGAATCAATGGTTAATTTCAAGATTCTATAAATAACTATCAGATATAATTTTTATGTGAAAAATATATAGAATCTTACTCTGAAAGAACAGTATTTCATTGTAATGGGTTCAACCTATCAGTCATTGAATCCTTTCTTCCAATATAATGGATTAGCATATTAGCTAAATTACATTTTGTGTAAAATTCTTATTTTGCTTTTAAATTTGCCATGCAGTTCCTTTTAAAGATAGACATTGGAAGGTGCACATGTATTGTTACAAGCTTTTTGTAGAAAATAGAGGATATTAAAAAAATTGGTCCTGTCCATCCTTCCATAAGTCCATTGTTTTGTTAACTCACCACATTTGTGTTTCTGAATGATGACTACCTTAATTATCATTGAATTAAAACAAAGTTTGGTAGTCAGCTTGTTATTTGTGAGACCTTGCATGAATTCGATTGACAACATTCTATGATGTTATTGAATGGACCCCTGAAAGTCAGATCCCCCACTTTAATAAAGAAACATTTGAATTCTACATCATTATTTGGGCCCATCTACTTTCATTTCCAATCAGTGACTCCTTTACTTATTTTTGTAAATTAGCTACCTTTGGTGTGCAGGTTAATATATATAAAACTGTGGCTGAGATTGAGTGGCAGCCTTCAACATTTTTGTGCAGACCTTCCTTTTAAGATATATACACCTTCATTTTTGTATTAAAACTTGATTTTGATGAGGCCTTGGTTGTGTTAGATTTTGCCTTTATTTAGAAGAGTTATTGCCCCTGATTGTCAGAATCGTTCAGAACATTAACCCCCTTAATTTGGTATGCAGCTTGATAGTAATGGGACTTTATCTGATTTAGATTTATAGTCATAGCACACTTTATATTTAGACTTTTACATAATTCACCTAATTACTTATGCACATTTACATTTATATTTAATAAATAGGTCATATTTATTTGTCTGTCAATGTATTCATGCATATCTACATCCATCATTACTATTATCCTTGTTACCTGACCGCCATAAATACCTACTGATGGATAATATTTTTTGTATGATGTATAAGAGGATAAATAATTGGCAACTAATGTTTTGGATACTGTATGCATCCCCAAGGAAAAAGGGAGCGTGGGTCATAGGTTATAGTTTCATAGCCACTGTAATATGGACTCTTTCCTGTAATGTGAACTCCACCTACCATGATTAATGGAGGGTAATTACATTTGACGTGATGATTTCAGGAGTGTAATTACATTTGGCATGATGAATCCAGAGGGTAATTTCATTTAGCATGTTGATTCAGGAAGGTAATTTCATTTGGCATGTTGATTCAGGAGTGTAATTTCATTTGACGTGTTGATTCAGGAGTGTAATTTCATTTGACATGTTGATTCAGGAGTGTAATTTCATTTGACGTGTTGATTCAGGAGTGTAATTTCATTTGACATGTTGATTCAGGAGTGTAATTTCATTTGACGTGTTGATTCAGGAGTGTAATTTCATTTGACATGTTGATTCAGGAGTGTAATTTCATTTGACATGTTGATTCAGGAGGGTAATTTCATTTGACATGTTGATTCAGGAGGTAATTTCATTTGACATGTTGATTCAGGAGGGTAATTTCATTTGACATGTTGATTCAGGAGGGTAATTTCATTTGACATGTTGATTTAGGAGGGTTATTTCAATTGACATGTTGATTCAGGAGGGTAATTTCTTTTGACATGTTGATTTAGGAGGTAATTTCATTTGACATGTTGATTCAGGAGGATGCATAAATGACAACAGATATTTAAAATCCTGAATAAAATCCCATACAATTGTGGTGAGTGTGGTAGGTGAAGTCAAGGAGGTATTTAATATGGCTTCCATTTCTAGTCATGTGAACTCCACCTACCCTTATTAAAGGAGTGTAAGTACATTTGACGTGATGATTCACGAGGATGCATAGATGACAACAGATGTTTCAAATCCTGAATGGAGTCCCATAAAATTGGGTGGTGGGGTTGTGGGTTAAGTCAATCATTTAGATATTTATTATTGCTTCATTTATAGTCATCATTATATTTTAACCTGATTTAGCATGCAGTTTGAAAATTATAAATGCTATTATGAGATTGACTGTCATCTCTTCCTAACAACATTTTTGTTTATTCTAGCTAGCGATTCTATAGTACGTTTGAAAGTAACAGACTCCGTTACATTGATTTGTATATATATATATATATATATATATATATATATATATATATATATATATATATATATATATATATATATAATATATATATACTATCTTTTAAGTGTTTGTTTTGTTTTTACTTGGATATAATTAACATTTTATTACAAATCTATTCAACTTTATACCCCTCTATTTTCATTTTTGGTGAGGTCAAATAAGAAGTAATGCATATGATATTTTTGTCTTTAAAAGAAATTATGTATGGACAACGGCTTCACCAAAACATTGACAGATTTTCATTTCCCTACAGAGAGCCTTATTTCACTACTGGCAGCCTTACTGATTTGACCTATTCTGTCGATTCTTGCACTCAATCTGGCTTCAATAATAACCAAACCGCTAAGCATATTTAATTACCATGTAATAACACTGCATAGCATGTGATCATTATGACAATGTACATCGTAAAGAATGAATTGTTGATTTAGCAGTGTTTATTGATAATGGAATATAGTAGGGTTGTAAAAAAATGAAGATTATCACAATCATCAGGTAATACAAAATAGTCTTTTCTCTTTGCAATAGCTACCCCCCTGCCCTTAATACAAAATGATCTACACAATTTTTTTCATCTCCCTCTTGCTGTCCCTTATATGAACACACACACACACGTGCTCTATATATATCTGATTTTAGTTGAGTTTAAACCATATTTATTTGAGAAACATTGTCAAATACAATTCTAAACATGATTTGGTGGATTCAGAAGGAAGCATAATCTATGTTTTTTAAGAAATATTTATAGAACGCTTGAGTTAATATGGATTACATCCCTTTGTAGGATCAATTAGATCAATGACAAAGCTATGCCGGTTATTGCTCGCATGTGTCCAAGAGTATACTGGAAAATTAAATATCAATGGACCAGTTGCTAAAATTTGATCAGGAAGAATGAGGTTTGTTTAAAAAGAGATGAATAAAACAAATTAAGTTTATATCTTTTTTAGGAACAAACAATATACATTGAATTAGTACAGTACACTAAAGAATATAGACCCAAAGTGTGTTATGCAGCACGGTGATAGTTTTCTTTTATTTCAGTTTTGAGAAATAAGAAATTAAACCCAGAATGCTAACCAAGTAATGACAAAATTTTATAAATATAAATGCAGTCATATTAGTTTATAACAATTTATTGACAGTAATTTAACAAGAATTTGTATTTCTATGTGACCTGTTTTCAGATTATAGAGCAATTTGATTAGCATACCATAATCCATATAAAAGTCAATGCATTTCCAATGACATAATCCATATATAAGATGATTTGGAGTATAAGATAAAGACCTGACTTTCAAGTAAAAGGTATTGACTTATAGGCCGGATAAAATGGTACATACAGATCTAAGCCTAATCTGAAAAATTAGGAATAAACAATACTTGAGTATTTTTACAAAAGAAATAACATTACTAGGAATATTGCATGATTGGGATTAACAGGGCTTTATATTGAATTGTTGGCATCAGCAATTGGAATCAATATTCAGTGTCAGTTTAAGGAGATCCCCACCAGAAAGCACAATTTAACACAAAGGAGGTTTTAAAAGAGCATTAGCCAAACAGGAATACCTTGTGAGGTATTTGGCTTAAACGTTTTCTCTTATTTGTAATTGTCGGCTAATTAATATTAAATACGGTTCAGTTTTGGTACTGTATATACTTGTTTATAAGTCGAGCCCAACTTCAAACTGTACAGACCCATATCTACCATTGTAGAGGCAGATCTGGGTCTATGCAGTTTGTTTGGAGTAGTCAGGAGAACAAACAACATATATCCTGGTCTGCAGGTGCTTTATGCTATGGCAGACCAGGATCTTTGTTGTTTTCTATTTGACTTGATTTATAAGCAAGTACATACAGTTGATATATGGGAAAGGCATTCAGCTGCTCTTTCCTTCGCATGATATAGACATTGATGAGATGATAGTGCCAACGAAAAACCAATCCACCTAGCTTGCAAGATTAAATAACAATGTGAAGTTAATTAAAATATATGAAAGTGTCCCTTTAAATTTTAAAACATTATGTTGCCAAATTTGCAAATAAATGATATGAAAGCTATTTGATATACATGCACATTGCATTCTGTTACATTTCTCAAACTTACTGTTCTAGGGCAAGGTCCTCTACTACCCACATGTGGAAGGCCGTCCAGGGGTTAACGATTTCCAGCAGCTTGAAATTATGCTACACAAGCTGATGACTACACCAGCCTCAAAGAAGGCCCCAATTAGATGTCTGGGGACAGACATCCCTTACTGGACCAAAAAGGATCTCGAAGGGATTTTTACATCAGAGTCTGTAAGTCTGTGATATTTATAAAGTATGTAATAATGTATAACCATTCTCTGTGGTGTAAGCATTTAGAATGTTGGATTGGCTGGTAAAGAGAAGCAACATACATAGGGAAATAAGTTGGTAATGAGTGGTAACTGCTAGACTCTGAAACTGGTAATTTTACCAAATCAGCACTTTGTTAGCATGTTATTTTCACTTCATGCATTTGGAATCAATTTTGTTTGCATTCCATTAGATTTCATTTATCACCAGTTGCTTTTTGTTTGGTCTCAAAATCGCATTCTAAGTTTACATTTAGTGCTTCCATTCATTTTGTTTCATTACATTCATTTGGAATGAAATATAAATGTATTGATGTGGCCTAAGTGGATAGAGCATCCGCCACAGATGTGGGAGGTTGCAGATTCAAACTCCAGCTGGGTCATACTAAAGATTTATAAAATTTGTACTAACAGCTACTGCACTTGGCACTCAGCATTAAGAGGTTAGTGTTAGGACTGGTCAGCCTGGTGTCAGAATAATGTGACTGGGTGGGACTTCATGCTACATGTCTGTGTCATGATGAACCAGTGCTCATCATCACTATAAACTGCCATAGTGTAGACATAGTAGCAATATGAATAGAAAATTGTTAAAGCTACATTAAAAATATAATAGATACTCTCTCTCACACACACAAATATTGTATATTACAAATAATCTAAATAAAACGTTTTGTAGCCATGCTCCAAGTACCTGTCAAACTCTACTTGCCACGAGGCAGTTACCCTACAATTTGGTAATTTTAGTGGCCATTTAAAATTTTAGGTCACAAAGCCATTATTATTTGATCACCTTTTGACATTGTTGTATCATGAACACGGTACTGCAGGTTTTGCATATGTTTTGTATTGTGTCCCCCCAATATTAACTACTGTGCATTCAGTGGTTGCAATTATTTGTAATGGTTGAAAAAGTAGTCCACATACTTTTCTGTGTTGGCTGTAGCAATTTTCAAAGTCACTAAAGCTAATAGAAGCTGTAAGGTGCCAGTTTATTTCCATTTTAGAGGAGCATTTTTGCAAGGTTTGTAGTAGTTCACAGAGTTGCAGTGTAACGTTACCAATGCAGGTAACACATATTTTGGAGGTTGAAGTTTAGACTATATTTATGTGAAGAAAAACTTGTAGAAATAAATAGTCATGCGTTTATTGAATGAATTATTAATTTGAAAAGAAATATAATTCAGAAAATATGCGGATTGCTATAGTAAATACTGGAAGGTAATGAGTGATTGTTAAAGTTAGTGAGAGCATGGAAGATTCTGTCATGTAGCACATTTCAGGTGAACCCGATATTCAAACATGTAAATGCTAAACATGCTTAAACACTTTGTTATAGAGACACTAAAGGTGTCATGGGAATGACAGAGTTTAGGTTGGCAAGAGGTAAAATCAGGAAGTGTTAAGGGGTCAACTATTGAATTCTGGGATTTTCTTTTTAGTTAGAATATATTGTCTTATTTATCTCAAGATAATATTTTCTCCATAACTAATGTGATTGCTAGAATTTGTTCATTTGTCTTTCTATAAATCAAAAGTAAGATTGTTTTTGAAGCAAACTCTCAAGTTTTTCCCCTGTTCACCAGAAATTAAATGGTTGGTCATGGAGTACTATCTTCTTATGTGTCCTTTTGAAATTATATGTGTCCATCCAAATATGGAGGACATGGGGATTCAATGCCCTCAGCCCTTTGGGAGACTAGCTGCAACACTTCTTAGACACTGAGAGCAGACATTCATTCAGTGGGGAATTAATGAAGAGAAAAAGTAATGTTAGGTCAAACTAAAGAGTTATGTAATAATATTGTTATTTTGTAATGATATATCCAGATCTATCTGTCATCATCTGCTTCATCCTACATGGAGTTACTCTAAACCATCTTGCAAAATATTGGCTTAAATTCTTTGATACAGGGCTTTAGCATTCAAAATTCTATCCGACCTCACCCATGTGTACACACCAGCAAGATACTTATGCTCCTCTTCTGACAATCGTACACTCATTATTCCCACTATGAAAACAAAGTCATATGGACAATGTTCTTTTGCATACCAGGGCCCAGTAATGTGGAACAAATGCCCACTGAACTTAGACACAAAGACACAGTGATCCCTTTCAAGAGTGCTCTTAAAACTCACATATTTTGACATCAAAAAGAAACTTAAAGACTAATAATGTTTTCTACCTTATAATATTTTCAGAATGTTTATGTTTTCTAATTTCATGGTGTTTTTAAAAATAATATCATTATATGTTTTTTATGTTACTGGTATATGTGTTTTCTAGTTTTTGGACAGTGTTTAGATCTTCTAGGGATTAGGTGCTATACAAATTCCTCAATATTTGTTTTACTATAATGTGCCAGCAGATCAGGGTCTATGTTGTTTTTAATGTTGATTATTCTAACAAACTGCACAGAGCCAAAGCCAGATCAACTGGCAGATATGGGTCAGTGCAGTTTGCAGTTGGACTCCTGATTATGCCTTGAAATAATCTGCATGTGTCATATGTTTCAGCATAAAACAAAATATATTTAATTGTAATTAGAAAATGTTGATATTGTTTCCTATTTGTCAAATTATGATTCACAATTTTACAAGAGGTCAACTGGTTGACCATTTTTGTGTACCATTTCTGAATTTTTAGTTGTAAATGTGTCCATCTTGGTTGCAACTTGGAGCATTGCTTGGTATTCTCATCAAATTCAGTTATATTTATATATTATGGTTTCTTGCAATTTTCTTATATAATGCAGGTGGATCAGTATCTTCAAATTCTTGAGAAACATGGTGTTCTACTGAAATTCCCCCGTGACCCATGGAATGACCACACTGGCGATACCTGTTTCTACATTTTGACCAATAACCTACCAGACGAACCAACCATTAACCTGGTGAGTTCAGTCAAATCAAAAATCCCATTGGTAGAGTTTGACAAGTAGTGTTTCTGTTTTCTAACATAAGTTGATATATATTGTTCATGATGATGAATGTTAATTACGGTGACATTGTGCACAGAAATATTTTTTCTTCCATTTATGGTGCTGAGAAAAAAAGAATAGTTGTTATCTCTTGATCCATGGATGTCAATGTAGAGAGATTTTATTTATAATTAAAGTTACAAATTTAAATATTTAAAATATTAGGTCACTAACAGTCTCCATATAAACATATAAAACACTATCTCAATAACAATCTCTACATAGACATGTAAACACTAGCTCTGTAACAATCTCCACATAAACATGTACACACTAGCTCTGTAACAATCTCTACATAGACATGTACACACTAGCTCTGTAACAATCTCCACATAAACATGTACACACTAGCTCTGTAACAATCTCTACATAGACATGTACACACTAGCTCTGTAACAATCTCTACATAGACATGTACACACTAGCTCTGTAACAATCTCTGCATAGACATGTACACACTAGCTCTGTAACAATCTCCACATAAACATGTACACACTAGCTCTGTAACAATCTCTACATAGACATGTATACACTAGCTCTGTAATAATCTCTACATAGACATGTACACACTAGCTCTGTAACAATCTCTGCATAGACATGTACACACTAGCTCTGTAACAATCTCTACATAGACATGTACACACTAGCTCTGTAAAAAATCTCCCTATAAAAATGTAAACACTAGCTCTGTAACAGTCTCCATATAAACATGTAAACATTAGCTTATTAACAATCTTGACATAAACACATATATGCTATTTCGGTAACCATCTCTGCAGAAACATATAAAAAAACACTTGCTCAGTAACCATCTCAGTAACTCTCTCTACATAGACATATAAATACAATCTCAGTAACCATCTCGATATAAACATATAAAACAATAGCTAAGTAATCATCTCAACATAATCAAAAAACAATGGCTCTGTAAAAAATCTCCATGAACAAAAAGTCATTAAAGCTCTGTAAGTTTTTACATGAATGTCTTATGTTAGGCATGTTATGTTATACCATTGTCTGTTCAAGGATCCATCTATCCATTGAGATTTGTGTCTGGCCCATAATGTTGTATTAAACATAGAGATTTTCTTGAAAATTGGCCTAGGTGTATATCATGGCTATGCATACCATAGCCAGGCCACTTTTCTCAAGGCGAAGGTTATAATGAGAGAAAATGTAAATTTATAAACCAATGAAAATATTTAAATTCATCAATTGTCAGTTATATATATATATATATATATATATATATATATATATATATATATATATATATATATATATATATATATATATATATATACATTGTGTCATGTATAATAGCTGTGTCCTCTGCTTGAACATCAAGGTCATAACAAGGACAATTTTAATTTTGTGACTTGTGTCCTTATCTGATGTAAAAGTTTAAAAGCATTCAAGATATTTTAATGTAACTTTACATCATGTGTACAGAGTATGTCACATACCATATCTACTATTCCAACATCTAGGTCAAGTTCAGGGCATGGGAAAATGTAATTCAAGCACTTGTATTATTCTTTGGAGTATGACTTTTGATTCACAGAATATATTTTAATAAAATTGGTACAAATTATACATCATGTATAGGCCATGTGTCATATCTTACCCACCTCCCACCCACACAAGAAGATCAAAGTCATGATTGGAAAATTTTAATTTTGTGCCTTTTGTTCTTGTCAAAGGTATGACATTTGAGCCAGTGAAGATATTTTCTTAAAAGCTTTATTTTATAAACAGAATCCTTTTATATATCCTTGCATATTCATAGCCATTATCCCCTTGCCTCAAGGTTAAGGTCACAAGAAGGGATAATGTAAGCCAGTGATATTTTAATGAAATGTTATCCAGGTCCACACCTGATATTTTGATGAAATGTTATCCAGGTCCACACCTTATCACACAATAGACAAACACATAGCTCAAAAGGCAAAGTTATTAGTAAGGAAAAGGTCAAATGGCAATCAGATTTTTGTACAGTACTCTTTCATATACTGTAAAAGGAAACAAGGAATTATTATTAAATCAATATTTATAAAATAGAACTACACACAAGATACTTGACACTTAGAGTGGACGTGAAACCATACATTAAGGGACACAGATATGTATCTTAATGTTAGCGATCAAATTTTTAGCATGCAGATAGGTTTTTTTTAACTCTAAAAGAACTTAAAAACATGGAGACAACAATAAGTACAAGTTAGTGCAAGGAAGTTACATTTATTAGTAATGATAAAATGACTTTGCTGGCATATAAATTAGCAAATGGTTCCTGGGATTTTAGATTCCTTCACATGCATTGTTTATATATATATATATATATATATATATATATATATATATATATATATATATATATATATATATATATATATATATATATATATATATATATATTGTAAAATTCTGATCCCAAGAGTGGAATTTTCATATCCAACATGGATGTAAATTGAAGGATTTTTTCCATCATATCTCTGAATGAAAATCTGTGGTTGCCAGAATGGCATAATTTGAATACTGATGCAACATTATAACAGCAAAACACCCATTGAAAATTTACTGATCTTAAAATGGAGTATACAGTTCACATTGAAAAATTCAGTGTAATAAATATATATTATATTTTACTAAATATTAATGTTAAAAGAAGAGTAATTGAGGTCATGAAGGTAATGGCAGTACACAGTGTTTGAATGGTGTACTACAGATATCTTGCAGAATTATATGAATGTGAACAGGTAGAAAAATAAAGGTCTTAATATTATTAATAATAATTAATATTATTATTATATTAATATTAAACAAGAAAGACAAAAATAATGCTATAACCTTGACTTGACTTTATCTAAAATTGATTTTTCTTTTATAAATAATAACAAGAAGATGATTTACAGAATCAATACCTATCGCAAGTTCATTCAGTTCAAAACATTCTGTTTGCAGGATACTTTCTTGAACTGCAGCACATTTTAGAATGTAAATGAGTTGCAATTTAATGTGCATCTTGGTTATTGAGATTAAAGCTGAATTGAGGCTGACAATCGTCTGATTCAGAGTTAGCCAATATAAGGCATTGGCCAAATGTGTCCTGCTGGTAATGTTTTAATACCTGCACTCATGCAAAATATCAGTTCTATTATATATATATATATATATATATAAAAATTTACCTTTTAGATACAGTGTTGTAGTTGACCATCCTGATGTAATTTTTTCAAGTTTGTGTGTACTGTGGTTGCATTAGTCATATGGAAAACGTTCGTTTGCTCACCAGGGCCCGGCGACGTGGAACGAATTGCCCATTGAAATTAGACACAAAGACACAGTGGTCCCTTTTAAGAGTGCTCTTAAGACTCACCTGTTTCGACTGCAGGGACAAACTTAGCGACCTAATCATGTTTTGTATCTTATATGTTTTCAGCATGTTTTTATGTTTTCCAATTTCATTGTTTTTGTCATTTGTTGTTCTGTAGTGTAGTCATATCATTATTGATGGTGTAAAGCGCTTAGAGCTTTGTAAGATTAGGCGCTATACAAAGTCCTCATTATTATTATTATTTTTATTATTATTATTATTATTATTATTATTATTATTATTATTATTATTATTATTATTATTATTAGATGGTCAGGTGATGAAAGACAACAGAGTTATGCTTATTGGAATGTGATGACCCTACTTTATTCATTGCATATGTAGAGTTAACATTATCTATGGCAATTATGCACAGCTTCTGAAGTGTGTATTTCCAGTACTTTGGGTTCTGATACAACATTTATTAGATGATGCCCACTGTTGTTTCTTACTGAGTGGTGTCTGCTGATTTTACTTTACCTAAATGAAAACTAGTTTTGGGTTGGATTGTGGTCTTCTTGTGCTAAATTAATGATAAGTTGTCTAAAGTTATATAATATATAACAATTTCTTATTTTTCTTGCTTGCTTTGTTACTTTACTAGTTTTGATATTTCATGGAAGAAAACTACTTATAACAGTTTGTAAATAATTCTTTTTCAGGAACAGTTTTGGCCAGCTGATGTACCTGAGGACGAGACACAAAAGGAACTAAACTTCACCCTAACTCCAGGAATACCAGAATCTTTCTTCCCTAATCTCCTTAGGTACTTTTGACTTTGTAAATTTCAGCAATTATATTCTTACTAGAACTTTTGACCAATGTCTTACCTCTTATTAAATAGTGGGGTAGGTGGGATTGGAGTGGTCAGAAGGCACTTTTTCCATATTTTTTTTTTCCATTTATCAAACTTTAAATTGGGCCATTAAACACTTAGTATTTTTCTGCATGTTTAAAGTAACTATCTTCTGGACTTTCTTTAATCACGGAATAACCCTAAATTGTCTTATATACTAAAAAGTTCTGCATAATTTGTCAAGAGTGACCCAACTATAATTCTATACATATTTAGAATGAATAGTATTTAAGTCTCAGACTTAAAAAATTCCAACATCCATCCCACATAAGATTATGCAAAGATTCAAAATGATTTCTTATCACTGGAATCACTATTTAATAAACAGCATTTCATTAATTAATGTTAAGGTCCTGTAAGGTGTAAATGACTAAAAGTCATTGGGTCTGTTGCAATATATATTCGCTTTTAAGTAAAGTGCAACTGCAAATAATGTAGACCCTAATCTGCTACTGCATAACGTGCAGGCAGACTAGGGCCATGTTTGTTTATTCTAATGATTAATTCTAGCAAACTGCACAGACTCAGTTTGCCAGACCATTATATATTGGCAGATCTGGGTCTGTGCAGTTTGCATTTGGATTTTATAAGTGGTGTATATGTTAGGTCTTTTGTTTTTGTGCTTTACTATGGATAATATAATTGGTACAAAAACATTTGAAAGATTGTGCTTGTTAATCCTATTGTTTAGTGTTTTGGATGCCTGATTTTGTTTTTCAGTTGTGACTGAACTTTGACATGTACAACAGATAATTAGCCAGATAAACTATCTTTCTGTCATTCATTAGGCATCTACTTTTAATCAAAGTTTTTTGGATCTTTCAGACATTTTATGAAAGAATTTTCTTCTGCATCATCACTTTTTTAAATACTGTTCTCACCTTGTCACAAATTACAAGTTTTTTAAAACTATATTTTAATCTTCTACTAGAAATAAATTACCAATTTGCCAAAATTATTTGATTGCATATAATTAACCAGTGAATGTTTCTAAGAGGCAGACTATAGGAATTCTTTCATAGTTTACTTTCATTTCTTTCTTTTTAGGCACTGCATGAAGCTTGGGGGCATATCTGTGATATGGAAGAAAGGGGTTATCATCAACAAGGGTCCAGTAATGGTACTTGTGGAACAACTAGCAGATTACAATGGTTTGTGATGATTTCATATCAATGTCTCCACACAATAAATTGTATATACTTGTTTACAAGTTGAATCCAACTGCAGACTGCATAGACCATGATCTGTGGTTACATTATGCAATAACAGATCTGACTCTATGCAGTTTGTTATAAATAATCAGTACAAAAGACAGCATAGACTCTAATCTGCTTGTGTATTATGTGATGGCAGATCAGGATCTGTGTTATTTTCTGTAAGACATGGCTTATGAGTATAAATGATGCTGTTTACCATATATAGCTGTATTTAAAAACACCTATATCACAGTGCAGGGATGCAGATCTGCTGTTGGATAATATACTGGTAGTTCAGGTTCTGTGCTGATTGGTCAACTATATATTTGCAAATAAATTGGATCTAACTGCAGACTTCAATTGCAAATATATTCTGTATTTTGGAAGACTAACAAACAGCATAGAGTTGACTTGCTTGTGTGTTATGCAATGACAGGTCTATATCTGTGCTGTTTGCAATTCAGTATCTATTACATATGAATAAATAAATTTTAAATTTTTTTATCTCACCTTTTTTAGACTAACGAGTAAAATTATATGGACAAATGAATAATGAGTAAATTTATATGGACCAGCGAGTACTTGTATTTGGGCTGACAAATAAAAATCATATGGACTAATGAGTAAATTTATGGACTAGCGAGTAAATTCATATGGGTTGTTGAGTACATTTATATGGTCTGGTGAGTAAATTTATATGGGCTAGTGAGTAAATTAATTTATGTGGTCTGGTGAGTAAATTTATATAGATTAATGAGTAATTTATGTGGGCTAATGAGTAATTTATGTGGGCTAATGAGTAATTTATGTGGGCTAATGAGTACATTTATGTGGGCTAATGAGTACATTTATGTGGGCTAATGAGTACATTTATGTGGGCTAATGAGTACATTTATGTGGGCTAATGAGTACATTTATGTGGGCTAATGAGTAATTTATGTGGGCTAATGAGTAATTTATGTGGGCTAATGAGTACATTTTTGTAGTTTACTTATGATGAAGACTGTAATGCAACATTGAATATATCCATCCATCAAATATTCATGACAGTTTTGTATAATGAGTCAATAGCTCCACCATGATCTTTAAATCTCAAGGTTACTTTTTTTTGGCATGTTCGTAAATCTGTACAACTTTACCAAATTCTATCAATTACAATTTTCATTGTAATTAAATCATAGTGAATCTTCAATTTTATTAATTAGCTACCTCAAAGTTTAGTAAATTACTGATGAACAAGTAATTTTTTTATTGTGGTACTTTTAACAATCCTAATGAACAGCAATAGTGTGTGCTTTGTCATCAGATATGATTTGTTGATTTTTTATTCCATTATGAGATACAGTAGAACCTATCTTAAAGGTGGTCTATAAAGTCAGGTGGTCTCTCACAGCAATGGTTTTTCAAGATAGATTTTACTGTATTATCTTTCTGCACATTATATGAATTATTGCCGTCCATCTGGAATGTTTAAATAACATTTTGAACAAATCACTAATTAAAACATATCTTTAATTGAACATGTACAAGTCTTTTTGTTTACTTCTTTATATTATATAGATGTAGTATAACATGCTGGTTATATAATGGTGACTACTTGTGCAAGCTTACAAAACAATCCATGTGGAAATAATAATTATTTTCTCTTAAGCATGTATTGTTAGGAGATATTTTTAGCTAGTGTAAAATTATTTTAAACAAAATTAGTCACCTAATTTGCATAGGTTTTGATGCTAGCCACAATTATCTGATTTACAGTCTAGGTATTATCAGCAGAAAATGATACGATATTCCTTTTTTGTTTGGAGTGTCATTGCCATATATACTTGCATGTAAGTATAGTCCAGTTACAGACAACGTAATCGATCTGATTTGATGTCAGTAATGCACTGGCAAGTCTATGCAGTTTGTTAGGAGTACTCAGAAGTATAAACAACATAGACCCTGATCTGCTGGTTGCTTTATGTGATCCATGTTGATTTAATTTGGACTTGACTTAGGAGGGAATATGCATGGTATTTGTTATTGTTGCAATGACTTTATGAAAATACTAAAAATAAAAGGGATTTACTTGCTATTTACATTAGTTACTTGCCTTCTCTATTTTCTGTGATAGACCTGTCTTAAAAAACACACCAACAAGCATTGGTCAGTTAAAAGAGATTCCTGACAATTCAAAGGAATATAAATATTGTAAACATTTGCTGTTATTGTGTTTCAAATGAAAAGCATATTATCAAGGTTTGAGATAATCTATCAGGATTAGGAAATAATCAGAGAGGAAACCATTAATAATGGATGTAAGACTGTGGACTATGTATGTTACTGTATCCTATACTTTATAGTTATATTCATATTATCTGAAATGCAAAAGAAAAACTAATATATAAATTCATTCTTGTCCGAGCAAAAATTGGTCAGCAAAGATTAAAATCAATCAGTGAATTTTACATGAATCTCTTATGAAGTGAAAATGCAACATGTTAGCTTCTGGATTTAGTTTAAAGCAATAGTTCTTGAGCACAATCTGTGAGTTAATGAAATTTCGTCAACTTCAGAAAAAAATTTCACCAATAGTGTACAGTTTATATTCTAAATATTCTAATTATAGTGGTCCTTTTCACATAAAAAAATGGGTGTAAATTGTACTGTTTTTTCAGAGAAGTTACATTTATGTTAGCACTTTAATTCATGGATGGGAAGGAGGTGTTATTATTTTGCAAATCAGTCCTTTTTTTTTTTGTCTTCAAGATTGTGTGTTCTTCCATTTCGTTAGACGTGCTGTTGAAAAGGACAGATTTATATTTTGTATAGTCTAGAATTGTTTTTATACTGCTAATATATGCTGTCACAAAGGCGTATGTATGAATAGAATTCAGTCTTGCATGGAGAATGTGTTATGGGTATGACAGTGTAGAAGAAAGCATTTTTGTTTTTATTTGGTTTAAGATATACAATCAGTGGGATAAATTAATTTTGCAGAAGAAATATGTATTTTGGTTGGCTGACTTTCAAGATTATCATCCAATACCAAAACAGTTAATCTACATGAATATATTCAGGACAAATTCAGTAACCTGTATTCATATTGTAACAGTTATAATTTGATTTGTATTAAAACATTACACTATTAGCCAGAATAATATCAAGCTAAATTTTGTTGGTGATATCAATACTCACCTCTTTTTAACATTGTAAATACTGACAGAGCAATAGCCAAATGTAACATGATAACCGAGTTGGATTTAGTATTTAAAACAGAAAACTTTTGATGGTGATACAGATACAATGTTAAATGATGAATGACTTGAATGAGAAAACAATTATAGTTAATATGGATGCATGTATAAGATCCAAATATTGGAAAAATTAACACAATCTGCATGAACCTGATAATGCAACAAATGAAAAATACAAATAAATGACCTTACAGTGTACAAGGACAAAGGTGAATGATTCACAGCAATTTCACACAATCAAAAGAATGATGTATTTTTTGTACTGAAATAGTAAAAATTGTGGTACTTTATTCATGAACCGATAGTAAAAAGTATTCACTAACACAGTAAAAAATGAGATATTTTACTCAAATAGTAAAATGATGAAGAAAAAAAAGGGACAGATATACAAAATATCTTTACTATCCCAAAACACGGTATTACAAACCCCAAAATTAGCCGATGGCTGGCTAAAAGATTACATTTACAGAGTTACACACTCTGTCACCAGCACATTTACTATTAGTCACATTGGTCAGTCAAGCAGTCAGTATTCCAGGTAGTCATTGACGACCATTCAATTCCTTGGTCAATCAAGCATTCAGCATCCACCAATCAGTCAGCAATGTCAGATCACTTGCAACTCATTTATAACACTTTTCAGTCAGCTCTATGGCTAAGAAAGTTCAGCTTTACAACTGCTGTGGTCAATGTCTTTGGTAAGCTCTACAGCTGGTACCAGGTCAACTCTGATCAGCTCTACAGCTGTGACACCGATCAGCTGAAATTACATCTAACACCGTGTACTATGTCACAGACAAGTACAATAAAATGTAATGATGTTATATTAGGTAAATTTTATTAGATTATATTATTGGCACAATAATTACCAAACAACACACAGGTTTAGAAAATAACCTACCTGTGCCCGATAAAAATTCTGTTGTACTAAACATTTCTTAAGAAATGCAACTTTATATTGCTAATAATATTTTCTTGCTAAGTCACAGACAAGAATATAAAATATTTGCATTATTCTATGTAAGCTGAAGCTACTTAGAAAATATACAAAAATAAATGTGGTGGTACAGTAGTTACAACTTTTACACAAGAAATTAATAAATAACTCACATACCTCTACAGCTGAAAATGTCTTTAATGTAGACCACTCACTGATAAGATTTAGTGTTACCGTGAGGCATTTGTACACAGACAATGCTGCCATACATCGTCTGTGTGTTGGAAGTATTCAGTTTTGAAAGCACTTGGCACATGCGACACAGGGTGAACTGAACTCAATGTTTCAAACTATTGTACACTACATAAATCACCCTCAGGTATCATTGTATACAAAAAACAAAATCCGAGTACATGTATTTAATAAATAAAAGGATTTATACAATTCCATAACGCCAAATAGATTATGTAATATACAATGTACATCTCTGAAAATTGTGTCCCAAATAACTATCATGGCCACCAGTAGTGTGATAGAGTAAAAAAAAGTTAATTCTGTCTTTACAGGTACACCAATCATTTATTTGGCTGTTCGTATTCCTGGCAAAGTGAAGGATCTTGAAAACAATCCTACCTACATGTGTATTTGGTCAACATTGAAGATCTATGCTTCCATTGTGGAGTATTTGATTCAAAAACACAAGCTCTGTGGATATGTAAGTGTTTCTATCTCTTTTGTCATCTAAAGATACGTTTTATGTATTTTTATGACAATATGAATTCATTTACAATATTATCATATTTGTTGGATTTAATACAGATTTGGTACAACATGACTTCAAACTGAGAAGTTCTTGGATATCTCTTCTTATATTCATAGTTCCATAAAATTATTTACATAAATTATGGCTGTAATTTGACCATCCTCCTGATTTTTTTTCTCTGGCTCAACTTGATACCTTTTGTTACATTTCAGCCAAATTTTACATTCAGGTTTATATTGATGAGACCTTGAATGCCTTTAGTTTCTAGTGTTCCACATTGGAAGTTAGAAGAGTTATGGCACCTGATTGTCTATACTTTTATTTTTGAAGCAAAACATTATACAAAGAAAAGCATAATGACTAAGGCATCAAAATGTATTTCAAAGTCATTTCACTACACTTTTCTGCAGTGTGTTCAAATAAAATGAGTAATTTTAATGTGATGATTAGAATTACACAGCTATGCTCATTTAAAATGAATATCATGAAACGCTTTGAATAATTTCAATATTTTGCTCACCAAGGCTTACAAAAGGCTGAAAGTGCTTGACTCACTTCTTTAATTTGAAATGAGCACTCATGTCAGATCCTCTTTTTAACCTGCATATTTTAAATCTCAAAGACTAAAGCTTAAAATATATGACTCCATTTTTGTTGGTACTGACCTAACTGATAAGCCAATATTATGAGCACTGGAGATATGATGCAGTTTTCAGCAAATATTTACACATAGCCATTTTTAAAACAGGGTAGCATTGTGTTAGTCTTAAATGGATTCCAAACCTGTTTGAAGAAATCATTCAAATAACGCGATGTCCTCAGCCTAATTAAAACTAATTTCTCCAACATAATGGAGATCAGATGGACATCAGTATGATGTTACGTTCTGTTGAACTTTCAGTTCACCAATCAAATTTCAGCTTTCAGAATATGAAAGTGAAAATTTTGATTCAGAACATTTGATTTTAATGAATGGGAATTTTAAATGTGGGCAGAAAATTAACCTTTATCAGTGGCTGTCAGATCTAAGTGGATCTTGAATTTAATCAGATTGCTTTGTCATTAAACTATTGTAATAGCAATAATAAGTAGATCTAAATTTTGATATAGTTATGTTATACCAGGTAGGATATCTGTTAAATATTAACTTTAGTACACTACATTCATTATCCACTTTTCCCACAACTTAAGAATCTCAGGATTGAAACAGTGATTAATGGAAACATTGAATGGCTGTAGTAACTTGGGCATATCATCTGAGATAATGCCTAACAATATCTTCTTATTTTCAACCTTCACCTTAGTTTCATCATAGAGTCCATGATGAGGATGGGCCTTTTAGTGAGAAACAATCAACCGGTGCTATGTGCAAAACATTTATCGAATCACCACCACATATGTTCTTGTCTATCGATCGTATTCGGATTTACTTCAATCACTGAGGAAAGTCTCCATTGGCAGTGTTTTTTAAAAAGAAAACAACATTGGTGGCAACTTCCCACCATTGGCAGAAACTTGACTTCTCATGGCCTGTTGTCCTAAAAGAAACACTATTGGTTCATTAAAACTCAACTGCTCTGTTCATTGGAATGTCAGATGTTAAGGTCACTTCTTCCAATGTTTATCGCATTAGACATTTCCAGTTTTTCTGTCTGAATCTTGTCTTGCATGTAATCATGGACATAATTCAATTTCTTTAAAAAGTTCATGGGTATATTCTGTGTCATAGTGCATTGTCTTGTACTAAGCCACCTTCTTGGCATGAATCTAAAGTACCACTATGCACTGGCATTAAAACATTCAATTCCTAAATAAGTTGCGATTTCCTTGTCTTTGAGTCTTAGTTGAACAGAATTTATTCCATGACATGTGGCGCATTGTGTCGATACATATTCTTCTAATTTAACCTAAATTTTACCCAATCTTGCTTTGCAGCAATTAATTGCTTTGTTTGTTTTTGTAGGACCTAATGCATCCTTAGCTTTACACCAATCCCAGATGAATTTTTCACTTGCACTATATTTTGTTTAAGCCATTTGACAATTTCCAGCATAAAATCTGCTATGCAAGACTTGTGTCACATGGCAGGAGGCATTGTGAAAAAAATCTTTACAGGATATTTTTATAAATGATTAGGACTAAAAGGATTGCTCAGAACTCATTAAAACGTACCAATACTATAGAAATCAAAACATTGCCCTCAGCTAAAATCATTATTTGCATCCATAGAAGAGAGACGGCATCATTTCTTGTTCTTAATCCACTTAACATTATATTAACAATGCTGTAATTGATGTGGATTAATGATAAAGAACAAAATGGTACATACATTACAGTATCTACCAGTAATACCTGTAGCCAAAGCCAGAGTTTAAACATGTGCAATAACTGGCTTTGAGCATTGTCATATTCAAAAGACCAATTTATGAACTACCAGCATAATGAAAGAGAGTCACTGAAACAATAACTTCTTAAGAATAATGTGTTGACATTATGTTTTGCTTTAAGCTAATATGCAAAACTTAAAATGGATTATTGAATATCTATAAGTAGTCCATTTCTTTATCTGAATTTCAAGCTGTATGAAGGAAATATTTATTGAATATATAACAGTGTGATGAATATAAGATAAGTTTAATCTATAGTATTCTATAATTATTTGTAATATGTTTCGAGTTAACAAGAGTTAACATGGATTTTATCCCTTAGAAGGATCAATTATATCAATGAAAAAGATCTACTAGTTATTACTGGAATGATTCAAGCAATAATAAATAATTAACAGACTTTTAGCTAAAATGTGATTATGAAGATTAGAGTACAGTCCAAAAAAGATGAATGAAGCAAAATGATTCATATCTTTGTTAGGAACAAAGTAATTGGATTTGTATGGTACATTTTACTATAGAGTATAGACTATAAGTGTGCTATGTGAAATGGGAACATGTTACTGTAATTATTTTCTTTTATTTCATGTTTGGGAAATCAGAAAATAGATGAACAGTTCATACAAAAAGAGATACATTTATAAATTAAAAGCAGTGATATTAGTTTATAACAATGTATTGACATGGTAATTGAACAAGATTTTGGTAGAGCTATGTGACCAATGTTTGATTATGCTAATTACAGAAACTTTCAGTGACATACTAATTCATATATAAGTCTATGCATTTTCAAAGCCATAATTTGTATATGAGTTAATTCGGAGTATGAGATGAAGCCCATACTTTCAGGTAAAAAGGTATCGACTTATAGCCTGGCAAATAAAGTATATTGATTATCAAAGTCATATCACATGATATTATAATAACTGAATATTTATTGTGCACAATAAGCCTGGAAGTCCTATATATCTTCATGTATATATTACAATGTATCTCATATACTGAACCATTCATTTAGCCATTTGAAACACTGAAAAAATGTAATCCCGAGACTTGTCTTGTCACAATTATTTTAACATGAGCTAAACAATTATTTATCTTTTATGTCAACCGGAATTTATCACACCTTGTAATGGTTGGAGAGATTTTAATGAAACTTTGCACAAATATATATCACATACCATACCCTGGGCCCCATCTTGAAGGCAAAGGAAATGGTGATGCCTTTAATATTAAATTGTTGTGTTAAAGATTTTGCAGGTTGGGTACAGAAAATAATTACAAGGAACCAGGTGAGACACTGGGTTCTACAAAATACTTGCTGGTACTGACAGTCCTGTTTAAACCACTGACAGTAACTATAGTTTATGTTATATATATAATTTTTTGGGTTTGTTGCAACAGAATCCTTGCATGTAAATATCCCACAAAAGTCACCTTGAAAATATGTTTTTTAAATTTCTGGCAATGTATTACTTTAAAATGAAATAAGCCACCATCAAATCATGCTATGTTTTATTACAAGAAGTTTTTGCATGTGTATAGAATGCCCATTTAATGGCTCTGATAACAGTTTGATGTGGTCTTATTGGTAGAGGAAACCAGAGAACTTGGAGGAAAACACCAGCCTTGGATGGGTGACTACTTTTCCCTTGCACATGATGGAACTAATATTTGGGTTGAAGATTAATTACTGCAAAGTATAATGCAAACTAGATTAGAAAACTGAAGTGAGATACAGTTTGATACAATGTCAAATTTAGTTTGACTATAAATCACTCATGTTTCATGTCAGAGAATTGCTTTTTACAAAATTCAAGAGAGATAAATTTTATTCAGGTATCAGCATTGTTGAAAATTGTGAATATTGCCATTCAACCAAATGTAAAAGGTTTATATCATGAAACTAGCAGAATTTACTAAATAGGTGAAATAATTTAATAAGAATCAATTGAGCTGTTCATTAAATATGTTTGAAATAAAAATATGTTGTTTTTTATATTATGCAGAAAACAGTGACTTGTTCAACCTGTGTTCCTTCCGGAAACAGATATGTGATGTGGGGAACAAAGGGGGTTCATCACTTCATGGAACATGAGGTCAAGAAGGGATTCAATTGTCCAGTGGACAAATTCAAATGTCTACCAAAGTATTTAATTGGACCTGGTATGTGCAAAAATTTATTTATTGCCCCATTTTGTTATTGTTGCAAACATGCAAGGGGACATAGTATTCACATTTATGTATATTATTCTGTCTGTCTGTTTGTTTTCCAGTTCATAATCTGTCAGACTTTGTTTTCTACTTCATAACTTTAATGTCTTTTGAGTATGCTTAATGAAAGTTGATTAGATCACATTATTACTAGATGGGGTGGTTATATCCCATATTGAGGCTCCAGGTTTCAAGGTCAGGGTTGAAGCTAAGCATTTTTATGCCCTCAAAAGCACAAGGCGACATATTGTTTTCTTGCTTGGTTACATCCCATATTGAGGCTCCAGGTTTCAAGGTCAGGGTTGAAGCTAAACATTTTTATGCCCTCAAAAGCACAAGGCGACATATTGTTTTCTTGCTTGGTTACATCCCATATTGAGGCTCCAGGTTTCAAGGTCAGGGTTGAAGCTAAGCATTTTTATGCCCTCAAAAGCACAAGGCGACATACTGTTTTCTTGCTTGGTTGCATCCCATATTGAGGCTTAAAGTTTCAAGGTCAGGGTTGAAGCTTAGCATTTTTATGCCCTCAATAGCACAAGGGGACATATTGTTTTCTTGCTGTCCATTCATCACTCCATGCATCTACAAGTCTATCTGAAATAAACTGGACCGAGATAGTCTAAAAGTTATTAAATTTAGAGCTATAAAGGTTTACTTTACTATGATCAAGATTGAAAGGTCTGATTAGATTTTTAGCTCTTTAAAAAAAGTTAAACATTTTGTAAAAAGTTTTTTTAAACCTTTTTGGGCTTGGACTTGTTGACCAATCGCAGGTAAACTACTTAAATTTAGTAGACATATTTTCATTATCTTGTATAGCCTAATTCAGAGCTGTCCAATCTGTGGTCTGTTGGCCATATGCAGCCTGCAAGCTAATTTTAAATGGCCTGCCAGAGCTCAAGTAATTTTTTGTGCATTTATGTAAAAAAAAAGAAAGCAAATGGTCATAAACATTGTCTTGACTTTTTATGTCATAAACATTGTCTTGACTTTTTATGGCATAAACATTGTCTTGATTTTTTTGTTATCATAAACATTATCTTGACTTTTTATGTCATAAACATTGTCTTGACTTTTTATGTTATAAACATTGTCTTGACTTTTTATGTCATAAACATTGTCATGACTTTTTTGGTCATAAACATTGTCTTGAATTTTTATGACATAAACATTGTCTTGACATTTTATGTCATATACATTGTCTTGACTTTTTATGTCATAAACATTGTCTTGATTGGTTTGGTCATAAACATTGTCTTGACTTTTTTTGGTCATAAATATTTTCTTGACTTTTTTTGCCATAAATATTGTCCTGATTGGTTTGGTCATAATTGGTCATAAATATTGTCTTGACATTTTTTTGTCATAAACATTGTCTTGATTGGTTTGGTCATAAACATTATCTTGACTTTTTATGTCATAAACAATGTCTTGACTTTTTTTGTCATAAACATTGTCTTGACTTTTTATGTCATAAACATTGTCTTTATTTTTTTGTTGTCATAAACATTATCTTGACTTTTTATGTCATAAACATTGTCTTGACTTTTTTTGTCATAAACATTGTCTTGTTTTGTTTTGTCCTAAACATTGTTTTGACTTTTTATGTCATACACATTGTATTGATTTGTTTGGTCATAAACATTGTCTTGACTTTTTTGTGTCATAAACAGTCCATGGAGTCCCTAGTGCTTTGCTAAAAGTGATATCAATAGCAGACTGGTCTTTTAAATTTCATGCAAAGTGTTACTTTAAAAATATCAGATAAATAGATTTAATAGTAAATTATTTGTTGTCATGAAGACTATTACAATGATGATTAGATGAATACAAGTTATATCAATGAGGACTAGATGGCTTTCTTTTATTTACATTATTCATACAAATTATTTTATTTATTTGCCTTTTCTTCCAATCAAGTTCTGTCCTTGCATGATATTGTGCCTGCTCACAGAGACACCAAGGTCAAGGACAAATACAGCTCTTTCAACAGATGCCTCTTGTGTCTGAACTGCTCAGTAGAGGGTGCTGAATGTCCCAGAAATCTTGTGAACAAGGATTCTATTTGGTACATTATGTTTTGTATCAAAATCTGTATAAAAGTTTAATATCATTGCTTTATAATTGAATGTCCCAGAAATGTTGTAAACAAGGATTCTATTTGGTACATTTATCTTTTGTATCAAAATCTGTAAAAGATCTTAACATCATGACTTCATAACTGAGTACTAGAATATAAATAAACACCTTTGCAATATGTTATCTCATTCTTCTTGCAGTATGATAGTGATGACAATGATTGTGATGATGATTATTGTAATGAAGCTAATCATAATAAAATGATAATATTTATGAAAATGATGGCATAGAAGAGGAAGAGTAAATGAAATCGACAATGACAACAACAATAATGATGATGATAATGTATTTAGATTTGATCGTGACAACAGTTTTTTTTTAAACACAGGACATGCAGCTGTGAACGACAGGGGCTGGACTGTGACTACTGTAGACTCTGCCATAGATGTATTTCATACCTAAAGGTGACTTTTTAAAATTGTCTGATTTGAAATAAAAAAGACTGTGTTAATATTTCATGGATTTATGTTTCATGTTACAGTAAATCCTGTCTTGAGAGACCACTGCTATGAGAGACCACCTGTTTTGAGAGACCAGAATCTCCATGCACATATTTATTCATTATATAGTGTTATGACCAGTGTTATGAGAGACCACCTGTCTTGAGAGACCATTAGTTTTTGGCAGAAGGGGTGGTCTTTAAAGACAGGTTTTACTGTATTGTCTTAATGATAAATCACATTTTATTTATGTAATAACTAATTTTTTCATCAGATAATTTAGAGTACAGCATGATGATTCAGAAGTTGCAGGTCCAATCACGTTCATTTCATGAATAGTAATTTAAATTAACCACTCGTTATATTATGACAGTTCTTTTTAGTCTGCCTTTGCAAATGCCAGATGCAGCAATCAGTCAGTTGTCAGTCCATATGTCAGTCCATACATTCATTCCTATTTTCTATTTAACTAAAGTTTGTTCCTTTTTATTTTTTTTAAACTGTTTATTTTTCTAGCCAAATAAAAGGTGGGCTTTTATAACATAATACATTCATTCCTATTTTCTATTTAACTAAAGTTTGTTCCTTTTTATTTTTTTTAAACTGTTTATTTTTCTAGCCAAATAAAAGGTGGGCTTTTATAACATAAAGAGGGTCTCTTGTGATTTTTTATTTCTATGCAAATTATCATTAGCTGACTAATATGAGAAATAAAATATTTTTTATTCAGTTTGTTGTTATTTTACAACACACATAATACTTTAAAACAATTATTTGTGCTCTGCATAAATCAGAGTTTGGTTTTTGATACTTTAAACCATGTGTAATAAAAACAAAACTATAATTTTTTTTACAAATCTGGCAAGAATATTAGGTGTGGGAGAATTGTATGCATATTTCTTGCAGATGGCTTATACAGTTTGAGTATCATAGATACGTGCTTATTTGTGGAGTCCAAAGTAAAACTGCAGTGATCTGACATATCAGTCCCAGATGGGCTAGTGGCTAGAGCATTAACCTCATATGCAAGAGGTCATGGGTTTGAATCCTGGCTGAACTATTCTAAGATCAAAGAAGCAAATGAACTTTTATCATTACATTTAATAAAAACGTTTTGAATAATCTCATTCTTTACTTACTTTACTTTAGTAATTTGTTTGTTCTTGCTTATTTTTCCATTGTATTGATCCAGGAAGTTTTAAAATTAATTCCTTATTCAAGAAATAGTTTGATTTCTTTTTATTACAAGTTGGGATCATACTTATTCTCTTAGTCATACATAATGAACAAAATTATGTATCAGATAATTTTTATATTAAATTTGTTTTATCCTGTAATACATTTTGTCAGGTCATGTCATAATTTCATTAATGTTATTAGGTTACATCATAAATTGTATTAGGTCATGTCAATTTCATTATGTAAAGTCATATATTTTGTTAGGCCATGTCATTAAATTTATTGGGTTACTTAAATTTCATTAGATCATGTCAAATTTCATTACTTTATGTAATAAATGTTATATGTTTCTGTGACAGAACAGTTAGAAATGTCGCACTGGTCTTATTGAAAAACAAAATCAGTAATGGTAAATAATATTTATATTTTTTTTCCATTTAGGCATGGCATAAATTAAACATTTCAATGATATAAAATGCCTTAATATGCAAGATACTATATATGGAGAGGGGCCCTGAGTGTCCCAGTGGTCTAAAGCGCTCTCCATTACGGATCACTGCCATCTCACCTCTGTCTGTGTGTGTGTTCGAGTCTCAGATTCAACCAAGGTGGGTATGTGAGAAAGCTTGCCAGTAGCTTCGTGGGTCAGTGGTTCTTTCCGGAGTTTTCCCGGATTCTTCCTCCACCATTAATACTGACCGCCATGTATAACCTATCTTGTGCTGAAAAATGGCGTTAAACCCTGCAACAACAACAACAACAACAACAACAACTTTATATGGTTTAAAGGATGATTTCATTGGTATATTAAATTTCATTGGTATATTAAATTTCATTGGTATATTAAATTTCATTGGTATATTAAATTTCATTTCTAGCAGCAACTTGGCTAATATTTTCTGTTTTTTTACAAATCAGAAGCTGGAGGCTACAGTGTGCCCAATTTTCAAGCAGGGGCAAACTGTAAGGGACAATATCCGGACAGAAGGCAGTCTTGTTGGAGCTAGTGGTAGAGATACTTTGACCCTTGAGGAGCCAATGACCCCTGACCTCTTCAATCGACTGGATTTGATCTTCATCAGAGGTTGCATCATCCATATTGAGGTCAAATTGTAAGTAGCTGTCCTTTATCTCAGAATATATATATGTGTGTGATGACCTCGCCGTGTTCAAGATAAATGATTTTGATTTAATTTTATTGTTATGCACCAATTAAAAGTATGCACATAAATTGCTTTTAATTTATATATTTTTAGAAATTTAGGGACATAAAGCATATGTTGTAGTTTAAATTTAATTGATATATTAAACTTGACATTTTGATTAAAAATTTAAATTTTTTAAAAGTTATTTGGTTGAAATAAACAACCGAGTTTGATTTTTAAATTAACTGTATGTCAGTATTGTTTTCTGACTTCTGTCTTGCAAACAACAATTACACCCACTTACAATTACACCCACTTACAATTACACCTACTTACAATTACACCCACTTACAATTACACCCACTTACAATTACATCCACTTACAATGAACCTTGGATAATAAATTTTTTTTCTTCCCCCTGTCACCTGAAGTTTGCATCATCTAGATTGGATCCATGTGTTGGTCTATTGAATGTTTTTTTTATTATCAGGAAAACAGTAATATGTCCATACATTATTACCTCTAATGCTTTCACTTCGTTGTTATGGATGCTATTTTTTTAACAAAGCAATTTGACGTCATCCTTATCTTCACTATATTATTATATTGATACGGCAAGATATTTATAGAATCCACATCCAGTAACTGTATAAAGAACATTGCATGACTGCCATAACAATTAGTCATGCACTGTAGTCTCAAATAAAACAAATAAATGATTAGGACAGATCTTATTGGAAATAAATATGCAACTAAATAAATTAACACTGTACCATGCACCATGTTTTCTGTGAACAAATTTCAGTATTACTCAGATGATTTAAAAAAATTCAAAATACTTTGTTGAATTTTTCATTCATCTCCTACACAGATCAACAAGTTTCAGCACCCATCATATTGCCTGCACATATTCTCTCAAGCTAACACACATACCTGAGAAAGGATGAAACTTAGTTGTGTAAAAAAGCATTCAAGTATAGCAGTCACACATGGCTGCCCAGTAATTATTTCTCATCAAAATACACTGTCACTGTGGATTCCTCTGTCACACATTAATATAAAATTTTTATAAATCTGCACCAGACACAGTGGGAAGAGCTATCCCTGGGTCGTACAAAAGAATAGGTGATAATGTAAAATTAATATATGGATGTCTGTCAGAAGGGTCTGGACTAACTGTACATTAAGATGACAGTTGATTCTTAGGTCACCATATCCGTCTGTTTCAATTTGGTGCATGCACCAACCCATATACCCTTTGTACTAAGCGCACATTGGTGCATATAGGCAAGGTGATAGGTTGTGTAACTAATAGACCCAGGTTTAATTCTCAAATGGGGACAAATAAAAAATTACCTATCCATTATGGATATTCTTTCTTCATATTAGCATGCATCCTCCTGTCTTGTCTAGTGTACATATGTAACTTTTTATATTAAACTTCTGCATGTCTTGATTTTGGTCAGATAAATCCAGAGTGACTGTGTTTAGATGAGAGTTAACAGATAAGATGCAACACTTCTGCAATGCCCAAATGCCTATATCCTTAATAGGGTTCTGCCCTTTTTCTGGAGATGTATGCTTAAAGTCATGCAGATATTTGGGTTGATACATGCTGGCAAGATGAAGGGTGCTGTAATCTGTTGACCTGGGTAAATTATCAGTAGGAGATGAATTAAAAATTCTCTAAACTACATTCATATCATCATGCAACCTGTTGTAGGTATAAAATTAATGCAGAAAATGTACAGTCAAACCCGGTTATCTCGATTACGTCGGGGGTGTAAAGAAATCGTCGATATAACCGGGTCCCGAGATATCCGGGTTCATAAAAACCGGTAATTTTAAAAATGTCCTTGAGCATTACTCCTGTCTCTTGCTGGTGTTTACTGGAATCCCCTCCCACTGCATGTTACAATAAAATAAACAAAACGCTTAATTGATAATAAAATGAAATGAACTAGCCTGGTGTTGTTATCATTTATTCCTTTTTTATCATCATAAGTAATTTATTAAAGAAAAAATATATCTATGAACTCCTTATATCACATGTAGCGTATGCATCCATTACTGTAGTGTGCATCACTTATGTCAGATAACACACGACGCATTTTTATAATTGATGTGAATATTGAAAAACAAATCATGTTTGGTTGTACTCAGAGGTTTGAATATGTTATCAGATTGAAAAATGGATCAAAGAAAATCACAAATGAGAGAGTGAGAGAGAAACATCCACCGATTGCTTTCAGGCACCCGCCATTCTTGCATAACGCGATGTTAGGTGCAAAATAACCAAGATTGTATTTATATCCAGGTTAATATATGACAGTATCTCGCAGATAAAGATCAATAAATGTTTTTGAAAATACATGTACATGTACATGTACATTGACTGTGAGTGCAAATGATACTCCTTTTGCTAGCATGGGTTACAAAGAGTATTTATTAAAGCAAGTTAATGTTGAGTAGACTACTTACCCCGCAGGCATCAATGCGAGTTTGTATCAATTATGATTCCAGATGGCAAATAAATAGATGCACGGATGGTGAATAAACACATCCGGTAGCGACCAGTAAACTAATTCTTTGAACTTACCGGCAAGATATCAAATGCAAAGGTTATTTTATTGCAAAGCAAACCGACCCTGGAAAATGACTTTTGATTCTTTCAAGTGTGCCGATTCTTATTTTCTTTTCTGTTTTTTTTTTTTTTTTTTTTGCCGTCTTGGGTTCCCCTTTACTGGTATTCACAGGAATTTTGAAAATAAATTAAAACAATGGAAGCCAATTTTTCTGCCAGACCTAAATAAGATATATTACAAATAAGAAAACAAAACAAAATTAAGAAGACCTCAAGCATGAGAACTAAATTATGGGGCCTCGACTGCCATTGTATAGAAGCCAAGTGTCTGAGATTAAATCCATTCGTGTGCATATATACGAGCATATATATAGGGTGACATTCTGCCTAGAAATATATCTGTTCTGTTTATTTTCTGTTGACAAGTACATATACAGTATATGCTGTTTCATGAGAGAGAAAAAAATGTTCCAAAAGAGAAAGATTTCAAACCAAAACATTGAACTGAAGTATGAAATTTTGCTACAACTTGAAAAAGGCGAAAAGTGTGCTGATTTGGCAAAAAAGTACAACATTCCATCAAACACTATTTCAGGCTGGAAGAAAAATGCTGATAAAATCAAAACTACTTATGAACTTGGACAATTTGGTCCCGATAGAAAGAAAATGCGTACCGCAAAGTTCGATGATGTCGACGAGGCAACACTAAAATGGTTTAAAAACGTCCCTTGTCATAAAATGCTATACAATAAATCGTCATGATATTATGTGCATATGGAGCAATTTCATGACCTGAATATTCAGCCGATCAGCACTTTTCCGTCTGCACATTGATTATTAATGTGTACATGTACATAATATTTCATTACTTGTATCTCCTTGATTGTTGTTTCTTGTATACATGTACTTCGGAACATAATTCATATCTGAAATGTACCTTAAGAAATAAAAGGGAAATGATAAAATACACATGTAGCTGACATCTAAGATTCTGCGTTTTCGTAAAATAAAGTTACATTGTAATTTGTGCACACTCTTGTCTTTGTGAATCCTTGAATATTTTATGTAGTGAACATGATATATTCTTAATAAACCAATCAATTAAGCTACTCTTACGAACCAAAAATAGAAAGATTATGAAATAAACATGTGACTACTGCCGTAACGGACCAAAATTGTGCCTGAAAATCGATCGCTTATGCTGACTATTTCTTGTACAATTTCTGTGAGATTGACGTTAAAAAGTTGCATTTCGTCGAATTAAGCGGGTCCACATGTTACTTCGGACTGAAACTTATGCCCGACATAACCGGGTTATCGACTTAACAGAGGTAAAAAATAGCATAACAAAGAAGAATTTTTTCGGGACCGGACCAAAACGCTCGACATAAGCGGATGTCGAGATAACCGAGGTCGAGATAAGTGGGTTTGACTGTATGTTGTTAATTTCATTGATTGATGCTGTCAGGGTTTATATTCAAATATATAAACATTGTGGAGGGTTTAGTTTTTTCAGTAACTTCTGCATATCAGCAACACCCCACCCCACAAACAAATTTATTTATGCATTAAATCAAAACAACACAAAATTAATAAAACCAAATTAGTGTATACCTACCATTGTGTGTATTTGCAGGATGATTAGATCTGCAGCATATCAATAAGAATCCCAAACTTCCTTGTTAATAATTTTGTATAAAAATGTTTTGCTGCAAAATCATTCAACATCTAGAAATAAAACCATGCAGTGTTAAGTCAGTACATAGAAAAAAGTGAAAAGAAATTCTTAAACAGATTTGCTAAATTACATGTTGATAACAATATTACTCATAAGTTTTAAAACTAGGCAAGACAGATGTCAGAATTTGTAAAACTATGTCTTATTTGTTCAGTGAGGAGATGGGTGAGCTAGTATGGTACACCTCAGAGACGGGTGAAGTTAAAGTTGTGGATAAGGATGGGAAACTCCTGCATCAGGAGAACCCTCAGACTAAAGCCACTGAAGGGGACATGATTTCTATTATACTCTGCCATAAGGGTGTAAGCATCTAAACTGTTTTGACTCTCTTTGGTCTTGCTCATCATTTTTTCTTTCTCTATTTTATTCATCGTCAAACCTATATCAAATCTAAAACTTGGCAATGCTTTTAATGTTTATTACACTTTCATATATTCCTCATCTCTCCCTCCAAATGTTTCTCATCATGTTTGTAAAGTACTCCCTCATCGTACGGCTGTCCATGAGAGTTATAAAGTATTTTTTATGGTAGGTGAGACCACTTTATAGAAAATTGCATTATTAATATTGTTTATGATACATAATTGAATGGGATTCCTGACCATGCCACATGCTGTGTTGCCTCTTTATATCCTTCCTTTTAAGTTACAGCTAAAATTTGTTAGTACATTGTCTATTACTGAAATAGATTGCAGGCTTGCCAGTACACATAAATTTGCATCAGAATGCAGAAATAAACAAAAATAGAAACTATTATTCGTACAAGTAAACTCAGTCATACAAATATGGTGTTTAATAATGTTATGTTATGAAGTCAGTTTTATCGTTCAGTCACGTTTCAACAGTACTTCCTTTGCAGAAATGTTCACTTTATCAATAGACATAAGAAAAAGTGTCATAAACAAAAATAAAAATCTTTTAATTTTTTTAAAATTTGGCAAAATACACAATCAAAGCATTAAATGTACAAATTAAAATTGTAAAAAGTTGCTGTCCTAAAAATATTGTAAAATTTTGGAACTTCTTTTTGGGTTGTAGTAATAATACACAACCCTGTGTCACATTGAAACAGAATGGCAAAATAAATCAATACAAATTAAAGGTTTTTGCCTTAAAAATATACCAAAAAAATCTATGTTTTTGGGGGTCAATATAAGGAAATGTTATGAAGTGAAAGCATTTTGTATTGTCACATGTAGGTTTGCAACTTTTGACAGTACAATGCTTCAACTTAAGTCACAAAATATTTCCTTATATTTGCTAAACAAATGTAGATAGCCTTTATATATTCAAATTATATAAAAATCTTCATTAATAAAGGTAAAACATGTTAGCCAAATTAAAACAAAAACAAGGAGCAAAAAATGTACAAAGCAGTCTATTTCCCCATCATTGCTTAAGACAACTATGTAGTAAGCTTTATCTGTCAATTATTATTTATTAATTATTATCTGTCAATTATTATTTATGAATTATTATCTTTCAATTATTTTTTATTAATTATTATCTGTAAATTATTATTTATTAATTATTATCTGTCCATTATTATTTATTAATTATTATCTTTCAATTATTATTTATTAATTATTATCTGTCAATTATTATTTATTAATTATTATCTGTCAATTATTATTTAAGTGCGATGATTTTCATAATAATTTGACACTGCAGACAGCAAAACAGAAATTGATAAGGTCTGTGTGTAATGGTCATTAAAAACAGTACTAGATTGATTTACTAATAATGCCAGTGACATTTCTTTCAACTGTATTTTGTAGTTTTCAAAACATTACTAGACTGATTTACTGATAATGCCAGTGACATTTATTTGAACTGTATTTTGTAGTTTTCAAAAACATTACTAGATTGATTTATTAATCAATCAATAATGCCAGTGACATTTTGTTGAAGTGTAACTTGTATCAGACAAAACCAATGTAATCAGTTACCAATATGTTAGCAAACAAATGATACAGGATCAAGAATGTTAATCTCATGTTTAAAGAACAAAGAACATTTGGTAGTGACTATTTATTTTGTATAATCATATATTTAAAAGTACAAAACAAATGAATATGAAACTAATTTGTTTGACACAGCATTGATTTTTTTGCCCTATGACAACTCCTTTGAATGATTGTAAATCTGGTGAGGCGCTTTTGTTCAGGTGTTTTTTTTTACAAGGGAAGTAATTAACATCAAGCATTTGAAAGTAATCACTTATTACACTTCAGTGAAAAACAAAGGATCTGAATTATCCTTTAATTAAAGCTAAAATAATTTATTGCCTGAGTTATTCACAGTAAGATAAAAAGGTATTGAGATAATAATAATAATAATAATAATAATAATAATAATAATAATAAAAATAGTAATAATAATAAAAATGATAATAATATTGATAATAATAAGAAGAATGATAATATAATATAATAAAAAGAATAAGAATTATAATAATAATAATTATAATAATAATCATAATAATAATTATAACAATGAAAATAATTAAATATAATTTATTTCAAGAAAATAGCACCATTAGCTAAGAGCTGTTACCTCATGAGATCTTCTACATGTTGTCCATCTGTCGATGCCATGAGGACCTCTCTCATCATACAAGCGTAGGTGGGGCTGGTTCTGTTCAGTGCGTGCACAGTTAGCTGATGAGGCCAATCCTTGCACGGAATGTTTGTTTGCATAAGAGGCAAGGGTTTATTTGGGAGATTTTCTGGAGTGTTGATGGCAAGTGCTTTCTTGGCTTGGCTCTTCAGGTCTGCAGCTGCTGTCCTGCTTGATTCATACAACTTGGAGCCTTTGTGTACAGAGGAATACCAAGTGACTCAATGGCTTGCTGTTTGCTCCCAGGAATCAGGGTTTACATTGAATGCTTTCAATGCATCTCTCAGATTGTCTTTGAAGCATTTCTTCTGATCATTGTGGGATCGCTGTCCTTGCTGTAGCTTGCCATAGAAGAGTCTCTTAGGCAGCCGGTAGTTGGGGATGCATATAACATGTCCAGCCCAGCGTAGCTGGGACTGCATCAGGATGGTGTGGATGCTGGGGGAGACTTGCTTGGGTGAGTACCTCAGTGTCTGGAACCTTTAACCTGCCACTTGATGTTGAGGATTCTCCTGAGACTTGTGGTATGAAAGTGGTTTAGCTTCCTGGTGTGACGTTGGTACACCATCCACGTTTTGCATGCTTCAAGTAGTGTGGGGAGCACAACTGCCCTGTAGACCTTTAGTTTGGTCTGGATGCTGATGCCTCTTCTATTCCAGATGTTAGCATACAATCTGCTGAAAGTTGCACTGGCTCTGGCAATGTAAGGTTCACCTAATCATCAATAGTGACACTCTATGACATTGTGCTGCCAAGGTACATGTATATGAAGTGATTCACTACGTTGAGATTTTTGCCAATGATGTTGATGTTGGGCTCAGTATAGGGCTTTCCAACGGCTGGCTGATGCAGGACTTTAGTTATCTCGGTACTGATGGTGAGACCAAAGCAAGTGCAGGAGCTAGAAAACTTTTCACTGCATTGCAAATTGGCTTCTGAGCCAGCATTTAGGGTGTAGTCATCAGCAAAAAAGAAATTCCTGATGGTGTCTGTCATAACCTTGGTTTTCACTTGAATCCTCATGGGATTAAAAAAAATCCATCTGTATGGTATCTGATGCCAACCTGAAAGCATTAGTCAGCATGGTGGAGAAAAATAAACTGAACAATGTTGGTGCCAGAACACAACCCTGCTTGATGCCATTGGCTACTGTGAATGTCTCAGATGTCTCTCCATTGTCCTGGACTCATGCCTGCATGTCATTGTGGAAAGGTGACTTTATACTTGGCAATTACCTTAAACAAGCCTTCTCTGCTAATAGTATCAATGGCCTTTGTCAAGCTGGCCTAGATTGAGAAAAGGTTTGTGTTTTGCACTTGACATTTCTCTTTCTCTTCTTTTCGGAATCCACACTGGCTTTCTGGCAGTAGTCCCTGGTCAAGGTGTGTAGTGAGGCAGTTCAGTAGGATTCTGTTGATTATCTTTTCTGCAAATGAGAGTAAGAATATACCCTGGTGGTTGTCACAAGCCTGGCAGTTTCCTTTTGCACTTATACAGGTGGAGTTTTAGAAGTAAGTGTCTTTGAATACCTGGAGGATTGTCTCTTGCTGCCACATCAGTAATAACAGTTGGTGGGGCCTTTCTATCAGGGCTGTTCCCCCTTCCTTGTAGACTTCAACTGGGATATAATTGCTTTATGTGTCTTGAGCAAGGTTGGAGGGTCATCCAGTGCTTCGTTGATTGGTAATTGGAGGAGATAAGTGATGGCTTCATTGTTGATGGATAAAGGGTGATTCAGGATGCTGTCAGAGTGTTCAGTCCATCATTGAAGAATCTTCGCTTTGTCAGTAATTTTGTGTGTTCTCAAGTGTGCTGAGAAGGGGATATGACCAAGAGGATGTAGGTCCATACACTTCTTTCAGGGCATTGTAGAAGTTCTTCATGTCATGCTGGTCTGTGTAGCACTAGATCTCATCAGCTTTGTTGCTCAGCCATTGGTCTCGCATTTGACAGAGCTTCTGGTTTACAGTTCTGCACATATTGTTATATGCACCTCTCCTAGAGGTGGACTTAGGGTTGATGAGGTAGGTTTGAAGGAGGTGGTATTTCTTATCCAGCAACTGCTTGATCTCATTGCAGTTCTCATCATACCAGTCTTGATACTTTCTTGTTGATTGTTGTAGAATTTCCGAAGTTGTGTTGTAGACCATCTTTCTGGTTGATCTCCACATTCTGATTGTCAAAAGGGTTGATTTCTTCCACTACATCCACAAGAGATGAGAGACTGTTTGGTCCTGGGGCATTTCAACTTGGTGATGTTTAGTCGTTTATGAGCCTTCTTTTCCTGTGGGCATCTTTTGGGCTGAATGTGGATGTTGAGCTTGGTGATGATGAGGCAATGGTCTGTCCAGAAGTCAGTGCCATGCATGGACTTGGTCACATGTACATCTTGTCTGTCCTTCTTCCTGACAATGACATAGTCGATGAGGTGCCAGTGCTTAGAGCGAGGGTGCATCCATGACATCTGATTAATTGTAGGGAGGACAAAGACTGTATTGGTTAGCTGTTCATCATTGGTACAAGCCTGGAGTGAAGGGAGACTTGCTGTTAAAATGACCCACTCCAAGCTTTCCTAGCACTCCATCCCAGAAAATGTGATCACAGCCTACTTTTGCATTGAAATTACCAAAAATGATGAACTTATCTGCCACTGGAACATCAGCAATGATGGAGGGAAGATCTCCATAGAACTTGACCTTCACTTCATCATGGTTGGAGCATAGAAACTGATGATGGTAAGGTACTTTCTTCCAGACAAGAGGGTGAGTTTTATGGTCATGTGTCATTTACTCCCTTGGGAGGTCCAGCCAATTTGCCAATCAGTGCTGTCTTCACTGCAGAGCTAACACCAGCCTCACATTGCTCTTCACTTCCTTGGATGCTCCAAAAGAAATTGTATCCAGAGCACCTTTCACAGAGTTTGCCTTCACCTGCAAGCTGGGTCATGCTCATGGCAGTTATGTCCACATTGTACCTGGCGAGTTTATTTTCTATTAGGATGGTTTGCCTCTGGGGTCTTTCTGCATCATTTATGCCCAGTAAGGTGCACACATTCAATGCACCAAGTGTGAGAGGAATAATCCTCGTTATCTTCTTTGTATTTTGACTGCTGGAGTAGGGTCTCTGCCAGCTGCGGTATGCAGGGTAGGGAAGTTTAGAGCAGGCAATGTTCAGGGCACCTTCTCTAGCCCCTGCCTCATGCCAGGGAGGTGAGATCTGTATTCTTGAAGAAGACTGCTCAGTCACTCAGGGTGCAGCTGGACTCCACTGCCAGTGTCAGTGGTGAATGACCCTAATGGCCTGAGCTGCCCTTGTGTAGGCTTGTGGCTCTGGCTGCCAGTGTATCCAAACCTGCTGCTTTGTCAATTGCCTGTCACCACAGGACTTTAGTGGGTGATTAAAATTGGATAGGTGGATGACAAGAACGACTTAAGCAGTGACTTTGTTTTAAATGAAGAAGTGTTGTGCAGTTTTGTCAACCTCACTCTCTTGCCCAAAACCATCTGAGCCCAGCAGTATGACAACATCGAGATGGCCAGAGACAGAGTTGAGTGCAGTGGATGACCAGGATGTCCTAGGTATCTCGTCAAGATCTTAGCGCTCCATGGTGCTTTGCTAATAACGCCTTTCTGTCAAGGCTGTTTCCCAGGACGTGATCACTCTGCGTGCCACAGCTTCTTGGAGCCACAAGTTAGAGCTGAGTGCCAAGTGGGGACCAAAGATGTATGACTGTTTAGCCAGCCTGAGTTGTTACCCCTTCCAGGACAACCCATGAGACCTAACAAATGAATAAAAGTAGAAGCAGACTAAAGGATGTAAGATGATGAATCAAACAGTAATTATCCATCTATCGTATGTCTGTATTCCTTATAAATTCTAGCAAAGTATGTGTGGCTTTAAACGTTAATGGTTAAGAGTTGTAGAACTTAGCACCATACTACTAAAATCATATTTGAAATAATCTGCATGGTTTTTGGAATTTAAGATACTATGTGTTGTGATGGGCAATATTGTTGAAATTGTTTGAAGCACATCACACATAATCAGTTTGCCAGTGGATGATCCAAAAACACAAAAGTCACAGTAAATAACTCATTTTTATTAAGAACCCAGCTATATGGGATTTCATTCAAGAGTACTCTTAAAATTCACCTATTTCAACTGCAAGAACAAACTTAAAGAACTAATAATGTTTCTTACTTTAAATATTTTCAGCCTGTTTTATGTTTTCTAATTTTATGGTGTGTTTTTTTAGTAATCATATCATTATATGTGTTTTAAATATGTTATAGGTGTTTCTACTGTTGTAGAGCTTCTAGAGATCAGGTGCTTTACAGTCATTTATTAATATTATTTTTATTATTATTATTATTATTATTATTATTATTATTATTATTATTATTATTATTATTATTATTATATATGTAGTCATCTAGTTATCATTATCATTTTTGCTCATTAAAATGGTTCTTGTTGATCTCAGAGAGCTTAAATTTCTCAAGTTAAAATTGTAACCTTGTAGAATTTGTATAAAGGGTTATACATGTGCTTCCACATTTGAAATAGGCTGAGAAGGGCTTTGAATAGTTATGGTTCTTTAAAGGATCTCATAATCTTTTAGTGATTAAATACTGGATATAATTTAATTTTTTTCTGTACTTAATTTCAGAATGATTTCCACAAAGCAGAATTGGTACTGAGAGTAAATAATGGAACCATTTATGCTCGACCCACCCCAAGTTCAACCTGCACTTTGTGCCTGACCAATATCAATCCCATGATGTACCAAATCATACGCCATGGATTCCAGCTGGTGAGAACAGAGTTACAGCAACTATACATATGTATATATTTTACAGTCATATGACTACACTACAAAATCAAGTCAGGAGATTTAAAAATTTTGATCAGTAGAATTTCTTATCAACATTAATGGTCTTTTTAACAAGGTTGAAAAGAAAACAAATTTACTTTATGCAATAATATGTATTCGTTTCATATTATAATAAAACAACAAGTTTTAACCAGATTCTGGTGACTATAATAATAATAATAATAATAATAATAATAATAATAATAATAATAATAATAATAATAATAATAATTGATATTAGACAAAATAATGCCAAACAAAATGAAAAAAGAAGATTTGCATATCATATTGCAAAGACTATTTTATATAAAATCCACAAGCGTTTTTATTATTCTTTATGTTTACCATTTTTCATTGTGATTATTTAGTTTCACAGTATAGGCTGTCATTTGTTTTATGGTATCTGATCATGCCTGGTGATATTAGTTGATAGCATTTCTTCCCATTAAAATTCAGCTTGTATGAAACACAAAATACAAACTCAGGACATTTTCTACCCACATACACCAATTTAAACTTGGATTTCTTGGCAATGTTGCATTTATTTTTTAGGCTATGTTTTTTCCTTCAAATTTGCGAGAAAATATGTTTCAGTATTTTGACTTGAATTGATTAAAATAATAGATTTTCCTAAATAGCCGTCTTTAAACATCTTGAAAGGCACAATAACATTTGAACAAGACAAAAATCCAAATGTATATGTAGATGTTTTTGCTGGAAGCAGTTTTTGGTTGGTCTCTTCAGAGATTAATTAGTTAATACATTGTATATATATGACAGAATATGAAAAAGAAAGAAGATGGTGTTAAAGAGGATGAGATTCAACAAATGCAGGAAGAGACTGTCATGGGTCCAGATGGAGACACCTACAAAAAATGTGTCAAGACTTCATCTTATGGTAATAAAAATCATTAATGATCCCTTTCTTTTTGGTGTCCCAATGTTGTCTCTGGTGTATGATGAGTATAGTTATGGATTGTATTACATTGGGTAAATTCTATTTTTGGACATTGGACTCAAAAGTGAACCTTAATATCTGGTTAATATTTTAATTTTCTCAACACCATATTTTAAAGATTTTTAATATTTTTCAATAGTACAAACTTGACCAGGCACCAAGATTTGTTTTTTTTAAAGAGCTATCACAAATTTAACATTCAAGCTGGATTGCAACTAAGGATTATTTTACTTGTAGCTAACATAGATGTTTGAACTCAGGTCCATCCAACTGTAAAACCAGTTTGATTACTCATATAATTTGATTGATTAAATTAAACTTTTGCCAACAGAAATCTCTTAGAACAGCATGCACACTATGTAACTCATATTCTCAGTAAATTGAATTAACTTGTGTGATGTAAAATTGTAAACATGTATACATTCTTTTTTCTGGGTCTCTGCAGTTTGTAAGGAGTAATAAGTGGAACAAACAACATAGTCTATGATCTGCCAGTGCATTATGTAATGGCAGATCAGGGTCAGTGTGTTTTACAGTCAGGCTTAACTTGTATAAGTGAGAATATGTGATAATGCACCGCTTTACACACAAAAACAGTGTTATACTTAAGGACCATTTGATTGCAGCAGAGAGCCACATGTTTCATTAGAGTTCCTGACATGTAATCCAAAGGTCTGACTTGTAATCCAAAAATCATGTGTTTAAAACCTGTGTTGGGAGAATGCTATCTGATTCATTATGTTGTGATGGGTTTTTGGATGCTGGGTGAATACTAACCATAGTTATCAGTAACATGCAAGAGTGGTCATTGGAGGGAAATGTTCCTCAAAAGAGTTAAATTCACTTCCAGTGATTGACATAGGGCCAGGACATCTAAGTTCTCATGAGAGGAAATATAATTAATTAAATTAAAAATGGCTGGACACACCTTTAAACAAAAATGTTGATCTCTACCATCTGTAGAGTAATTTGTGCCAAGATGACCACAAATATAACTGGATTACCTTCAAATCCCTACTGAAATTTTGGGAGCAACAAAGATTGTATCTATTTAAGGCTATAGTCCACTGTCCAGTGGATTTTTAAGAATGAAACTTGGTGTATTTTTTTTTTTATTTAATGACAGTTTGGTTGCAATTATATCGGTGTGCATGTGTTTGGTGATGATGTTTTGCAATACAAAATCTATGAACTATTTATTTGTCAGTAAGTGTTTTACATGCACACAGACTACCAACTCTAGGGATTTCAAATGACACTTTTTGATTTGTAAAAACCTGATCTGATAATTTTCCTTGCTTTTAACAGATAACATTACATATTTATACTCTTTCAGCCAATACATACCGTATATATTCATTGATAAGTCAAATCAAACTGCAAACAGTGTAGACCCTAGTCTGCTTTTGCATATAGTGTTGGCAGATCAGGGTCTATGTTGTTTGTGTTTTACTGATTAATCCTAAGAAAACTGCAGAGACTAAGATCTACCAGTGCATTATGTGACAGAAAGTCTGGGTCTGTGCAGTTTGTAATTGGATCCAACTTATTAGCATGCATATATGCTACAATCTGTAGGAACCAGTAATTTGTGTTGGGTTCATCCAGGAAAATGTATTTATGTACACTGGTATCCAGGCATGATTAAAAAGCAAAATCTGATGTTGATATATGGAAATGGTCACATTCATAAACTTCAAACAATGTTGTGCATTTATTTTTATGCAAAAATTTTGTTGACAGTTTAGTAAATAAATTAAGTTAAGGCACTTTAAATCTACTCAGAATACTTTAAGAAATTTCTTTAATTTTTAATTCAGATATATAGACAGCTGTGTATGCATTGCATTAATAATGGGAGGTTGAAGAAAGTATGGTCAGTTCACTCACTTATGTCCAAGCACAGAATGTGTCTAACTGATCGTTTAGAAAAGGTCACATGTAGTTTGAGCACTATTTAAGCTGTGGATTATAAACATTGAAAATGTATGTAATGAATAAAAAATTCACATGGAAAATAATTAAATAATATAATAATCACATTAATTCTTTTGAGTCATATTTTGAGTTGAACAATCTCTTCTGATACTGCATGGGAATATCTTGCAGCCCACTTGCCACTATTGATCCAATATGGATATAATTTTGTGTGCATGTGAATTTTTTGAATCTTGTCACACATGTATCTGTCTTTTGTCTATTACATACATTTAATACCATGAATGCATGGATTATTGGTAATTATGTAAGGTTTATCTGATGTCACTGACACACAGGTAAAATTATATTTTAATTGGTACAGTTTTACTCTGTTAAATAAGCATTCGAGAAATCAGAAATTGTGAGTGTTCCTAAGTCTATCACACTTTCTAGTATTTATTTGTTTGGGGACTCTTTTGCTGTATTATTAATGTATTTATCGGTTTTGTAATTTCAGCCATTGAGGCATGGATGGTGATGTACAAACCTTTATTGGAGGAACTCCTTTTCACAGCTGGTGGAGTTGATTACTCAGGTAAATTTATGTGAACACAAGTTAAGAAAAATTTTGATTGGTTTGCTTGTGGTAGCAGATAGTGATACATCTCTCCCTTTATAACTCATGCATAAAAGGGGTCCAAAAACACAGACTGCATGATAAATGAGAGCATGAGTCAATGAGTCATGAGTCAATGAGGGACCTAAAACAAAATCCATCCCTGCTACACTGTGAGCAATCCATGGGATAGAAAGGGGGGAGGGGGGGATAAATGTACTATTTAATGGCTGATAACTTTGTTGTATAATTGTGTCAAGAATACTTGTCAATAAAGTGCTTTTCTAATGAAGTTGGTTTTTTAAAATATAAATTACAATAAAGTTGTTTGTTATTCTATATAAAGTACATTAATTTTCATGATGCCCAACAAATGCAGCCTCATTAACATTATTCCAACTGGTTTCAAGAAGCATCCACAAGCACACAAGAACATTTGTGTATTATGTCATTGCTTTTTGTTGATTAGTCTCGTTTCCTATTTCAAATTAACTCTTTTGAATCAGAAGTATGCCAGCTTTATAACAGTGCACAATAATCACAGTATAATTCACCATGATTACCTTAGTACACCACTCCCTTGATAACTTACACACTGATAACTTACGAAACCACTTATAATGTGGGGTCAGGCATGGACCCCATTTTTAATACTGGAAAATACCCAAAAAATATTAGCCCTTTTTGTTTAACTTGAAGAAAATCACGATCAAAATTGATAAATGAAACATCAATGTATCGCTCATTTTATTGTTGAAAATGGTAGATTGGACCTGAAAATTAAAATCAACATTATGAAATTATTGACTTTTAAAAAGAAGTCATATATTTTGTTACATCCTCTTTCCAAATGACCTTCTTAGTACACAATAAATAACATTATGCAATGGAATTTTGATTTTGAAAATTTCATGCCTGCTAGAGGCATTACTTTAAGAGATAAAATATCAATTAAGTAAGTGTTTATCAAGCAAAATTTGTGTTTTAATTCTGTTTTAGCTTGTTTTAAGGGTAATCATTATAAATGCAATGAGCCTTCTTGTATTCAAACATAAAATGTGTCAATCAATCATAACAGTTATGTCCATGAACATTTCGCTGATAACTTAACTAAGTGCCAACCGTGTTTTGATATCTGACTTACGGAAGTATTTGTTGTGTGGTTGTAATGAATTAAAAGCTGACCTCCTTTGTATTATCATGTTAATTGTGTCTTTTGCATCAAATATGTTGCAATGGGCATCTTGAAAATAAATGTAATTTATGCAGAATAACAAACAACTTCTTTAGAATGAGTGCTTTATTGACAGTACATTTACTCCAATCCCCTCCATGCCGCAGTTTGCCCAATGTCTAAGTTATCAAGAGAGAGAGAGGTGTAATTGAATTCATATATAGCTGATTAGCAGTGTACATGGTGAACTTCTTGTTTGCTATTTCATTTGGTCTTTAATATGTTAACCAAAACAAAAATTTAATTTAGTTCTTAGTCATTGCATATTTTGGAACAATAAAATGCTAGTCATACTGACTGATATTCTCTTTTATTGCTGAATTAACAATGTAATCAAAGAAAATTGGCATTTTGGATGCCAAAGTCAGGACATAAAATGAACTAAAAAAGACTTCTGTAGTTATGTCAGTAGGTGTGCAGATGTGTGTGTGTGTGAGAGAGAGAGAGAGAGAGAGAGAGAGAGAGAGAGAGAGAGAGAGAGAGAGAGAGAGAGTTACATCATGGTTGTTATGTTCCGTTGTCACCAATTTTCTAACGCACTTAAAACTACCTGTTTATGCAGTGGTATTGCATTCAGTGTAAATATGCCTAGAAACCAAATTGTATTGTTTAATTAATTCTAATCAAGGATGGAATGGGGTGCAAGTTGCCCATTGATCAGATTTTTTTAGTGAATCTATTAGTAGGGAAAATGAGTGTACTAGTAGGGAAGCTGTTAGTTAAATAATATGATGTTCAACATTTGTAATAAATATGAATGGTAATGGTAACTACATTTAATGACCATTGTATATATATATAATTAAAGAGAAGAAACAAAGTCATATATATGAAAAAATTTATGTACATATTATGAACACAAATTGTGATTGTGCAAATTTTCACACACAGAGCCAACATTTTTGTTTTGATTGCTGGAGTCAAAAGAGATCTGTGGTAGCATATAAGTAAACTGACAAACATCTTGTTCATATGAATAATGAAAAATAGATCAGTTTATGATCTATAATCTTCAGCTTGATCTATTTTTGTTGGTAATTGGTTTTATTTCATGACTTGTATTAAATCTACATGTAAACTACAGTATTCATTAATGTTACTTGGATGTTGATTAATTACTTTTGAAGATTCAATTGAAAATATAAATTGCAATTTCTATAAACAGTGTTTAAATCATTTAAAAAAAAATAGAATTAGAATATTTCACCTGCATGTTGAACATCATTGTCACTGAAAGAGGTACAGTCTCTAAACTTGACACCTTCAGATGTTTGAAACCCATTCAGATGTGCACTGTCACAGGTGCCTCCCAAAACTAAAATGGTCTATAGGTAAGTATTCATGTATTAGAATAAATTATGGTAGGTATAGTGATATTAAGGTTAACACCTATGTCCAGCCTTATAAGGATATGCACATTGATGCAGGTGATAATCTAGTGAATAATCCTCCTATCTAACCTAATCTTTATGGTTATAAATATTGTTTGAAATGATGTAATGTTTTGTTAAAATAAACTTTTTGTATATGGGCCAGTTTAGAATATTTTACACAGACAGACAGACACCCACACATATCTATTTGACTCATGGCCACATGGTTTATATGGGTAAATATGGTATATTTGTTATATCTCTGTATATGGTTAAATGGCATATTTGAGATGTATGTATATGTGAGTAAATATGGTATCTATCTATCTATCTATCTATCTATCTATCTATCTATCTATCTATCTATCTATCTATCTATCTATGAGTAAATATAGTCTATTTGACATATCTACATATAGGTCTACTTGAATTGTATCTATATGTGGTTAGATATGGTATATTCGACACATGACTTCATTCGGATAAAATAAATAGGTTGTATTTGACACCTGTCTATACATTTGTTTTGTAATGTCATTCTAGGTGCTGTCACGTTAAATCTTCCCAGAAAGATAGATCTACAAGTGTGCCAGTTCCCATCCTTTAATTACCTGAAAAAAGAACTTATGGACCATTCTCTCTGCTACACTCGGAGTAAGACCTATGTAACAAGTCCTCAGCTTTAAGCAGTATAAACCTGGATAGGCTGTTGCATAATGTGCCAACACAGTTTATTTTAACCCTCTTAAGACTAATCCAACACAATTTATTTTAACCCTCTTTGTACTAATCCAGCAAAAATTATTTAAAAAAAATAAAATAAATTTTTAGACTTATTGCCTTAAAACAGTAATAAGTGAGGTGGAATCTAAACAATATACCATAATTAACTAGATCAAATTACCATATATATCCTCAGTATAATCTAGCTAATTGGATCATATCCCAATTTTGCTAATTTATATTTCAGTATGGGTTTAAAATGTTTGACTGTTCAAACTTACATTGGAATTAAATTTCATTAAATTAGGTCTCAATAATCAAGACTTAAGCCCAGACTAATGTTCTTTTGGTGGAACCAAGTCGGGCCATGGCCCAGTTTATTATTTTATCTTAAAGACTGAAGATGCTTGATTAGTCATAACTAAGTCAATATTTAAGTCAGTTCATTCAATTTCTTCATTCTGTAATAAATATTGAGTGCAGGACCCTATGTTGTTAAGATTGTTTATGAGGGTGTAGGCAAAAAATAGAGAGTGGGAGTGTAGTTGATGCTTGGGGTTAATGATGTTGGGATCCTGTCGACTGCGACAAAAAGTGGCAGACCTTCTTCCAACAGGTCTCTCAAAAAAGTCTTTCCCAGCTGATTGTGATACACCCTTTCAATCAGATCCGGATTCAAAACTTAACTAGGTAAGGCCCCAATTTAACCCATTGTTTTAAAGGTTTTTTTTTAGACGGAGGATGCTTGGTTGGTCAACTGGTAAAAATTAGGTCAAGACTTACATTATAATGGTGTGGAAATCTCTCAAATTGTCACTTGTGTAAAGACAAGTAAACTATCCAGATTTTGTTTGAGAGTTTTATGACAACATCTTGCATTACATTTGTATAATTCTCCATAAAAACGGATTTTTTTGTGCCCTTTTTAGTATATTATAATGCTTACCTTGGGACATTTCAACGTCATGAAACTTTGTATGTGCATTCATTGTCATGAAACTTTGTATGTGCATTCATTGTCATGAAACTTTGTATGTGCATTCATTGTCATGAAACTTTGTGCATTTATCCTTTGGCAAATTTAACTAACAAATCAGCAGTAGGTGACCATAATCTTTGTTTTGTGCTTCACTAACAATATATTGTTATTTCTTATGTCTCTGTTCATTATATGGTTGTTTAATCTGTTACATGCAGAAAGTGCATTGTTTCAACAAAAAGTTGGTCACTGTGACCAAAATTATTTGATCATTTTCAGGCATGATTTGCTGTCTTTGTTAGTTACTTCAATTAAGATCAGTGAGATTCAGACACTGCTAATATATGTGACCTACATTTCATGTTTTCATGCATGCAAGCTTTGCCATCTTCAAATAACTACCTGAAAATCTTGTATTTCAGCAAAAGTTAGTGAGATGCAGACGGTTCCTGCCACTGCTGCCATTCCCGACACATGGCATATTTATAGGATGATTCATTTTGTGGATGCAGAAGGCAATCCTCATTCCGATGCCAAGCTGCCAGATGGCAGCACTCCAGCCTTACGTTTAATGTGGGCATGGCATCTTCTTATGGCCACTCAAGACAGGGTATGTAACGATCTCCCTACCATACACATAGTGTATTGCAAATTTGCCTTTCTTCTCTAAGTATTAGTGGCCAAAGGTGAAGTGAGCTTATGGTATAGCCCAGCATCCATCATATGTCATCCATTATCCATTGTCTGTCCTCTGTTATCCAACTATCCTTCAGTACTTATATGTGAACACTCTAGAGATTTCTAATCAGTTTTTGAACTGATTTGGTATGTAAACATCATCAAGACCTGGGTTGAGTTCCATTATGTACAACATCCATACATAATTATGAGACTCGCGATGTCAAATTCTGATTATATTTGATATGTAGACTTGTATTATCAAGATGTCAGATGATAGAGGCCCACATATATCATAACAGGTAATCAATGGCAGATCAGTGGAAATCCAATAATTAACTTTCAATTGCGATGGGTTGCCCATGAACCAGAATAATAAAATAAAATTACACCACTATCTTGCTTGCTTTCCATTATTTATACCTTGAAAACTTTATCATTTTTCCATTACAAATAAAATAATTAGAACAAGTTTTAAATAGGTACTCAGCTGTTTTGTTTTCAGTCACTAGGACTGACCATTGTGGCCAGGTCATTGAGGGCCCTTCTACACCAAATCAGATTCTCATATTTAGTACTAATACTAATGGTTGCCTCAAATGTGGAAGGATGTGGATTTGATCCCTAGCTGAGTCATACCAAATACTTATAAAAATGGTACTAACAGCTGCCTCCTTTGGCACTCAGCATACTAAATGTCTGCAGCATGATGCCCCAGTGCTAGACATCATTATTAACTGCCTCACTGCAGATGTCATGGCAGTATGACTGATTTTTTTAAAGAGCTACATTAAAAATCCAAATTACACACACACACACACACACACACACACACACACACACACACACACACATGCCTTGCCTATTTAAAGAAAACAACAGACATTATGTGTAGTTATTCTGATTGCAATAAAATGTTTTCTAAATATTTACTACAGTGTATTAAATTTGTAATAGGTTTCTCAGGATTCTTTTGTTTACAGATTGTGCTGCCAAAGGTCTATTCTAATCTCCTGCCTGATATTCCACAAACTGAAGAAGCCATATCAAAGGTAAGGTTATTACAGTCAGTGTTTACAACATGACTTGAATATTTTAATTATTGCTGTTTTATGTATAGTTCTAAAAGGATAGCTACATATTCTTGAATTTTAATATGTATTTGAAAGTAAATAAATAAGATAAACTTATATTGTATTAATGTCATACCTCTTTATGGATGGGGAAATTAACTGTTCACTTGTATGTGAATAAAGAAAGTACAAAATGTAATGTTGCATAGCCAAGGTCCTAAACAGTGAAAGCATGGCCATATGTATTGATTGATTCCCATAGTACCTGTGGAGCTATGTTGGGAATAGCCCAAAATAAATGTTGAACAAATCGAAAGTAAACCATTGTTCTAAATTTAAAGTTATTTACAGTTGATACAGCCCTTATTGTGCTTGACATTCATTGCTATTGACCTTAAGGTTCCTACAATATATCTCTCGTTTTTGGTTGGTTGGTTAGTTTCTCAGTTTTACTGTCATAGATCCATTGACATACAACAGAGAGAGATCAAGAGATCAGGATGTATGGATGTAAAACTGACAGGTTGACTGACATACAGAGACAGAATATCTTCAGTATTTAAATATTTTTGTAAGGATCATGTTAGATGAAGCAAGACATAGTAGTCACTTTTCTGATGATGGTGGTGGCAGTGTTGTTAACAGTTGATTAAAGTTTAAGCTTTTCAGGTAATGCTTTGATCATTAGCTTGACATGCAGGCCTTGACCTTTTACTAAATGGCTTGTTTTCAGATTTAAATATATAAAAAACCAAAACTTCAAAATGATCAGGTGCCATCTTGCTAAGGAGTTTTCAGTATGGCTTTGTAGGATCAGACGTTTGCAACTTCGTATCATTTAAGACTTCAATGTCCTATGGAAAACAATATACATTATTTAACACTGTTGAAATCCCATAGAAAGTGTACAAACATCACATAATGTTGTGGAAATACCATGGAAAGTATACATACATCATTTAACTAGAAATCCATTGGACAGTGTACACACATCATTTAACTAGAAATCCATTGGACAGTGTACACACATCATTTAACTAGAAATCCATTGGACAATGTACACACATAATTTAACTAGAAATCAATTGGACAGTGTACACACATCATTTATCTAGAAATCCATTGGACAGTGTACACACATCATTTAACACTGGAAATACCATGGAAGTTGTACACATCATTATAATACTACAGGCTCTTGAAGGCCACTTTTTGGAAGCTAAAGTTCAAGATTTTATTCCAGCTTAATTGTCTCTCTTCTTCAGATAATCTCTAAATATTTTCTTTACTTGCAGAGAGAGAGAGAGAGAGAGACAGAGAGAGAGAGAGACAGAGAGAGAGACAGAGAGAGAGACAGAGAGAGAGAAGTAGATGAATTGTGTGTGCATGTGTGTGTGTGTGTGTGTGTTTGCTTCATTCATTTAGAAATGTAGATTAATTTGTCAACATAGATTTAGTTTCTGGATACTTTCCATTTTATTAATGACAGCTAACTGGAAATTCATCACTGGTCTAGAGAGTTTAGGAGCAATGGTGTGCAGATGAAACCATAATTTTATACATATTTGAATGCCATTTTAATGTATGCACACTATTGGCACATCAAATTATCTTGTCATGCAGATTAGGTTTGATAAGTCCATCCATATGTCATAACAGGCAACTGATGGAGAATGGATCTGACTTGATACAATGCTTATTATGCTGGAATCACAACTGAAAAGTTAAAGATTCAAATCCTATCATTGGATCAACTCAAATTAGTTATTTTGGTGCATTCTTACTCATTGGGACTTGCAGCTCCAGTGGCCTAGTGGTTAGAGCATCTGCCGCGGAAGCGGAGGTTGTGGGTTCGATCCCCAACCAAGTCATACCAAAGACATACAAAAATGGTACTAACAGCTACCTTGCTTGGTGCTTAGCATTAAGAGGTTAGTGTTAGGACTGGTCAGCCTGGTGTCAGGATAATGTGACTGGGTGGGACATCATGCCACTTGTCTGCAGCATGATGCCCCAGTGCTAAACATCACTATAAACTGCCTCACTGCAGATATCAGTTATGTGATATTACTGATAAATTGTTAAAGCTACATTAAAAATCCTAATCACACATACATACTCCTTGAGACTAAATGACCTACTTGTGTTCCTATACCAAAAACACAAAACCAAAACAAATCCTTCATTATCCAGATTACTGAAGATATCAGGACTTCCATATCTAGAGTGACAGTTCATTTGACTGACTCTTGTAAATTTATTTGTAGATAATTTTTGCTTAAATAATTACTACATTTGAAATTCCTAAATATTTACTGGCAATTTTTGTATGTTTGGTGAAAAAGAGCTTGACATTTCTTATCATTTTAATGCTACAGTGCCTGAAAAATGTGTAATTGATGTTGTCATGTATTATATAGCATTCCATGCATCTGGTGCCATGACTTACTAAATTTTTGAAATTTATATTTTGTAGTTTTATATCATGCTACTATTTTGGTTGGGGAGGGGGTCTTTGGTACTGCATTCCAAACTATGTTTTATACTGCAGGTTGTGATTAGTCCACATCTTACAATATGTATGCTTTGGTAAATCTGGCTGGTCTTGATGATCCCCATGAATGTGTCCCAGTTTTTCTTGTATTGCAGACTGTGATTGGTTTATAGGATTTCCATGAATGTATCACAAGCTCTTTCTGTAATGTACATTGATGGGTCCACCTTTGTTGTATTGCAGGCTGTGATTGGTCCACATGATTCCCATGAATGTTTCCTAGCCTTTATTGTGTTGCAGGCTGTGATTGGTCCACATGATTCCACAAGAATGTGTCTTATACTACTATTGCATTGCAGTCTGTAATTGGTGTGAATACATCCCAAAATTTTCTTGTATTGCAGTCCACTATAGGTCTGCAAGATCAACATAAATGTTTCCCATACTTCTTCTTTTGTATTGATTTGTTTTAACCTATTTCAAACTTGTATTGCAGGCTGTGATTGGTCTACAGGATCTAATTAGGTTACAGATGTGGAAGATGCATATGGAGTTGAATGACAATAAGGATTTTCAGAAGAACACAACCTTTGAGCCATCCATGTTTGAGGAAGAATCTTTGGTAAATTTTCTACTTTTTCTTCTCAAGAACAACATCAGGAATTAAAGCTTTTGTAAATGTTATGCTAGTAGTTATAATATTATTTTGAAAATTGCAAAAATTTAGTGTAACTGCCTAATTAAACATGCATTTTTTTATTAGTATCCACCTAAATGGTTACAAACATGACATAAATCTGTATCTTCAAATATATGTACCTATTTACCTATGTACCATCCTACCATAAAAATTCTAATATGGGTTCTGCTTCAGAGCTTATCTATTTAAAGGACAAGATTTGGTAAGGGCCAAATCTGGCCCCTGATTAGTGGTATATTAAAGTGTTTGTAAGAGTATTTGTTATGGTTATGCTGTAATCCCAATATCATTACAACAACATGCATATACATAATGTAATGAAAAACTGAAATGACATAATTTTGTTCTTAAATAGGCGTGTGTTCAACCAAAACCTCAAATTTGGCAGATTTCTGTACCTTTAAAGTCTTCAAAAACTACCAATGTATTTGTTAACATGTTTGATTTTTGTGTGTGTACAAAAGCCATTTCATGTAACCATCTGATACCTATGCAGATTTCATTTGTGTTCTTGTTGGTGTTTATCTCTGATAAACAGAAAAATTAAGAAAATATATTCTTAACTCACCTGTTACAAAATCTGATGAACTGATTTCACAATATTACAAAAATACCATGTCTCCTATTAATACATTCCCTGATCACATTAACTTTAGGTGCACTACCTCTTGAATTCAACAATTACAGGAAGATTATAAAATGCAACTTTTGTCTGTGTTTTGTTGACCTGGTATTTTAGTACATGTTGTTTGATATTTTACATGAACACCGCTTACGTTTTTTCACTTTTTTTTTGCAATAAGTGTTATTTATATGTGATGGTGAAGAAATATGGTTGATTATTTCCCAAAATGTTTTAATCATTCTTGTCTTTTATCTGTTGTACTATCTGTCTTATGAAACTCATATAAAATAATTGTTTGTTTTGACCAATCATCCGTATATGTATAATTTTATTGATTTGTTAACAACTTAAATCTACCTTTTTCCAAACATATTGAATATACTAAACAACACTGGTTGCCATTTTTCTGGAGAATTTTCATTCTTTACGATGCATTGTGGCAAATATCTGGCTAATAATAAGGTACAGAGTGTTCACATAGCGTTATGTGAAGAAAATGTTAAAAACTTAGTAAATTACATTTTTCTTGGATGATTCTGTCTAATTTAATATAAACGTGAGCCCAATGTTCGAAATGAAAATCGGTGTACGAGGTAGTCATCCATACTTAATAGGAATATGTACATGTTTAACTTAAACATGCAGTAAGACAAAATACAAGTTTTATTGATTTTATTAATATTATGCGTATTTTATGCAAATACGCATTTAATGATGTATCTTGATAGGGGATTATTTAGCCATCATGTCTACAATCCCCCAAAAATGTGCCACATTGGAGGAGAAAATTGCTGGCTTTATTAAAAGCAGTCCTGGATACAAATTTATGATTATGTTTTTTTTTAATAGTTGTATGTATATCCTTCACTCTTAAGCATGCAATTGAAAAACATTAAAATGTATATTTTTGTTCAAATTTATAATGCCCTAAAATGTCACATCTTTCATAATTCAGTTTGTACATATTCTTTTGATTTATTATAGCATCTGAGGTTGGCCCTTAAAGCCAGATTGGATAGCTCAGCTCTACACGAGGTTCAGAGCAAATTCTTTGAGACCACAATACTGTACTTGTGCGAGGGCCACAGTGCATGTGTGAAGGTTGAGGAAGGACTTACTGAGGTACTCCCAGAAATCTATGGACCCTACTCACACTATCTCACATCAATTGATTTCCCAGCCAATAATATTGTGGAGCTCAAGCCAGAGATATTCCATGTTCTTCCCAATCTGACTTCATTGGATGCTAGCAATAATTACCTTGAAAACTTGCCAAGCACTATTGGTCTGTGCAGAAACCTTCACAACTTGTCTCTTGCAGATAACAATTTGTCAGATCTCCCTGATGAATTAGCAGACTGCCAGAAGTTGACGAGAATTGAAATAACTAGCAATGTCATGGATGTCATCCCACCAGTTATTACTAAGCTGCGTAATTTAGAGCGATTATTTTGTTCCCATATGATGCTTACTTCCTTGCCTGAGAACATCGGCGTTCTGGAGAAGCTTGAAAAATTGTACATAAATGGCAACTGCTTTACATCGCTGCCAAAAAGCTTTGCCATGCTGAAGAATTTACAGGATCTTGGACTCAGCGGTGTACCATGGGTATCAATGTCCTCCAAAAAGATGTTGTCTTTTGAGAATTTTTCACATTTCTTGGACAGTCGTCGAATTAAAAGATGGCTGGAAGCACATAATGAGGTACGTACTTATTAACTGAGATTTTATATTTTAAATTTCATTCTCCTCCCGACCATCAAGATTTAAATAAATAAGAACACTTGTGCAACTTGCTTATTGTAATTTATATTTATTTACTGAATGTCCTGTGAAAAAATTAATGCAGTAACAATTTGGAAATGGGATAGTTTTACATATTTTTCTTCAATATAATTTTAAAGCTATAATTTATGGAAATATGTGTAAATTGCATTGGAAAATTGTTGCACATTTATCTTGAAAATAAATCTTTAGAATATGCATTGATCTTAATGGTTGCTGCAGAAATGGAAAATAAACAAAATCCAGATGTATTTAAATTGTAAATGCAGTAAATGTTTTAATATTGTCTACCATTTGTTTATTATGTAGCTCAACAAAACAAAATCTGCCATCAAATTTAATACACTTTAATTATAATGGCTAACTCCATGCAATTGCTTGAGGTCAAGAAGGAGACTTTTAATGTGGTCCTAAATTACACAAGATCAAATAAGTGATTTGTTTAATCACTATGTCATCACACTAGGGCAAGTTGATATATCTCTGGTATGTATTGAATCACAACATATATATACTGTATTTTCTGGCCTAGAAGTCAATGCGGAGTATAAGTCTAATTCATTAATTTTGTAAATTTTGCATCCTTCATCCATATATATGTTGATTCGGAGTATACGTCAATGCCAGGTCAATATCTTGGTTTCGTATTTTACACTAGTAATAGTTTCATTGTATGATATTCCATATTACCAGCAATCGTGATATTGCATTACTGATGTTAATGCTTGTGATTTTACTTCTGAACAAATCACTGCTATATTCTGTTATCAATTGACACAGCTGAATAAACAGTCCATGCTTGTTTTATTATAACTGAAAGCACATCCATGTTGTAGTTCATTTTATTACTTGTAGTTATGAACGTAACTTATATAAACTTTTAATAACACAATCCATATATAAGTCAATTTAGAGTATAAGATGACGACCTGACTTTCATGTAAAAAAGTATCGACTTATAGGCTGGAAAATATGGTACTCTCTTACGTTAAAAGCCTTTACTAACCACCATTAAACCAAGCCATACCAAAATTTTCATTTATTATTTTCAATTTTTGGCATTGGTATCAGTGTTGCTGTCATTAGAAGAAAACTTGCAGTAAACATGAGCTTATCACTGAATCCTAAATACTTCTTGTTTGATTTTTATGTATGATATGTGATGACTTTAGAAGAAAAAAAATCCTGTTTATACCAGTACATAAATGGATAATCAATGCTTCCATGGAATGAAGCAAAGTCCTTAAATATAATTTTAAATTGACCCGAAATTGAAAAATATATTCTACCACTAAATCCATGAACTATGTTTCATGTAACAGCATTCAACCCATTAATAAATGTCATCAAAGGAATACATGTTTTAAGTCAGATCTATACTGTGTTCATGGTTTGTAGGAGAGATAAAGTGTTTTGCAGAACTCTTGTTACATATTAGATAATGGTCTTTGTTTTTGTTTCAATTCTAACTTTTGTACAGGATCAGATGATGCTGTTCCAATATTTTGATGCAGATTCAAATGGTACGCTAGATAATGAGGAAGTTGGCGAGCTCAATGCAGCCATTTTTAATCTTTTTCCCAGATTTGGATACAAGGGAGTGGAACCACCAGGTATAGTACTTGAACATAATGAGTTAAAAGTATTTTTTACTTTGTTCATTTTATATCAGCTGTTTGTATACCATACTATCAAACAGATGGGAACCAGTTCAGATCCTATGCAGACCAGGCTGCATTGCTCTCATTGTGTTCTGTCAGCAGAACACTTTACTTAAGTTACCTTACCTGTGTTGATGTGCTGTAAAACATCAGGCAGTCAATCAATCTGTCTATTGTTTTGATATCAATTGCACAGATTATGTCAGTCAGATGCTTTTGTTAGCTTAGGTATTAGCTTCATATGGTCTTTGAATTGTAGAAATTAAACTCCATACTTGAGTTTCAGAATGAACTTCTACAATCAGTTTGTTAAAAATGAGATTTCAAAAGTATTATAAATTCAAATTGATTGAAACAGATCTTGAAGTCGAACTCAACTGAAGAGTTTATTATTTCAAGGTCTTGAGAAAATGAACAATGTTTGTCTGTTTAATTCTTATTCTATCTTATGTTCTTGTATTCTTTAAAGTATTGGAAGCTAAAATTCAAACTCCTGATCCCGTACCTTTGACATTAAAGATTGAATCACAGGACATTACTTTTCTTAATTTGAGAAACTGTCCTAAACTGTCAAATTTCACAAACTTGGATGCACTGTAAGCATTTTTTTGTTAATTTTCACTAAAGAGAAAATAGTAGATGTTTGAAGTAAGTATTATTATTATTATTATTATTATTATTATTATTATTATTAATGTCTGACATTTTTGGTATTGAACTTGAACTTCTTTCGTTTCTTACTTAGAAAAGTGGAAAGATGCTGAGCAAGAATATTTCCCAATTCAGTGATTTACTCAAATCATAATAAAATTTTAAAAAATGTTAAAAGGAACATATTTCTTATGAGAAATTCCTAATTTCTAAAACTGAGCCAGTACTTGGATCAGTACATGTGGCACTACAGCAGACTTTCCTTGAATCTTGCCACATTATTAGTGAATTTCTCCCATGATAAGACAATCTTTGATGATAATCGCATTTTTATCTTTCACTTAATAGCTGTGAATATCTATATGAGTTTACTTTGCCAAAATGATATAGCTGTTCCCAATTTTCATCACATCTGCAAGGCAAGCCCCACCTGGATTATCATGGGAGAAATATTCTAATAAAGCTGGAATGGGTTAATATTATTTTTTATAAAATAATCACTTGAATGTGTAAAGCAACCTTCATACTGGGGATGATTGATCTTGAAAACAAGATGGATAAAACGTCTGCTGTACGGTACTCACTTTTGATATGCTACAGAGTGTGCTATGTTAAAATGTCCATCTGTTTAATACAATGTTTGACACCATCATTATTTACCAAAATATTTGCGTATGGCTTGCACTTTGGGTTAACTGAAAGAAAAAAAAATAGTTTCTGCATAGTAACAGTTACCAATCTTTGTTGATGGTTTGCATTTGGGGTAAGGATGGCCACAGTCAGTTTTTGGGGTCAAAAACATAAAGGTCAATACCTATGGGACTTAAAAAGAGAAAAATTGTTTCCATGTATTTACTTAAGTTATCCACCATCTACAGTTATCTAACACTGTCCTTGGCTTGAACTCTGCACAATAACATAATTTCTACCTTTCTAACCTCAGCCAGTCTCGACTGGATACATTGCACTTGGGGCATGGAAAAACCTTTTGATTTAGGGGTTAAAGGGTCAGAGGTCAAGATCACTGTGAATGAATGCAGGAAAAGAAATAATTTTATTTTGATTTAGGGGTTAAAGGGTCAGAGGTCAAGATCACTGTGAATGAATGCAGGAAAAGAAATAATTTTAGTTTTACATAATATACCTGAACCAAACTTTGGTCATAGCTTAAACTTATTATATTTATATTAATGAAGAAACATATTTATTTTAGGGTCAAAGGCACTGTGACCAAAAGCAGAAAAATAGTTTGTACACAAATATTTTTTTAATCTGGACATATAATATGCTGTACACCTTTTATAATTAACTTGCATTGCTTGAGTAGATTTGAATAATAAAAAAGGTAAATAGGATAAAAATTCAATTTCATTTAAAAATTAACACACAAGACAGTGTATAGATCTACAATTTAACTAATTTTACCAAATCAGCATTTTCTTTTGCATCTCATGTGCATTCTGTTTGCATTTCATTCATGTTTGCATTTTAACTATTATCTCATCATTTTTGTCTCATAATTGCTGATAAATTCAAATTCAATCAAAATTAGTCATGCTTGATGTCATAAATATTGCTTTAGAGTATGTGTCAGTAAATTTCATCTTATTTTTTTTATCTTATTTATTATCTTATTTTTAAAAAATACTGAATCAGACTTGAAAACAACGGTCAGGTAGTTAGTGTCATAATACAATAATAATACTGGGAATTTCATCACATAATCTAGTTTAAATGTGCAATTAGAGAGTGGAAAACTAAAAGAAAGGTAACTGATACTGACTAATAGAAAAAAGATTGCATGCCATGACCATATGTCTACATATGTCTACACATGTCTACATATGTCTATACCTTGCAAGAGTTTTTACTTTGCTGATTTTGCTTTTCTTATTTAACTTTTAAATAAATTTACATATGAATCATTTTGTGCTTTATCTTATTTATACCTACCTTAGTATACATTTTTGATGGATTTTATTTCATTTACATGAAATTATTTTGAAAAAAAAGATCGTGCAGAAAGTTACTGCGTTTATAATGATGATGCTATTATTTCTCACCCAGATGAAACTGCTTTGCTAATCTTTCTTTTCTCGTCTCAGTCTTGTTGTCTCAGCCCATTTGTCTCCATCAAGGAGTCCAAATGCTAGACAGAGTAATTGTAGGAAATACTTTTTGAAATGCACATACACACACACACACACACACACACACAGAGTAAATAAATCTGCCAGTAACAAACTTTTCATTTTTCTCAGTGATTAATGTGAGCAGCTCACAAATTTTGTGTTTTTGTTTCAGATAATGACACACCAGGTGGATTCCCTGAGGAGATCTTGTCCTGCACAAATCTGGAATACCTGAACATGTATTACCAGGGACTGGTGTCAGTACCTGCAGAGATACAAAAATTGACTAAGTTAAAAGTGCTGAATGTTGGACACAATCCATATCTCTTGAGCATTCCAGCAGAACTGGGCAGGATTCAGACCCTTCAAAGTATGAACTGATCTTAACTATCAAACTTTGTCTCTATATCTGTCTATGCTGCTTTTCTTTCAGGTGATACATTGATCTCGACTCATGGTCTCTTCAATTTCCCATCCCTCACTTCTTCCATCCTATCCTGAATTGCCACTAACTACTTTAAATATAAATATTTTGTGGGTATAAAGTTATTTTGGTTTTGCAAAAAGTGACATTTTTGTCAGGTGCTATATATTCAGACTGGGAAGTACTGCTTGTACAAATTAATCTTTTTAATTTGATCTTTAAAATGGAACTTCCACCAATAAGTGAAATTTCGTATCCTTTGAAAAAATGGTGAATTCACATTGTTAGCTTGCTTGTAGGAAACTTTAGGAGTGTTCATGCATTGTAGTCATTGTTGTCATAGACACATGCAAAGTACTTTTGTGTTTAGATTAGATTCCTACATCACCATATCAAAAGTTGGTCAATGTGACCTACATTCCACATTTTAGTGATTATTTGTATTTATTTTGTGTGTACATCAGTTTCTGTAACATTGTTTTTGAAAATATATATGTGCATGCTTCTTACTGACAACTATGCAACAATAAACATAACAGGTCACTGTGACCATCTTTTTAGATTCCATTGCTCATTTTTGTATGTTTTAAGTCAGTTTTGGGATCTATGTTGTTTTGTACAAAAATATCTGGTTTCTAAATAAAACGTTATGTGTCAGTGAACTTTGCTATTTTCTGACAGTTTAATTTATTCTTTGACATGGGTCATTTCAGAATTCTGGATTTAAATGTCTAGGTTTTTCTGGATTTAAATGTCTAGGTTTTTCAGGATTTAAATGTCTAGGTTTTTCTAGACTTAAATGTTTACTTACCTTGCCACTACTTTTTTATTTTAGCCACCTTATGACAGTCCTCATTGATCTTAAAATTAGGATATGATGTATTGTTACAAGATTCAGGTTTCTTCTGGAGCCAGTCTAAATTTTCATGAGAATGGAAAATGCCCTTTCCCAAGTGTCTTCTTTGGAATGTTAGCATTGTTAACATAACTCTACTGAGTCCACCAAGAAGTTTCATTGTGTCCTACCTGTGGGTTGATTTAAATGATTATTGTTTTGCCAGAAGTTCTCAAGAATAGTGCTATCTGAATTGAATTTTCAAAGTTCAGCCTAAAGTTGAATTTTATTGAAATGGTAGAATATACATTCATGACCCTTTGAACTTGATTCCGTTCAGTGATATTATTGTTTCCATTCATTATTTAAAATTATTGTGATATTTTGGTTGTTTAGATTTTGATGTTTTAGCTTTGGGAGATCATTCAATGGGATTTGGGACTTGTGCTGACAGAAAATTATTTTTTGCCTCATGCATAAAAATACACAGGACATCAATGTTTCAGTCTCTGACTGTTTCATTATCATTGTGATTTTTATCAGAGTGAATGTTCTTATTGATTTATTGGTTTGACTGAAATTTACGACATACTTTATAAATACAATTGAGATATCAGCAATTTAATGGATCAATTTTTTGGGATCACATTGGACACCACCTCCAAATCATGCATTGTTACATCAGTAACTAAAATTTTAGCTATAGATAAGACAAATATTGTCCATCATATCAAAGCATATTGGTCATTTTAAAACTAATATTACACTGCAGTAACTTGACCTTTGATGAGACTAATTCTTTTCATATTGGTGGCACTGCCTGGAAACCAAAGCAGCCTGATCTCATGCTAATGCCTTTGTGTTATGTGTGACCCGGAATGGAAACTTATGAACTAATCACCTTATAATTGTCCAATTTTTAAAAAAAAAGTTTATTATATAATATCTTGATTTTCTGCAACAGAAAACCATGATGTTTACTGTATCACTTTACAGGTTGTTCTGAATGTTTTTGTTGTTTAATCCTCAGGACTGGAACTTGATGAATGCCCTCTCCTGAAGACTCCTCCGAAAGAGATCAGAGACAAAGGTTTTGCCTCTACATATGCCTACCTCCAACGTTTGCTCAGTGGTTCCACATCGTGCAAGAGGACAAAACTGATGCTGGTTGGTTTAGGAGGGGCAGGAAAAACAAGGTAATAAAAGGTCTTTGTGTGTCATTTCCTTCCAAGCTGTTTTTTCCATTAATCATGTATATTGAATTGACAGTTACCTATGTTTTGAAACTTCCCTTAAAATATCATATGCCTAATTTGAAACAATAATTATTTCTCTCCTCTCTCACTTGAGGACAGTATATGAAATTTTGGTAGACACATTTGTATTAATTGGTACAGGACCTTATTAGATTCTCTGGTCACTGTTGCATTTGTTTTCCTGTTACAGAATTTTAAACTTTCGGGGCTTAAGACAACTTTTGAGCTTGATTCAACAAAACTCACTTGATATGTACAAATAAAATTTGGTGGACATTTATGTTGATGTGTATTCAATCAGACTTGATTTTCAGACATTTATAGCAATATTTCCATTTTCTTCACTATTAAAACATTTGGGAATTAGATTTTTTCATAAAAACTTTGCATGATTAAGCAAATAAGACACGAGGTATATTCTGAATATACATCTCCATTTGTTTGTAGCCCCTACTGATTTAAAAGACAAAGGCACAAATAAGATAAAAGATGAACAGAATTTAGTCAGATAATTTATTTGTAATTTCAAACTTGATTATGCTCAGGTGGGACCCTAATACCATTGTCATCTGAGCATTACATTCCTAGTCAAAAGACAACCTGTTTGCCAGTCATTTCCAATTCCTGGACAAGTCCATTTTCAGCAAAGGGGTGTATGCACAACTACACGTGTATTTACATAGAAGGAAAATACTATGTTTTCTACTTCTGATATATACAATGTTGAATCAAGCAAAGGAAACAAATGTTAATTACAAATGTGCCTTTCATGTGGATTTAACAAGGGGGGTAACTTCTATATCCATGTGTGCAAGGATATAACTCTAAACTCTCAACATTACCATCTGGCAGTTACCGAAAGTCTGTTAAGCATGAAAGTTACAGAGAATTCCAGTGTTAGGGCCACTTTAGTCATATTCAGATTAGAAATTTTAAATCAATGAATGAATGTGCCAAGTTATGTGCACTTGTTATCACATTAAACATTACTGTTATTGAAATCGCTAGCAAATGAATGGGGAGGTATAGTCAGAATTTAGACAGATGAATTTGGTAAACATTCCTATATTTGTATACATATATATCCTGATTACTGTATATACTTGATTATAAATTGGGTCCAACTGCAGAGACCTCAGTCTGATGTCCCATAATGCACTGGTAGATCAGGATTTATGTTGTTTGTTCTATTGATTGCTCCTAGCAAACTGCATAGACCCAGATCTTATAGTGCATTATATGGTTGCAGATCTTGGTCGTTTTGCAGTTAGATCTATCTTGTATACACATGAACACGAGATATTACAACAAATGTTAAACGTTCTAAAAAATATTTATTAAATTAGACACTTTTTGTAAAATAATTTTTTAAGCACAACTTTGCAATAACTACTTGAACTAGATTTTTTAAAAAGCATTTTGTGGATTGCCTAACTAGATTTTCCTACCATGATGGCAGATTTCATATGTTTCTGCAATCTTAAATTTTGTTAAAAGTTCTTTTTTGGGTCACTTCTTAAATTTAAGTGTACTTAAATTGATCAAAATGTTTTGATCTTATGAGATGAAGACTAAAATCAGATTTTCTTTGCCAGATCCATTTTGATAACATGAGTTTGTTAATTTTTCCTTCTGTCAAGCACCAATGTCACAGAATAACAACAATGGTCAGCATGGGTTGAGAGAAAATGTATTTGGTTTAATACATTTTATTCTAAATATGACTATGGCTGTAATGCCTCATTCTATCCTGAATACACCTGCGGCCATGGTATCCCATTTTATTCTGAATACACTTGCAGTCATAGTATCCCATTTTATCCAGAATACACTTACAGTCATAGTATCCCATTTTATCCAGAATCCAACTGCAGTCATAGTATCCCATTTTATCCTGAATCCAACTGCAGTCATAGTATCCCATTTTATCCCGAATACACTTGCAGTCATAATAACTGGTAGATGTAAGATGTAATGCATATTATTATCATCAGATAATACATGATGAAGCTGCCTTAAAAATAAACTGTGGCATGTTGGATATTTACTTATCAAGTATGACCTTATGAAGTAAAATTACAGTAACAGGTTTAGAGGCAACATACAATTTTTATTAAAACGTGCATTTCTACTACTAGAAGAGATTTGTTTTTTTTTAACCCATTTTATCCTGAAAACAACTGCAGTCATAGTATCCCATTTTATCCTGGATACAACTGAAGTACCTATTACATCCAGGACATTTATATAAGTAAGAAATATTTGTTGGTGGGAATTAGAATGGCCTTGTGAAAAGCAGATTGCTTATTAATAGTTTCTATTTTACAGATTTGACTGTATATATAACTTTGTTGTTTATTCAGCTTGGTGCGATCACTCCTCAGCAAAGATGGCAAGGCCCAGCTAACACTTGGAGAAGAGATCACAGATGGTAACTGATATTTATTATAGAATTCTTCCAAAAAGTACTACTTGGATTCAATCTTTTCTTCAGTACATTTTACAAGTTACAAGTCTTGCATAATCCAGCAATTCTTTCCTTGTCAGAAGTTGGTAGTTTGTCCATATGTCCAGGTAGCTGTGATGATCATATTTTTCTTTCACCTTTAAAGAAGTTTTCATCTGAATAAATTTGCATGAAAGTCTTATCAAGAGTATTGTAATGTTTTTAATAACCCAGTCTTGTCGACCGAATGCAACATAAAGACTGACATTAGCAAGTCAGTACAGTAGTACTTCATTTGACCACTAACCTTTAATAACATAATTCATGTAGGAATCATTCTAATTTGTTTGAATTTTTTTATCACTTAGTTTAATGTTCTCTCACTTAAAATGCAAGCGACTTTTCTGGTTTCCAATTAATGATATTAAAAAGGGAGTGTATTCATTATTTCTAATTACAATAAAAGACTATTAGGTAAAATAGGTACTGATTTAGTTGAGTTATTCTTTTTAAATAAAGTTTGATTATGTTGATGGTAATAATTTCCTTGTCAGCACTGTATTTATTTTTTTTTTGTTTTTTTTGTTAACACTGCTTTCAGGCATGAATAGTTTTTTTAAATCTAATTTGCCCTTTGAAATGTAGAATGATGATGTTGATGAATTCCTTTTTAGCACTATATTCATTATTTCATGTTATGATAAAAGACTTCACAGGAGATTAATTGTTGATCTAATTGATTTACCTTGATTCCATCATGATAAAAGACTTTAAAGGAGAATAATTGTTGATCTTATTGATTTACCTTGATTCCGTCATGATAAAAGATTCAAAGGAAATTAATTGTTAATCTATTTGATTTACCTTGATTCCTATTCTGGAAATACTTATTTTATAAAACATTACCATGATGACATCATTTGCATTATTATTTATGTTTGTGTTGTATTAGGTACTTTTTCAGCATTGTTAGAAAACTATTTATAGACCTTTTAGGGCTTTTGAATCACTTGTACATTTACATGTGTTATAATTTAAATATTTTGAAGGCATCATTACTCTAAAATGATGACAATGTTTTACTGTGCAGGTATTGATATCAGCACATGGACTGTGAACAAAGATGGTGACCAGCTCACTTTCAATGTGTGGGACTTTGCTGGGCAAACCATATACTACAATACACATCAGGTACATACACTTTGACCATATACTACAATACGCATCAGGTACATACACTTTGACCATATACTACAGTACACATCAGATACATACATTTTGACCATATACTACAATACACAGCAGATACATACATTTTGACCATATACTACAATACACAGCAGGTACATACATTTTGACCATATACTACAATACACATCAGGTACATACATTTTGACCATATACTACAATACACATCAGGTACATACATGTTGACATACTACAATACACAGGTACTTACATTTTGACTCAGTTTTTAAACATCTGTAATTACTGAGCTTCTAAAGCAAACTCTTTTGACCATCTGAAAGAGTAGTTATCATGCATAACAATTAAAACATTGGTTCTTTGAATTTTTTTTATATTGAAGCAATATTTTTGTTATCATTTTAGGATTAAACGTTATCATTTTAATGTATTTTAAAAAAAGGCACCCATCAGTAATGCTTTTCTGCAGATTGGTTTATCAATTACCTTTTATAATAATGTGTTTCCTGATTAAAATGATGGAAATGTTTCTTTTCTGACAATTGCATTGTCACATTGTCCAAAGGGAAATAACTCTTGATTATAACATCCCCTTGCTGCCACCAGCTGAAGCTAGCTTTTAGGCAATCAACACCAAATGAAAAATGTCCCATAAACCCATGCGAATATCAGTCTCAATTTTAGGCATCCATCCAGGACATTGGATTTATATTGTGTATTAATCACTACAATACAAGTGGTATAAATTATTTTTCATTCTTTTTCCCACTATTGTTATGAATTTGTAACTGTCATGGACTTTGTCAATTTAGATTGTTCGGTACGACATGCATATTGTGATTTATGTTTTGCATGCACTGCCTATTGTTTGTGCAGTTAGTAATCATTGTTGCTTTAGTAATATCTTAGCTCACTGCATTTCTAAATTATGCATTTCTATTTTTAGTATATAGTTTGAGAGAAATATATAAATAAAACTGAATAAATTCAAGAACTTTAAGGCCAGGAAAGACATGCATGAGTCATCTCTTTTGTATACAAAATGTACTTTGTCTTTACCTTGAAATGTTTGTGCCATATTGTCAGAAGATGCATGGGCTATTTTGTAGAAGTCAGCCAAATGCAAAGAAAAGAGGGGAAAATCTGGCAAGGTCAATATGGTTAAGGTTTTAACTGGTGTACATTTGTTCCTTAACATTAGTTTGTTAGTAATCTGGAAGAGCTCTTTACAGCTGGAACTCTCCATGATCTTAGTACTGTCGTGGTATAACTTGGCTAAATGGACTATGTGATGTTCTTTTTAGAGACTTCATAGATTTGTTTATGAATAGTGAGTGTGGTGGAAAGACAAATCCTTTTCACTTTACGTCAGTCTCTTTTAGCAGTGTGACGTTTGTCCCTAAAACTGCTATACCACAGAACACTTGAATTGATAATCTGCACTTGGTAGCTGGGGCATGTTTTTTCAGCAGTGAACGCAGGCAGTTATTGAGTTGTTCTGCTGTAGGAGGTGAGCATGTTGTTAGGTTTGCTTGGATGAGAATAATGGGAATACCAAGGCTTTCTTTTCTGAGTCATGCTTCAGTGACATTTTCATCAAATCAGGTCAGTGTGGATGTAGTGATAAATTGTAGTAACATGAAAATGTAGTTTTGTTATCCTGATTGTATGTTTGTAATCTACGCTTGATATTAATTTTAAAGCAGAAAGAAAGGGATGCATGGCTAATTTTGATGATGGTGGAATAAAAGGGATGCATGGCTAATTTTAATGATGGTGGAATAAAAGGGATGCATGGCTAGTTTTGATGATGGTGGAATAAAATGGATGCATGGCTAATTTTGATGATGGTGGAATTAAAGGAATGCATGGCTAATTTTGATGATGGTGGAATAAAAGGGATGCATGGCTAATTTTAACAATGGTGGAATAAAATGGATGCATGGCTAGTATTGATGATGGTGGAATAAAAGGAATGCATGGCTAATTTTGATGATGGTGGAATAAAATGGATGCATGGCTAATTTTGATGATGGTAGAATACAAGGTATGCATGGCTAGTTTTGATGATGGTGGAATAAAATGGATGCATGGCTAATTTTGATTATGGTGGAATAAAAGGGATGCATGGCTAATTTTGATGATGGTGGAATAAAAGGGATGCATGGCTAATTTTGATGATGGTGGAATAAAAGATAAAAGGGATGCATGGCTAATTTTGATGATGGTGGAATAAAAGGGATGCATGGCTAATTTTGATGATGGTGGAATAAAAGGGATGCATGGCTGATTTACAGGGGAATGTTATCATACAGATTATTGCTGATTCATCATTTTATATGCAATTTCACTACTACTAGTAGTACAGTTTTTTGGGTTCATAATTTTATAAATAAAAAATTTCAAATGCTTTCTTTTCAGTTTTTTCTGTCGAATCGAGCTGTGTACCTTTTGTTGTGGAATGTAAGACTTGGATATGAGCATGCAGGACTTGACTTTTGGCTGAACTCAATCTCTGTCCATGCACCACAAGCCCCGATATTTGTTGTGGGTTCACACTCTGATCAGGTTAGTAAAAGTGTTTCTTCTTATGTGACAGGGACAATACATTTTTGGTGCCATTTATTCTGAAAGGAGTAGAATTAGAATGATACTACAAGACCCATATTCGGGAGTCCTTAGTGGCAGAGTAGTCTAAAGCGCTTTCCTTTACAGGTCACTGCCATCTCACCTCTGTCTGCTTGGGTTCGAGTCCAAGATTCAGCCAATGTGGGTATGTGAGAAAGCATGCTAGTAGCTTCTCTTGGGTTTTGGTTCTTTCCGGGGTTTTCCCTAGGTTCTTCCTCCACCATTAATACTGGATGCCATGTATGCCTATCATGTGCTGAAAAATGGCATTAAACCCTACAACAACAACAACAACAACAACAACAAGACCCATATTCTTGGAAGTTTTTCAGCAAGAACATCTAACTTAAGTTCAAAACCTTGAAATCAGATTTACATTTAGACTTTACTTAGGTTATGTAAATTTAGCATGCTAAAGAAGAGTCAACATAGCTTGCCAGTAGAAGAGTTATTTAGCATGCTAGTAGAGGGGTCAATTAGCATCCTTGAAGATGGGTCAGTTTAGCATGCTAGTAGAAGAGTCAGTTTAGCATGCTAGTAGAAGAATCAGTTTAGCATGCTAGTAGAAGATTGAGTCACTTTAGGATGCTAGTAGAGGGGTCAGTTAGCATCCTTGAAGTGGGGTCAGTTTAGCATTTTGTAGAAGAGTCAGTTTAGAATGCTAGTAGAAGAGTCAGTTTAGAATGCTAGTAGAAGAGTCCATTTATCATGACTCAATAAACATTTTATTGTAAATTTAAGGAAATATTACAGAAAAATGATTAAATACATTCTTAGGAACTACAGTAGGATACAATAACAGTCAATTTGCTCAATCAGTATTGTGGTACCTTTAAATATAATGTTTTCAGCAGCAGAATTAGGAAAAATAGCACTTTGAGATGTTTCAATACAAGTCATCTATCTCATTCTATCTTATTTTGCTAAGAGAAAGTTGAAATATAATTCTGCCAGGTACTCAGCATCATAGTTTCATGACATTACAATGGCATCCCAGATTTTTGCAAATTTTTGTAGACATTAAGGCAGCAATCCCAGATGTTCATCCAATCCAATTCCTTATTACAATGGTGGACCTAAGAATTACAATCAATGTTTAAAGAACATGATTTTAGATTTTGATATTGCTTGGACTATATAGATGCCTTGCATTATTAATTCATTTATTTTTGTAAATGGTTTTCATAGTATCTGCGTTTTGTGTATTTAGTGATGAGAATAAATAATTTTAGGGACCACTCCAATGGCCTAATTGGTTATAGCATCCACCTCGGATGCAAGAGGATTGCAGGTTCAAATGCCGGTTGAGTCATGCCAAAGACTTATATATAACTGCTCTGATGGCCTAGTGGTTAGAACATCAGCCATGAATGTGGGAGGTTGTGGGTTCAATCCCTGGCCAAGTCATACCAAAGACTTACAAAAATGGTACTAACAGCTGCCTTGCTCTGCGCTCAGCATTAAGAGGTTAGTGTTAAGACTGGTCAGCCTGGTGTCAATATAATGTGACTGGGTGGGACATCATGCTACATGTCTGCATCATGATGCCCCAGTGATAGACATCATTATAAATTGCCTCACTGCAGACATTGTAGCAATACGACTTAAAAATTGTTAAAGCTACGTTAAAAATCCTAATCAAACAAACGAACAAACAAACTAAAGACTTATATAAATGGTACTAGCAGCTGCCTCACTAGACACTCTGGTCAGCCTAGTGCTAGATACCTGTATAAACTGCCACCTGCCACATTACAGACATTGTGGCGATATGAACATAAAATTGTTAAAGCAGCGTTAATAATCCAAATCACATGTGCACACACACACACACACACACACACACACACACACACACACACACATTTCTAGATCCATTAGTTTTGCTATACAATGTAAACCAAACATATTCTTAGATTGAAAACTTTTTTCAAATTGTTAGATTTTAGTGATGAACATAAAATCCATGTAATTTTATTTAAAAACAGTTTATGTGTGCGTTTATAATTTATCAATAAGTTTGGGTGTACTTTCTATAAATAAGTTTGGTGTTTTTACAATTAAGTTTGGGTGTACTTTTTATAAATAAGTTTGGGTGTACTTTTTATAAATAAGTTTGTTGTTTTTACAATTAAGTTTGGGTATTTTTATAAATAAGTTTGGTGTTTTTAATATTACTGTAAGTTTTGGTGTTTTTATAAAATAAGTTTTGGTGTTTTATTTATAAATACGTACATTAGGCACATTTTATTAATACATTTGAGTGTACTTTTGTAATTTTGCAGGTGGCATCACTTGAATTGCCAATTGAAGAATTGAAAGAAAGGTATCGTCAAATAGCTGGCTTCCATTTTATCAGCTCCTGGACAGGAATGGTAAGTGCTGTTTGTCCAAAAGAGAAAAGAGAAAAGATATTTGTATTTCACATTTCCAGTCACAGTTATAATCCACCAGATGTACAGTTACTCACAGTTATGTTAAATGTTAAAATATACCGGATGTACAGAGTTACTCCCAGTTATGTCAAATGTTAAAATATACCAGATGTACAGTTACTTAGTTATATCAGATGTTAAAATCTACCAGATGTACAATTACTTAGTTATATCAGATGTTAAAATATACCAGATGCACAATTACTTAGTTATATCAGATGTTAAAATATACCAGATGTACAGTTACTTAGTTATATCAGATGTTAAAATCTACCAGATGCACAATTACTTAGTTATATCAGATGTTAGAATCTACCAGATGTACAGTTACTTAGTTATATCAGATGTTAAAATATACCAGATATACAATTACTTAGTTATATCAGATGTTAGAATATACCAGATGTACAGTTACTTAGTTATATCAGATGTTAGAATCTACCAGATGTACAATTACTTAGTTATATCAGATGTTAGAATCTACCAGATGTACAATTACTTAGTTATATCAGATGTTAGAATCTACCAGATGTACAATTACTTAGTTATATCAGATGTTAGAATCTACCAGATGTACAGTTACTTAGTTATATCAGATGTTAAAATATACCAGATGTACAGTTACTTAGTTATATCAGATGTTAAAATCTACCAGATGTACAATTACTTAGTTATATCAGATGTTAGAATCTACCAGATGTACAATTACTTAGTTATATCAGATGTTAGAATATACCAGATGTACAGTTACTTAGTTATATCAGATGTTAGAATATACCAGATGTACAATTACTTAGTTATATCAGATGTTAGAATCTACCAGATGTACAATTACTTAGTTATATCAGATGTTAGAATCTACCAGATGTACAATTACTTAGTTATATCAGATGTTAGAATCTACCAGATGTACAATTACTTAGTTATATCAGATGTTAGAATCTACCAGATGTACAATTACTTAGTTATATCAGATGTTAGAATCTACCAGATGTACAATTACTTAGTTATATCAGATGTTAGAATCTACCAGATGTACAATTACTTAGTTATATCAGATGTTAAAATCTACCAGATGTACAGTTACTTAGTTATATCAGATGTTAAAATCTACCAGATGTACAATTACTTAGTTATGTCAGATGTTAGAATCTACCAGATGTACAATTACTTAGTTATGTCAGATGTTAGAATCTACCAGATGTACAATTACTTAGTTATATCAGATGTTAGAATCTACCAGATGTACAAATACTTAGTTATATCAGATGTTAGAATCTACCAGATGTACAATTACTTAGTTATATCAGATGTTAGAATCTACCAGATGTACAGTTACTTAGTTATGTCAGATGTTAGAATCTACCAGATGTACAATTACTTAGTTATATCAGATGTTAGAATCTACCAGATGTACAAATACTTAGTTATATCAGATGTTAGAATCTACCAGATGTACAAATACTTAGTTATATCAGATGTTAGAATCTACCAGATGTACAGTTACTTAGTTATGTCAGATGTTAGAATCTACCAGATGTACAATTACTTAGTTATATCAGATGTTAAAATCTACCAGATGTACAGTTACTTAGTTATGTCAGATGTTAGAATCTACCAGATGTACAATTACTTAGTTATATCAGATGTTAGAATCTACCAGATGTACAAATACTGAGTTATATCAGATGTTAGAATCTACCAGATGTACAATTACTTAGTTATATCAGATGTTAGAATCTTCCAGATGTACAATTACTTAGTAATATCAGATGTTAGAATCTCTCATAGTTAAGATCTGATTTTGATTAAACTTGAGATACAAGTTTATTTGATCAAGATCTCAGAAAAGTTTGAAAATAAGTCTGATTCATTCATATTAATGAGGTGATTTTGCATCTGATCGAGTGAGCTTATTTCCACTCAGGAAGTCATCTGAGTTTGCCCATATTTGAAATATATTTTCAGGATCTCATACAGTTTTAATAATGAGCAACATCAGCATATAAGATCAGGGTGATCTTGTGCTGAACTTGTTATGACTCTGGAGACATTTTTTAGTTTTCATCAAGCTTGAAATATAAACTTTTATCAGATAAGATCTTGGACAAGTTTAAGATTGAACTAGATCCATATATATTAATGTGGTTATTCAGGTTCCCCAATGAGCAAGACTGACTCATGCATATTGATGAGGTGATCACGCATTTGATTGGCTGAGATTGTTGCCATTCTTGTGAGTGTGTTTCTGATCTGATTTTAAAAAGGCTTTTATCATCTGGTTGGTATAGTGAAGATGTCCAGTGAGTTTTATTGTGTTCAAGATATGTGCATTTTAATGAAATTATGTTGTATTTGATTAAACTTGATAAATAGGCTTACATCAAGATCTCAGATTAATATAATCATGAACTAGATCCACACACATCTGATTGGCTGAGCTTATGAAATATCAGGTGATTTTTTTCAAATTAGATTTTGATTAAACTTGTTAAAAAAGTCTTAAATCATCAAGATTTGGAATGAATTTGATTATGTGTGCAGTCTGTGCATACCTATGATCATACTGAACACATGACATGTAAACCCATCTTTGCTAGCCAAGACTCTGATACGTTAATCCTATCTACACTATGGAGGATCAAACAGATATTTTAATGCTTTTGTCCTAGTGACATCTATTGAATTTTATAAGTTGTATCCCTTAGTATGTAATGCCAACTAACCAGTAGCATGTAACAGTGGTGCATTGTAAATCAACTGAAAATGGTGGAGGCAATTGACTTCAACAGGATACTTTGTAAGTTTAGCATCAAAAGTATTGGCACATATCAGAGAGAAGCCATTACAGGTATATTTGAGTGATAGGTATTTGTACAAACATGATCCAGCAGTGGAAAATTGCTTATTTACAAGTCCAGTCAGGCTGTGCTCTTCCCTTGTTTGGAGCATGTTAAAACAGTGTTACAATTTTAACAAGATAATTTTGATTGGATGTAGTGGCTTACTGGCAGATCCAATGAAACTCACTTACCTGTCACACAGAAATATCTTTTCAATCCACCAAGGTGTAGATAGGGTTATCACATTGGAACCTTGGCTAGTGAAGATGATATAAACCAGGTTTTTCAGTGACTATAATTAGCTTAATTGTTTCAGGGAATCAAAGAGTTACAGCAGCAACTCGTGGAAGTAGCCCTACAGCAGCAGTACATGGGAGAACAGATCCCTGAAGTTTGGCTTAAGTTTGAGAACTTCATTATTAGGTTTTAACTTTATACACTTTTTATTTGCACTGATACAGTATACATATAATTCTGAAACTTTAGAAAACCAATCAATATAATTATATTTATCCTAGACCAATATATTAAATATAGTACAATAGAGAATAAGAATTTTGGACCTGTCAAAACATTTTATAGGGAGTGAAATGTGTTTTGGGGGGGGGATTTGGGGAAATGGTAATGAAACTAGTTTTATCAGGGGTCATTCTTCTTTTACAAATCTTGCCAAGTAAAGAATCAGTCAGTATGGTGTATATTTGCTTATAGGTCAGGTCCAACTGCTAGTATCATTGACCAGGATCTGTTGCATAATGCACTGATAGATCAAGGTTTTTGCTGCTTGTAATTACTCTTGACAAACAACATAGAAATAGTTCTGCCATCATGTTATACAATAATAGATCTGTTTCTTTGCATTTTGTGCATTTGATTTATTGTAGATGTAACTCCTGAAAATTATATGATCCAAAATTTAATGAATAAGCCAGATTTGTAGAATATATTAAATCTAGCAAATAGAGAACAATGATTTTTGACCTCAAAAACATTTTACTGCCAGCAAAACCAGTATTGACAGGGGTAGTCAAATTTATCAGCGGCAATAAGACAATAAACTAGTTTTGTCAGAGGCAGTACTACATATTAGAATCATTTAATATTTCGTGGGGTAATAACATTTATAAAATATTCTTCACACATTACAGCAGAAATAAAAAACCTGTTATGATCCAGATAATTGAATTCAATAATAACTGTCATGCTTGTATTTTATAATGTGGAATTTACCTGTGTAAATGTTACTTAAAATTTAATGTTAGCAAGTGTTGTGTTAATTTATTGTTAAGGATCTAAAACAAGTTTTCATATTATATACAACTTATGATTCAAAAAGTTTTTGACTTTGAACTTTTATATAAAGGAAAATTGTAAAAATAGTCTCTAAACCACTGTGGTGTTCAATAATACATGTATATTCTGAAAGATAGTGATGAAAGGCAAAGTGAGTTTCAATAATCCAAGGTCATTATAATTACATGTACATATAGTGGGAAGAGTTAAAAGAATCTGGCATCTTATTGTATTCAGCTTCTGTAAATATCAGCTTTTAAAATCTTAGAGATTTATTTATATTTTAGTCGAAGAAGCACTGAGAACTTGATAGAATTCAAGGAGATAGAGAAGCTTGCAGGACTTTCTGGAATATTTGACAAAGGGGAGGTAATGAAAAAGGAGATAGACAGATACAATAAAGGAGAGTGAATAAATAAAACACTAATAATTTGTAAACTATTGGTACAAAAAAATTATCAAGCATTTTCTCAGGATTTAATTTTTTCCCCTTGAATATGGAGATATTTGAGTGAAAAGAGACTGTCACTTATTATGTCTTTCTCAACTATTAGATCTGTCAAAAGACAATTTTCTTTGTGATTCACAACTTCGTAAAGCAACAATCTTATTTTGAACTCAAAATCCTTTTCTGCTGCTAATTATTTATCAAATAACCACCCCTGATCAAAAAAGCACCCCACCCTTTTTGACATTTGTAATTTTAATCCAAGAATAGATAATGGACCAACAAAATAATTGCTATTTCTTTAAAGATTTTTTTCTCTAAATTTCTAAGTAATGTTATGTTTAAATTTAGGAGCATTTAGCCTAATATTTTACTGAAAATTGTTTTTTTTATGATTCAAATATTCAAATATGCAAAATTGATTTTATTCTGAGATTTCTTTAGGTTTTCTCTCTGTCAATTTGAGAATAAAACCTTGGTCAATGATAGAAAGTGTCAATCCCGTGATTCAAAGACTTTCAACACTATTCCTACCATGTATATATCATTCCTACCAAGTACATATCATTCCTACCATGTACATATCATTCCTACCAGGTATATATCATTCCTACCATGTATATATCATTCCTACCTTGTACATATCATTCCTACCATGTATATATCATTCCTACCATGTACATATCATTCCTACCAAGTACATATCATTCCTACCATGTACATGTCATTCCTACCATGTACATATCATTTCTACCATGTACGTATCATTTCTACCAAGTACATATCATTCCTACCATGTACGTATCATTTCTACCATGTACATGTCATTCCTACCAAGTACATGTCATTTCTACCATGTACATATCATTTCTACCAAGTAAATGTCATACCTACCAAGTACATATCATTCCTACCATGTACATATCATTTCTACCAAGTACATGTCATTCCTACCATGTACATGTCATTCCTACCAAGTACATGTCATTCCTACCATGTACATATCATTTCTACCATGTACATGTCATTCCTACCATGTACATATCATTTCTACCATGTACATATCATTTCTACCAAGTACATATAAGTGCATGAGTATTCATCTTCATGTTCTCCTAAATTTAAAAATAACATTACTTGAACATTTAGAGAGAAAAAAAATCGTAAAAGAAATATCAATTATCTTGTTGGTCTATTATCTCTTCTTGGATTAAAATTACAAGTTTAAGCATTAAACATTTGTTGACATGTAAATACAGCAAATTGGATAATTGGATAATAAGTGTGGTCTGTCTCATTATGACTATTCAGTTATTATTATTACGAAGTTCCCAAGCCATATTTGCCTGTAGAAATTTGAAGACTTTTCCATTCTATTCTGGACATATTTCTTGCATGTTGTTTTACATACACTGACTGTCGAACTTACAAATAAGCAGTGCTTGGAAACTAATTTTCATTTTTTCACTAACAAAAGTATAAAGAAATAGCTTTCCATAATCTTTGATTCTGAAACTAATATCAAGCATTGCATGTTCATAAGAATCATTAAATTTAGAATTAACTCAAACAAATTCAAGGTGGAAGCTATTCTGATTTTTTGTGATCTTTATAATTGCATCATAACATTTTTAAAAACCACAATTTACTTCAATTATCTGCTTAAAAAATTAATGTTCCAAGTACCCAGGGTGCTTTTTATATAGAATACAGTATGTTTGTCATTGAAGCATCTTTTTTGCTTTACAGATTTTTCGTGCGGTTCAGTTTCTCCATGACCTTGGAACCATCCAGTACTTCACAAATGAATACCTCAAGTCCAGAGTGGTTATCAATCCACAGTGGATTGTAGACATCATGGCATGTGTTGTATCAGTCAAGGACTCTCCTATCAAGGTATAACTTAGATATTGCTAGACATCGGAACACTGTCCAGATACATTTAAAACCCTTTTTTATTTGAAATTTCTTTATTTGTGCTTGAATTATTATCACTTATGACAAAGCTAATTTAAGAATGTATTTTACATAAAATTGAAAAATGTCTCAAGATATTCAATTTAGTTCCTCCGCTAATAATTATTAATTGGGTAAATTTCTCATGGTTACAATTTATCAAAACAAGTGCACATGCTTGAGATCATAATATTCTTAACACATGTATGTACATTATAGAGAGTTAACTCAGTTAGCTCTCTTTGTGTTCGGTAATTTCCTAAGAGTATTTTTCCAGATATGATCATGCTGAATAAATCAAATGTTCATTTTTTTAAAGACTAATTTTTGCCTTAAAGTTAAATAGTACCGAGTCTTTGACATGCATAGTGACGAGTTCCAAGATGTTCTAGGCAGGTGTTTGTTGCCTCAGATTAACTCATATTTACTTTGTACAGAATGTTTTTCTGAACTTTTATCAAGAAAAAGGGCTGTTTTTGTTGAGGCACTTGAATATAGTAACACTGAATAAAGTAATTCAAATAAATGCAAATCCAAAGGTATTTTTTTTGAAAAGTTTAATTGGTGTATAGAATTTTGGAAGTTTAAATTTTTCTGGTTGAGTTTGAGATAGATAACTTATGAGCATTTTTTTTACCAAAATCAGAAAATGGATAGAGTTTTCTTAAATATACAGTTATAAGTATTATATGGCCAAAACAACCTTTTTATTGAAGCAACTGCCAGAAGGTTAGAATTCTTTCAACATTGTTGCAGTTATACAATAAATCACCCATATCCCATCATAGGATAGGACAATGGCATTTTGAAAATGGAACAGTTAACATACAGATTGATGAGTCATTCAGTTTGTTTCCTGTTAAGATGATTTATGGGAAGGGATGGAAATCTGTTCAGTCTGACTTGTTTCTCATTTCTTTAACTAACTCACATTGCAATAGTGCATAACTAGCTTCAATCTGTGATAAAAGTATATTTATGTTATAATGGCTGCTCATCGAAGGTTTGTGATTTTTGGATTCAAGTTTCCTCCTCCAACATCCATGTTAATGAGATATTATTCACTGCCTGAAATTATTGCCAGGAACTTTAAGGAAGTTCAATAGTAACACTGTACAGCTCCAGAAGATAAAATCATGTTATCATAGCACTTATGAGATAAGGAAGGTAAAGTATGAGTTTGAGTGGTGGCTGGGGTCAATGAGTTAAATGTTATTATCGTTCACTTATGGCTCACCTTTTGCGAAACTTGTGAAATAAAATGCACAGCAATCTGTGAATTTCTTGGCATTTTTCTTTAATTTTGGCTCCAAGTAATGCAAAACTGCAGAATTTGTGAATTACTCTGAAGCTACACAAGTGGTCATCCATACATTATGTTTTGATAGGAGGGCCGCTTGAAGCATCAGGACATTAGCAAGATCTGGAAGGATTACCCTGAAGAACTTAATAGCTGGCTTCTCAGGATGACAGAAGAGTATGATCTCACCTTTCCGCTGGAGAGTGAAAAGGTCAACCTTGTTCCATGCCTGCTTCCTGAGAAACAGCCAAAGGTACTTCACTTTTATATTCCTTTTGATATGTCTCTCCATCTCATATCTTTGTTTTTAAGTTACTTTGATGCCTGTCTGTCTGTCTGCTACACTGCACAATGATAAGGGTCTGTGGTATCCTTGAAGATGAGAATATCATCCTAGTTTCATGGATTCTTCAGAGAATAAGCAACAATATTTGGCATCTGTCTGTCAGTATTTATTAATGTATTTCTGAATTTTTCTTTTAGGAATGACAAGTTCAGTCTTACATGTACAACCAACTTGTAATATTGTGCACTTAGAAGGCAGTCTGTTTGGAATCTTAGGTTTTGTAGAAGAGATATATCAGTTTCCTAGATACTCTGCTTGATATTTCTTTGAGGGTTATTCTGAGACATACCTGACATTGAGAATATATAAGGTTATGTATACACTTTAATGAATTATTTCTTATCCAAAAGGAATAATATGGTTGATTATTAATAGATAGAATCTAATTCTTTTCCATAATGTTGTAGATTGACTGGCCTGAGCTGGATAAGAACAGTGAAGAGAAAGAGAACAAGATGATCTACAAATTTGACTACCTTCCAGCTGGGCTGTTCAATCGTGGACAGGTAACTTAAAATAGGACTTAGAAGTGGTCTCATTAATATCATCTTGAGATAAAGAGAATGGAAAACTCAGTGGAAACTGGAGGCCTTGGATAAGGGGAATGCTTTTTCTTGTACATAATGACATATTCTCAGCAAGTGTATTACCATGTTATCAGGCACTTATGGTTACTTTGTTTCAAACGAGTACCATTCTTGTGATTTTGGAATTGCTTTTATTTGGGTCAAGTTTTAAGGGAATTAACTTTTTTTACTTATAAATCTTTCAGAAATAATTATTTAAATGAAGTGCCATTCTAATATAAACAATGTCAAACTAACTTTTTCAAATAAGAAGGAAATAATTTTATCACAGAAGTTTAAACAACGGATTAAAAATTCATCTTGTCCTTCATTATAAGGACAATAATAAGTTGTCCTTGACATAATAAGTTGACTGAAGCAATGATAAAGGGAAGTAACTCACCAGTGGGTACTAATCTGGAGCTTTCTGTTGCAGTATCAAATGTGGATTGGAATTAGTCATTTTAAGAAGAGTTTGGGGCTAATTTATATACTAGAATATAATTTGTTCTAAAATATTGTTTGATATGTTTTTGCTAAATTCAAATTCAAACATTGGCCTGAACACTGTGGACTCTCAACTGAGATTCATAATCTGATCCATTTTTGGCAAACATATATATTCAGCAAACTGTACAGTCTTGAAATTGATAACCATTAGTTGTTCTTTCCTTATCATGGCTTTTGGGATTGAACCTGAATGTCTTGAAGTACAAAGACTGAGCTTTACAAAAAAATTGTCAGGGTATTAACTTTCATGTTTTGAATTTGTTAATTATATTCCTGCTGTGATTTCTGTACATGTTTTGTTGTATTTATCACATTACCCAGCTGATGGGCCTTCAGTTAGAGCCTCAGATCAATGTATATCAATTAACCTTGAGAAATTTATCTTGACTTGGTTCCGATCCTTCTGTCTTAATTACCCATGAGAAATGTACGTTGACTCGTGTCAGATCCATCTGTATTAATTACCCTTGAGAAATGTTCCATGACTTGGCTCAGATCTATCTGTATCAATTACTCTTGAGAAATGTACCTTGACTTGTGTCAGATCCATCTGTATCAATTACCCTTGAGAAATGTACCTTGACTCGTGTCAGATCCATCTGTATTAATTACCCTTGAGAAATGTACCATGACTTGGCTCAGATCCATCTGTATCAATTACCCTTGAGAAATGTACCTTGACTTGATTCAGCTCCTCAGGTCAATTGCTCTTTCACAGTTGTTAATCTTTTATAAAATGAAACATAAGATCTTCAAAACATTTTTTGCAATGGTAGATTTGAATACACCTTCCATATATTAATACAAATTTGTATTGTTGCAGGTTAGACTTCATCAGTTTTCAGACAGTTCCCTGATTTGGAAGAGAGGTTCTTATTTGAAGAAGAATGGTCACATTGCTCTGATTCAGCAATACAGGTATGACAAAGAATTCAGCATTTTTTAAATTTTGTTGTTGTTGGCAGTTTTGAAAGTTTTGGAGTTATTCATTGGAGACAAATCATTTATTAGCGTGTTTAAGGATATAGTATAAATATGGAGCCATTTGGATTTAATTTACTTATAAAACGTCTTCTGCACCCATGACATTGCTCTAAAACACACAAGTGCAAATTACACTTGTGAACTCACAGCCTATTGCAGTTTTAACCCATGGTTAACCTCAAGTGATCTTACTACATAGATGCTGCAGTCAGGCCGGTGTACTGTCAAACTGATTAATGTATGCTGGAAAGTATGTAAGCAGTTACTTGGTTTGTACTGCCCATAGGTCAGGTACCTGTTTTTGGTCACTTGTATTTTTGGATATATCTGTGCAAGAAGTTGGTGGCGGTATTCCATTTCCACAAGCACCATTTTGAACTCACCACAGATGCACACACACACACACATATGCAGACACATGAGTAATGGTTAACATTTGTTTTCATGCAGAGATGCATCAATAAGTGGATCAAAGTCACTATTAATATTTGCATCACTGGTCAGACAATCCAACATTCTTTTAGCAAATTCCACATCCTCATCACCATGGTCAGAATATATCACCTAATGTAAGTATAAATCTAATCTCTAATGCAAACACTAAAGACAGTTAATAATACTTTAGTCACATTTATCCTATGTTTCTCTTTTCTTTTGCCCATATTAATCTTACATGGGCATGAAACTCGATAACCTCTAAATGAGTTGTAATCAAAACATGACATGTAGAATTTCTTTGGTCTTATATTCCAGATTTAAAAGGATCTCTGTCCAATTCTTGTTCTAATTATTTAAAAGTAATAGACCTGCATGTGGTAGTAGATGCATGCACAATAGAGAAATAATATCTAGATTTCTCAAAATCATAAAAGTCCAAAATCACCACTGGGATGAAATGATTCAATATTTAAGTCTTTCAAAATAAACATTTCCAAGTGCATATCATCAATAATCCTTTTAAATTTATGTGTTCAATTTAGCTTTGCTAGCCACAACCTTGATATCACTGAGTTTGACATCAGTGTATTGTTTTGTTGCAACATCATCATCATTGATGGGTTCTTGTGTCCACTGAATTTTGTTTCTTTCATGATAAAGTCTCCACTCATTTTGTTGCCATTTTTTTAACTTTGGATTTCATATTTGTGGTGATGTAACCTTTTTGATAAATTCCACCTACATAACAGTCTTGTCTTCATTGTTTTCAGCCAGGTGTTTTTGGCAACAACATGTCTTCATTGTTTTCAGCCAGATGTTTTTGGCATCAACATGTCCATATTAGATGTTTTAAGTTTACATTTTATCTTGGAAAATCACATGCTTGCCTGTGTTGATATCAACGAGAACCCACTAGTAAGCTTGGTCAAATTTGTTTTTATATTTGTAGTTATATGTAGGTAATCTGATTGGAAATTTGGTCCATTCGATAAACTTTTCAATTTTTTTTAACCATTTCAACAAATTGTTTTTGGCTGGAGGAGGGAAAAAAACCTTGCTAAACAAACAAAATTTGGTAGAATGTTTATATTCAAATGGAGACAAACTGATCAGATTTTTAAGTTGTTAATTGCAATGTTTTGAACTTGTTGGACCTGTTAATCAAATACTACTTGAGGCCAGCAAATGAAATTTGATACACATTTGTTTATAAAGAGTAATTGTTAATACAGTGGGAGCATATGAGTTTATAAACACACAAAAAATTCACACAAATTTGTGAATAAATTATGGAACCTAATAAGTAAAAAATGCAAAACTATCAAAATTCAGCAACAGCAACACAATATGTTTGTCTTGCCTAAATTTTAAAACATAATTATGTCTAACCATTACCCTCTTCACCCATCTATCCGGCAGTATAGAGCTAGAGTGACAGACAGGCAGATATATATTTTTATTACTACATATTTATTTCAGGGATTCTGAGCTGATTGTTACAGTCAGAGGACCACGGCCAGAGAACATCCTTTTCATGGTTCATGAAGTTTTTGATGGTCTTATTTCTGAGTCATTCAGAGGTGTGACCTATGACTTCATGATGCCTTGTTTGGACTGTGTCAAACATGTAAGAATAGATTGTTATTTAATGATAATCCCTTATTAGTCTGTTTACACCCTAAAATATTTTAATGCAAGATATGAATGCAATTAAATCATAAATACAAATACATAAGCAATGCTTCATTAACATCTAATATATTTTGAAGTGTCAGCTGCATGTGACTTATACATGCATGTTTCTCTGAGTGTAGTTGTTAATTCACATAATGCAAAAACATTTTGACAAAGTATTTTGTAAACATTTGCTGAATATTGAATAAACATGTTTAATTTTGTTACATTAGAATATCAAAATATTTGTTAATACTCAGTTCGATGAAGTGCTTGTAAAATATTTATGAAACATTCACAGTCTTAACAAAGGTCGTTTAAGTGCTTAAAGGGGAAATCCATGAAATTTGCAATCATTATTATTTAATAAATATAGAAAATACAAAAATGAAGTTTAGAGAAAGTTGTGGTTTTGGAAAAATTTTATTTCAAATTTTTGATGATCAAATATTACTGTTTGTTTGATGCCATGCAGTTTTAAAATGTATGAATAATATGAAAACATCAGGATTTCAAAATGGTTAATTATTACATGAATGCTTAATTTTACATGTTTGATCTGGAATTTCATTAAGCTGTTCAATACAGATTTCCATACCACACGCCCAGATTCTAACTACTTGGGTGCCTTCATTGATGTCCACCCATAGATAATTTTAGATGCAGTGGATAGAATGTTTGTAAATGCCATGTAGTTTTTAATTCATGCATACAGTAAAGCTTCAGATATTTTAAATCATAAAAATGGCGGGTATGTAGTAAATGCAAAACCACATTTCTCATTTTTACTAACCTATTGGAAATAACTTGTTTGATAATGCTTTTGAAAATGTCTCATTCTGATTGCCTTGAAATACCATTATTCCAATGTCTCATTCTGTCAGCCTTGTAATTTCCCTATTCCAATGTTTGAGACTGATTGCCTTTAAATATCCTTATTCCAATGTCTCATTCTGATTGCCTTGAAATACCATTATTCCAATGTCTCATTCTGTCAGCCTTGTAATTTCCCTATTCCAATGTTTGAGACTGATTGCCTTTAAATATCCTTATTCCAATGTCTCATTCTGATTGCCTTGAAATACCATTATTCCAATGTCTCATTCTGTCAGCCTTGTAATATCCCTATTCCAATGTTTGAGACTGATTGCCTTTAAATATCTCTATTCCAATGTCTCATTCTGATTGCCTTGAAATATGATTATTCCAATGTCTCATTCTGTCAGCCTTGTAATATCCCTATTCCAATGTTTGAGACTGTTTGCTTTTAAATATCCCTATTCCAATGTCTCATTCTGATTGCCTTGAAATATGATTATTCCAATGTATCATTCTGTCAGCCTTGAAATATCCCTATTCCAATGTTTGAGACTGATTTCCTTTAAATATCCCTATTCCAATGTCTCATTCTGATTGCCTTGAAATACCATTATTCCAATGTCTCATTCTGTCAGCCTTGTAATATCCCTATTCCAATGTTTGAGACTGATTGCCTTTAAATATCCCTATTCCAATGTCTCATTCTGATTGCCTTGAATTACCATTATTCCAATGCCTCATTCTGATTGCCTTGAAATATCCCTATTCCTTGAAATACCATTATTCCAATGCCTCATTCTGATTGCCTTGAAATATCCCTATTCCAGTGTTTCAGTCTGATTGCCTTGAAATATCCCAATTCCATTGTTTGAGACTGATGCCTTTAAATATCCCTATTCCAATGTCTCATTCTGATTGCCTTGAAATATCCCTATTCCAATGTTTCAGTCTGATTGCCTTGAAATACCCTATTCCATATCAAACTCCTGCTTTACGGTGACTCACATTGAAATATGTATGCAGTTTTGTGGTGTTATGTCATGAGTTTAGTTTTATTCAAACAGGGCAAAAAATCAAAATAATGTTGTTCAAGAAAAATATTTTCATAAAATCAAAGAATGACAATAAGTCCCAAGATATGGTTACTTTTAATTCAGCTGTGTTATATTTTTCCAATAAGGATTAAAGTTTGTGACAATTTACATCCTGAGTAAAGATTAAAAGACAATGTTTTAATTGCAAAAGTATGACATGAAGACAGAAAATCATCTGAACCTTCAATTTGATAATTTATGGAGTAGTACATCAATATTTTGTTATGTTCAGAAGGACTTTAATCATGAGTTTCCACTATGCAGTACATGCAGTTATGGACTGTAAACATGAGTTTCCACTATGCAGTACATGCAGTTATGGGTTGTAATCATGAGTTTCCACTATGTAGTAGATGCATTTATGGACTGTAATCATGAGTTTCCACTATGTAGTACATGCAGTTATGGACTGTAATCATGAGTTTCAACTATGTAGTACATGCAGTTATGGACTGTAAACATCCGACTATGTAGTACATGCAGTTATGGACTGTAATCATGAGTTCCGACTATGTAGTACATGCAGTTATGGACTAGAATCATAAGTTCCATTTATGTAGTACATGCAGTTATGGACTGTAATCATGAGTTTCCACTATGTAGTACATGCAGTTATGGACTGTAAACATGAGTTTCCAACAATGTAGTACATGCAGTTATGGACTGTAAACATGAGTTTCCACTATGTAGTACATGCAGTTATGGACTAGAATCATGAGTTCCAACTATGTAGTACATGCAGTTATGGACTAGAATCATGAGTTCCAACTGTGTAGTACATGCAGTAATGGACTAGAATCATGAGTTTCAACATTGCAGTACATCAATAGTTTGTTATGTTCAAAATGGAAGGACTATAATCTTGAGTTTCAGCTGTGTAATACATGCAGTTGTGGACTGTAATCATGAGTTCCGACTAAGTAGTACATGCAGTTATGGACTGTAATCATGAGTTTCCACTATGTAGTACATGCAGTTATGGACTGTAATCATGAGTTCCGACTATGTAGTACATGCAGTTATGGACTAGAATCATGAGTTCCATTTATGTAGTACATGCAGTTATGGACTGTATTCATGAGTTTCCACTATGTAGTACATGTAGTTATGGACTGTAATCATGAGTTCCGACTATGTAGTGCATGCAGTTATGGACTGTAAACATGAGTTTCCATTATATAGTACATGCAGTTATGGACTGTAAACATAAGTTTCCAATATGTAGTACATGCAGTTATGGACTGTAAACATGAGTTTCCAACAATGTAGTACATGCAGTTATGGACTAGAATCATGAGTTCCAACTATGTAGTACATGCATTTATGGACTGTAAACATGAGTTTCCACTATGCAGTACATACAGTTATGGACTGTAAACATGAGTTTCCACTATGTAGTACATACAGTTATGGACTGTAAACATGAGTTTCCAACAATGTAGTACATGCAGTTATGGACTGTAAACATGAGTTTCAACTATGTAGTACATGCAGTTATGGACTAGAATCATGAGTTCCAACTATGTAGTACATGCAGTTATGGACTAGAATAATGAGTTTCAACATTGCAGTACATCAATAGTTTGTTATGTTCAACATGGAAGGACTATAATCTTGAGTTTCAGCTGTGTAATACATGCAGTTGTGGACTAGTGTCATGAGTTTCAACTATGTAGTACATCAATATTTTGTTACATTCAACATTGAAGGACTGTAATCATGAGTTTCAGCTATGTAGTGCATGCAGTTATGGACTGTAATCATGAGTTTTAACTATGTAGTATGTGCAGCTATTGTAAAAAAATAAACCTTGTGACATATCGAACAATCTCCAATGGCAGTCAGCACTAATAGTGTTATTATAAGATGTATTTAATTTCATAGAAATATCCCAAATTTTCATTTTGGTTTGGGGTACACAGGTGGCAGAGTGGTACAAAGCATTTGCCTTAACAAATCACTGACATCCTCTATCCATGTGGCTTGACTTGCAGTATCATCCAGTGTGGGTAAATGAGAAAGCTTGCCAGCAGGGTTATTGTTTGACCCAGGGTTTTCCCGTATTCTTACAACACTAGTTACATACTGATTGTAGTGTATAACCAATCATAAACCCATAAAAGCATTCTGGGATGGAGGTTATATAAAATATGTCTACTGTATGCTACATTTAGTAAGTAAAATGCAATGTGGACTTGCTCTTTTAAAAACATATGCTTTAGCTGTGATACTTCCAGAGTATCAGAAAGTGAAATCTGGCCATTAAATGTTTGGGATTTAAGTAAATTCTGATTTTTTTTCTGAGGTCATCCATGTGCACTGATATGAACTAGAAAACAATTATTTCTTGGGGTTCACATTGACCATGTGTTAATAAGATCCATATTGTGTGTTAATAAGATACATATTGTGTGGAATTGTCATATAATCTTTACTCAAGTGATCTTTAATTCATTCAGTCATAAAGTGCACTCAGAAATTTGATAACAAAAATACTCTAGCATTATGTTTGTATTTTCCCAAAATTAAGGCTTGTGTTAGTGTAAAATCATAAATATGTCATTTTACATTCTGCTGTAAACATTGATTTTGTCCACTGATTTGCATTTGAATTAATCAATCAAATAGTCTTGAGAACATGATCAAAGTATCAGTTACATGGAAGATGTTACAATCATGCATTGTTTATCTCAGATTTATAGAAGGCATGACAATATAAAATAAAAATATTATTTAAATATTAGATAAATTTATGGATGTGATTGTATTGTTGCGTGACAAATAATATATTTGAGTCATTAATGTGATGGAACAATTAGGTAAAAATTTCATGTAATAATTCCCATTGCATCACAAAATTTTGAAGTAAAATAACATTGTAGCAAGAAATTACCTCACTCATTAACTTAGCTACAGTTGTATCCTCACATCATGATTTACAGTATATAAATGTCACATTTGACTTGATATTTAATGTTTTTAGAATGTCAAGGAACCACACATGTTTGCTGCATCAACTATCAGGAGAGCTCTGGAACTGAAGGCCCCATTCCTTCAGTGTACCAAGTACTTCCACAATGTCTCTTGTGTGGACCTACTCAGTAAGTCACATTGTGTATGTAATAAAAGAATCATGCCTCCGACCCCAGTGTATCTTTATTTAATATCTAGCAAAATAAAATAAGATGCTGACATGGAAGTTAAATCTTTAATGCTATTTAATTGTTTGATGCCAAAATTTGATTACCTTCTTCTTTACGTAGAGGAATCCTGTCCATCCATCTATCTATCCATCATTTTATTCTTTCTCTATGAATGGAACAAGTCCTTTTGATGGATTCTCATACAATTTGGTAAATATTATGATCATCACCTAAAGAAAAGCATATTGACCAATAACTGCTTTAGTAATTATGAGTTGTTGCCCTTTCTGATTTGCATCAGAATGCAGTGTATAAAAAAAATCTTATGAATACAACTATCATCTTACAGTTTTCTTTGGAAGTTCGATAAACTTGTAAATGTTGTGGTCACGAAATGAAGATGCACAAAAACAAAATCACTTTTCTCTCAGTTTTGCTAGAGTTATTGCCCTTTCTGTATTGCAGCTGAATGCAGTGCACAACAGAATCTTGTGGCATGCAAATTACTCTCAGTTTTTAATGGATTACTGTGAGGCGTGGTGCTCGTAATGCTCATTATCTAATGATGTACGGTTCATTTGAGTTTAATTAGACTTACTGGAGCCTGATGTACACCTCACCCTCAATAGCACAAGCAGAACAGGCTCCAAAAACAGACCACACTATAAAGAAGGGCATGAGTTACCAAAGACTTCCAAAAAATAAATGATCCCATCCCTTTTGTATATTGAGAAAACCATGGGACAGGGGGTGGGTGGGTAGGTACACATGAGCTCATATCATTGCTTACAATTTAACTGTCATTCATACAATAGTAAAAATAATACTATATATATATATATATATATATATATATATATATATATATATATATATATATATATATATATATATATATATTATTTTATACTATATATATGACTGATAGTTAAATTGTAAGCATGAAATGAACTCCTATGGGTGGGTAAAGTACTGTTTAATAGATGGTAACTCATTTTATAATTGTGTAAAGATTACTTATCGATAATGTAATTTTTCAAATGAGGTTGTTTGTTATACTGTATAAATTTTATTTATATTCAAGATGCCAAATATCTGAAAGATCATTAACATTCCAACCGGTTTCAAACAAACATTCATGTGTATGTGAGAACATTTGTGTATTACATCACTGCTTTTTGTTGTTGTTGATTAGCCTGGATTGCTTCCAATTTGACTTTCAAGTCTGAAGTTGGAGTGTTTGAAATGGAAACCAGGCTAACTGTAATATTATTATACTTATCTATTGATTAACAGCCTTAATCTGTTTTCTTTTCCAGCATGCATTCTCCATGATTCACATCATTATTATACTGTCTATTAATTCACAGCATTATTATATTATTTTAATTTCCAGCATGCATGCCCCCTGATTCACACAGTGACTTTGACCTGCACATTGCCCATGCAGTCCGAGGCTTAAAGGCCTTGAGAAAGGACCTGACAGCTGGTAAGAAATCTGGCCTGGTAATTTGGTCCAGTATTTTGTCCTGGTAATGAAACTCAGCATGATCTCAGACAAAACTTTTTACACATTTTTTGGGGGGTACTTTTAAGAAGAACAAAATATTTTTTAATGTACAAGAATAATACATGTATTTGAAATTACAGAAGTCATGCCATGATCATCATATATTAGAATTCAAGCGTGATCTCTTCCATAAAATCATGATAAACTTTTTACACTTTTTTTGTGGGTGGTGGGGGGTGGTGGAGGGTATTTATATGAAGGAAAAAAAATCTTCTTCTAAAAGAAATATACATGTATATAAAATTTTGAGAACATGCCATGATTACATTCTATCTGAATTCATGATATAACTGAGCCTACTATGGCAGGGTCACACCATATTTTATAATGGCAGGGTCACACTGTATTTTATAATGGCAGGGTCACACCGTATTTTATAATGATTTTATGTTTTGTAAGGTCACACCGTATTTTATAATGATTTTATGTTTTGTAAGGTCACACCATATTTTATAATGGCAGGGTCACACCGTATTTTATAATGGCAGGGTCACACCGTATTTTATAATGATTTTATGTTTTGTAAGGTCACACCGTATTTTATAATGGCAGGGTCACACCGTATTTTATAATGGCAAGGTCACACCGTATTTTATAATGATTTTATGTTTTGTAAGGTCACACCGTATTTTATAATGATTTTATGTTTTGTTTTCAAATGATATATCCATGAAATTAAAAATGTATTTCTCCTTTGAATACGTTCCCCGATCACATTACTTTAGGGATATTAGCCTGCTACCTCGCGAATGCAGCCCTACCAAAAGACGAAAATTCGTCTTTCCTGTATATGTCATATAGACAAAGGGCAATAACTCTTGACCCTTACCTCCCCTTGCTACCCGCTAGGTGTCGCTTCTTTAGTTTTTTAGCTTCGCTGTACGTGAAAACACGTACAATTAGACCTCCAATGAATCCAAGCCATCTTAGTGTAAATTCTGACCATCCGAAGTTACATTTGGAATTACTGTGTTGGATAATCATTCCTCTACAGGTTGTATACATTATTTTACAATATTTTCCAATTTGAGTGACTTTGTCACCTTTTCTAGACTTCGGACCAGGTTGCAACGTGGTCAAGCACGCTTATGGCGGTACTAGCATGTAATACATGTAGCACTCAATAATTTCGCTTATTCCGTATGTAACGTTTACGATATTAGCGACTTAATAACGTGCTGCATTGATAATTTGTGCTTTATTTATCTTCTTTGACGTTTCAGTAGACTTAAAAAAGTCTTTGAACGACCAAGTTGCGACTATTTAATGGCGGACTTCGTGTTGTAGTCACGAGTTCACGCGACACTTAATCATTTCGCTTCCTCCGTAATTGGTTATGGAATAGCGACTTAATAGCGTGCTGAATTGTTAATTTGTGCTTTGTTTATCTTCTTTTTCGTTTTAGTAGACTTAGTCTCTGAACGACCAGTTGCGACTATTTAATGGCGGAATTCGTGTTGTATTCACGAGTTCACGCGACACTAAATCATTTCGCTTCCTCCGTTAGTTACGGTTATGGTAATAGCGACTTAATAGCGTGCTGAATTGCTAATTGTGCTTTGTTTATCATCTTTTTCGTTTCAGTAGACTTCGTCTTGAATGACCCATTGCAACACGCTCACGGCGATAACTAGTGTTGTCATTAAGAGTTAACATGGCACGGAATAATTTGACTACTCCGTTAGTAACGGTTATAGTATTATCGAATTAATAATATGCTGAATTTTTTAATTTGTGCTTTGTTCTCTTCTTTTGTCGTTTCAGTAGCAAAGTCGACAACGAAGGCATGAATGGCAAAATGGGTGTTGGCAATGTGGAAATGGAGGAAATTATGTTGACATGGTTTAGGCTGCCCAGTTGGTGTAAATTTCACCGCAGGTCCGTGCATGGCTTTCGGGCCTGTAAGTCCGGACGCATGGAGTCTATGCTGGATCAATTGGATCCATTTTATTATGCACTTTCGCCGGCCGTCCAGCCATCCGTCCAGCCGACACCGTCAGCTCAGCCGGCACTTCAGCAGGCACCAACCGGCACTAGCCGTCCATCCGGCACCGTCCGTTCAGCCCAAATGGCACCGGACGGCCAGCCGACCTTCCAGCTTGCATCAATAGGCACCGGCCGTTCAGCCCAAATGGCACCGGCCAGCCAGCCGACCTTCCAGCCTGCGTCAACAGGCACCGGCCCTCCACCCGGCAACGACCGTTCAGCCCAAATGGCACCGGTCGTCCAGCCGACCTTCCAGCCGGCATCAACCGGCACCGACTGTCCATCCGGCAATGACTGTTCAGCCCAAATGGCACCGGTCGTCCAGCCGACCTTCCAGCCGGCATCAACCGGCACCGGCCGTCCACCCGGCAATGACCGTTCAGCCCAAATGGCACCGGTCGTCCAGCCAACCTTCCAGCCGGCATCAACCGGCACCGGCCGACCATCTGGCAACGACCGTTAAGCCCAAATGGCACCGGTCTTCCAGCCGGCATCAACCTGCACCGGCTGTACATCGGATTTACGGAGATTATAGTGATGTACCCGTCAGTCAATCTGTACTACTGGTTACATATCACTACCATGAGAGAGATGTTATAGATGAATCTCCGTCCAATCAGACCATTCGAGAGGCAGGTGCCGGTCATAGCCGGGCCTTTGCCAACATTCCGGCCAACCATATACCAGACAAATCAGTCGGTATTGCCGGTGTACACCTCCCGTCACATCAAATACATGACGGTGTGATTTTAAAACAAGAGAGAATTAGTGACATTATCAGAGGTGACGGAATTGAGTTATCTATGCCACTTGGTATGCGCTACCCAGATATGGCAGTTTTACCAGAACAGGACTTTCAGGCCGACCATTTGCCAGTTCAATCAGCCGGCAGTGCCGGCCGTCCATATGTTCACGGCTTCTCCACAAGGGAGATTTAGTGAAAGTGTCAATTATGACAGAATTGCATCATCTAGGTCACCTGGTATGCTGTACAGATATGCAAGCTGTACCAGAACCAACATTCCCTCTGAGCGAATGGTAGATGGGCGCGCAGTGCTGGCCGCACTACACAAGCATTATGGAGATTTATATTAAAAATGATGACAATTCCACTGCGAATGGATGCCTGAGTTGACCAGAACACGACTCAGCACACAGTGAGTGTGACGAAACACTTTCAGCCATCCACAGATCAGGTCATGGACCGGACTGAGCTTAGCGCCACGGCCGCAGAATAAAAGACTTATAGGTTGTTGGGAACTTCAGAATGCCCAAAACCTCCTACTGCCATTCAAGACTACACAATTCAGGCATCTGTAGATCTTGAATGAGGAGGAAGAGACGATGTCCTTCCTGCTTCTTCCCCAGTCGAAAAAAAAAAAAAAAAAAAAAAAATTCAGGAAGCTAACTTTCAGCGACGTTTTAGTGTAGCTGATACGAAAACTCCATCAGACGCCTTCAGTACTGATCTCAAATGCCACGTCAAAGCTAGTCTGAAACGTAGTCGATATGTCTTCATTGTTAGACTTTACTTCATTAGGCAAATCCAGCCATGACCACGCTTGTGAAGTGAAGGCCTGGATTGCTAGAGTTGTTAACAGGGCAGCTCACCATTCTATGACCAATGCGTTGACTGCTTCTGCCAACTTCGACCTGATACGATGTGACGTCTGTAGGTGGTCCACGTCGCGCAGGCCCCATCGTACTCGGATTTTACGGATGTCTCAGTTTGGGACACCTTTACACTTTGGGGGAAAATTGAAAAAGTTTGGAGGCAGGCAGCTCAGGAACTGCCCCTCCAACTCGTCGCCCAACTTTCGCAGGCGTTTCGAAATAATCATCCCCTGACACAGCGGAGGGATGATGGCCGGACCGGGGAAAAGGGATCCTTATAATCAAATGTGTAATATAGATCCCAACCCAATGTTGGGAGTCAACAGTCTAATCAAGCTAGACGGCAACCATACAGAGGCGGCAAGAACCAAAGTTTCTCCGCCTTCACGCCTCCTAACTCTAGACGTTGACATACCCTGCCCACCGCCAGCGGACTGCCTACCTGTGGGCAGCCACCACCTGCAATTTCAGGACCACTGGATCACTTTATTACCTTAGAACATTTGGGTGATTCAGGTCATTTCGGAGGGACTTGGGACTTCATTTATCCATCCCCTCCTCTGTCCTCCTCTCCCCTCTTCATGGATGTATCGTCAGATCGGGAGAAGGATGCCTTTATATATATATATTTATAACTTAATAAACCTGCAATAGCTGGGGTTTTATTCATGGCTGTTTCTTATCCAGAGGCCATTCATCAACCTGAGCCTCTTCAACCACCCTGAAAGTCAATGTGGCGATGGCGTGATCAAACCATCCGACGGGTATGCTGTCAGTCTAGATATGACCGACGCACATTTCACGTCCCTATCCCACGAGTCGCGGACATTTCTCAGTTGTGCTTGTCGGAACTCGGTTTATCAGTTCCAGGTCATACCTTTTGGCCTCAACTTAAGACCTTGGGCTAGTACCAAGGTTATGTATTATGTCGTCAACCTGTTCCGCTCGACTTCATCTATGGCGTCGGCAGTATATTTGGACGACATCCTCCAGAAACATCTGTCAAGTTCTACTCTGCTCAAATGCAGAAGCGATCTTATATCACTTTACATCATATAGGCTTTCTCGTGAACTGGATAAAGTCTGATCTCTGCCCAATCCGGATTTTTGGTCCATCTGGGTGTGGAGTTTCTCCCGATCTGAATCTGGTAAGGCTTCCTCGAGTTTGCGATCATCCAGATAATTGCACTCGTAGAGTCCGTTTCCGACAGGATGCGCATTTTAGCGAGAGAGTTGCAGATCCTCGGATTATTCAATGCGGCAGCAGACTTGATCCCGCTCAGCCGTCCTTTTATGCGCCCTTTACAAAGGACATTGCTAGCGTAATTGAGCCCTTTTCAAGTCCCGTCGATCCCACAGTCATGCTCACGCCAGAGATACGATCATTCTTGAGTCAATGGCACAACCCCTGTGGGCTGTCCACAGGGATTACTCTGGAGATACCCCAAGCGGGGATAACGGTATGTTCCGCCACTAGTACCTACGGTTGGGGTGCCCACCTGTTGCCGGACTTCGATACTGTCAGCGGCACGTGGGTGCCAGGGACGAGCCCTTTCCACATCAACCTTTCAGAAATAACGGCTGTCATCAATGCCTTTCATTTCGGGCAGGATCAACTCTTATTACAAACTGCCCTCATTATGTCAGACAACATTGTGGTGGTGCCTTGCCTCAAAACAAGGGGACACCAATCACCAGACCTGTGCAATCTGAGCTGGCAGTTTCTACATTGGTTCGACAATCTCCACCTCAATGTACAATTCAGACACATTCTTGGCAGACTCAATGTATTGGCTGACACTCTATCTAGTCATTCACACAGAATGGTCACTCCATCAATCGGACTTTCTTCCAATTGACACACTTTGGGGACGTCCGATGATTGATCTTTTACAACAAGGTGGAATCGCAAGTTGTCCACCTTTCATTTCACAGGTTCCAGACCAAGAAGCTTGGGTCGTGGATGCTCGATCAATCAGCTGGGAAGGGTTGTGGTCATTCTCCTACCCTCCCATGGTCTTGGTACTGAAATTAATCCAGAAGTTAAGGGGTCAGAACTGTCAGATGGTTCTGATTGCCCCTCTCAGATGGAACAACTCCTGGGTCTCCGATCTACTCAATCTAGGCGATAGATCTACCCAGGAAGATTACAGTCAGCACAAGTATTCGCAAGCAGCCGCGGCCAGGGGTGTTCCACCTCTGTTCGGACCGTCTTTATGTTCAAGCTTATCTCTTGTCCAGACAGCCTTGCAAGACAAACAATTTAAATCTTCGATTGCGGAGAGAATCTCGAGAGCAAGAAGGTCCTCTACTCTGAAGGTTTACGAGGGCAAGTGGCATGTTTTCAGGGACTGGTACCATATCATTCACATTGTTCCTCTGAGTGTCACAATACCTCAACTGGCCGACTTTTCTCTGGCTTTTCGAGGAGAAACAGCTGGCTCCAATTTTTATCAAATGCTACCGCTCCATGATATCAGACACATTCCGCCATTCTGGTACATGTGCTATCAGCCATGACAAAGATTTGTCAGATCTTTTAGACACTTTAAAATTCAATCGACTAATATCCCTCACCCTGTTTCCAAATGGAATCTGTCCTGGGTTTTAACATGACTCAATTCAGACAGTATTGAGTCTTTAACCCACGATTAGTTAAAGCTACTATCATACAAATTGGGTTTCTTGATAGTCTTAGCTTCAGCATGCAGGGTGAGTGAGCTACATATCCTTTCTAGTGACCCAAACTCTCTTCCGTTCCGATCAGAGGGTTCGATGGTCCTCTTGACGCAGCCAGGCTTCGTAGTCCAAAAAAGATTACCATACATTGGCAATCAACGAGTCGTCATTAGCTCGCTTTCTTTATAGATAAGGCAGGATCAACAGCCATGTAAGATCCTGTTTGGGCACTCTAGCACCATTTCAATGCATAGAGGTGAGTCAGGTCACATACAAGCACCTCTTTCTTCTGGTGATAGCTGGGACATGAGATATCACCATTCAAGCCCTTGCTTCATGGCTGAAGTGGGTTATTCGCTCGACGTACTCTGAGGATTCGCAAATCAGTCAACTTATAGAAGCTGTTGGCTGACATGCAGAGTCAATCTTCTACAGTTTTATCTTCAAGTTTGTACTTGCAGAGGCAAACATTGATTCTAGTAGGTCCGGTGTTGGCAGCCCAGACGCCCACCAGACCCATGTGCAACAATCAGCACAGCCTATTAGCTTCGCTGGATTCGCCAGATAAATTTTCGTAGGTAAGAAGATTTCAATAACTATCTTCTTAACCGTATAAAGGGGTCACATATCACATGACCCTGGGCTGTGTTGCTGATTGAAAATTAGGAGACCGGGTTATCATTCACATGGGGAATCCAGCCATCATTCCCTAGAGGATACCCGGGGTGGAGGTCGGATGCTCCGCATTCCCTCCTCCTATTACTTATTCTCCTAAAGTAATGTGATCGGGGAACGTATTCAAAGGATAAAGCAAATTTAGTAGTAAATTATGTTTCTCCGAGAATACTTACCCGATCACATTACTAAGAAACCCTCCCAACCACCCCGCAATGCGAGCATCCTCATGTTTTATATACCGCTCAGCTTAAAAACTAAAGAAGCGACACCTAGCGGGTAGCAAGGGGAAGTAAGGGGCAAGAGTTATTGCCCTTTGTCTATATGACAGACAGGAAAGACGAATTTTCGTCTTTTGGTAGGGCTGGATTCGCGAGGTAGCAGGCTAATATCCCTAAAGTAATGTGATCGGGTAAGTATTCTCGGAGAAACATAATTTACTACAAAATTTGCTTTTTTAAATACCAAATCATATAATTTCAAACTGTCAAGTTAAAAATGAGTTACAGTAACTCTAAGCATACGTAATGCATTTGTCTTCTTATCTTTCATAGATATATTCCTGTCTTACTGTGACAAGGATGCTGGGAAGGACAGAAACTCCTTGATTCATCCAGTCATGCTGTCCAATGATCTCAAAGCTCGTGGATATAAATGGTATGTACCTGTCTTCTTTATCGTTCCAACATATTCTATATAGGTGGAGAATGTGTGAGTGTGTGTATATATATATATATATATATATATATATATATATATATATATATATATATATATATAATCATAGTAATTAGATCTTGATTGCAAGATCTTGTTGAGTTGTCAGCATAAGAGAGTCCAGTCATGATGAGCCTTGAAGCATGATCCTGATTTTCTGAGACATGATCTTGCAATCAGCATTGAATTAATCAGATAATGATGTTTTTGTTAAAATCAGTATTTAGATAATTTCATGCAAATTCCTATAAATAACTGAAAAATGAAAGAATTTGCTTAATATTTCAACCTTTATGCTATGAGCTTCATCCTCAAGCATAAACCAAATTATATTTTGATCATTAATATGCACATAAATGTTTTATGAATGAAGCTCATGAAATGACTGTCACTCATTTTCACTACTATTACTGTCATTGACACAAATACTTTGACAAATGGGTCAAAAGACTCATATGTGATTTACAGTTATAGTGCAGTTGTCAAAATTTACATCATGGAAAATTGCACAAGCAGAATTACTTTGAAATTTCTCTCTGAGATCATGTTGCTAGTGGTTGAACTGTTTCTGGCAAGACTTTTTAAAAGGCTCCAATGGCATTCATGTGACAGAAAATGTATGTTAGTTTGGAACAGATCAGGAGATTTGAGAATAGTTATGACCCCAAAGGAAGGATTTTGATTGACTTGAATTTTAGCATGCAATTGGATAAAAAGTACAACTACTGTATAAATTTCCATTTGTTTCATATTAAAATATGAAGAGTGAATTATCATATAATATCAATATCATATAAATATCTATTAAAGGTAATTTGTTACAATTCATACTCTCCTAATCTGTACCATTTTTATTTATTTCTTTTTGTTTAAATGTGTGAGAGGTGCTAATCTATCTTTGGTCATATGGTTTTATCATGACCTTAATGTTTCTGCTTCATTGCATAACGTTTCTGCTTCCTTGCATAATGTTTCTACTTCATTGCATAATGTTTCTAGTTCCTTGCATAATGTTTCTACTTCATTGCATAATGTTTCTAGTTCCTTGCATAATGTTTCTACTTCATTACATAATGTTTCTAGTTCCTTGCATAATGTTTCTACTTCATTGCATAATGTTTCTACTTTAATGTAAGTGTCATATTTTTGTACATCATCAGATCATCATGAAAAAGAATGGTGACTTGATGCCTTTTGTACAGTATATATTTGTTTATAAGTGGAGTCTTTCTGAAGAAGAAAAATCATAAACCCTGATCTGCCATTATGAAGTGCAGCTGCACATCAGGGTCTTTGGTGTTTGTTCTATTGATTACTCCAATAAACTACACAAACCCATATCTGCCAATTCATGTTGCAATCGCAGATCATGGTTTGTCTACTTTGCACTTTGACTTGACTCATAAGTTAGTAGAGATGGTAAGATTAATATGCACAAAGTGCTTTGCAAAAAATTGATTTTGTTATCAGCATTACTTTGATGACCAAGTTTTAAAAATCTGACACTTAATGCCATTGCTTCCAGAGCAATTTTAAAGTTGGCCCATACTTTGAGTCTGAAATATAATTTTAGGATCAGGACTCATGCATTGCTTTGAATGATACATATTATTCAGGTGATCAATATTAAAACTAATTGAATTTTAAAGGAAATGCATAAGGGAATATTGAAGACTTTATTATGGTAACACATGATGTATTTTGATTGATGCCAGGAAGTTAGTGCCTAGTGTTTGAGTTTTTGAAGTGTATAAGAGAATATTGAGGACTTTATTATGGTAACACAAAATGTATTTAAATTGATGCCAGGAAGTTAGTGCCTAGTGTTTGAGTTTTTGAAGTGTATAAGAGAATATTGAAGATTTTATTATGGTAACACATGATGTATTTTGATTGATGCCAGGAAGTTTGGTCCCCTGTATGAATGATGGAGGTTGGTGCATAAACAATATTGAAGACTTTAAGATGGGACTAAGCAGTGTATTTTGACTGATGCCAGGTATTTGAGTGCTTAAAATCCAAGTTATGGATGTTTTACTGTAAATCTGTAACTTTCCATTGAATATATTTAATTATGTTTTCCTTTTTAGCTACTTTCCCCCATCTGGTCTAAGCAAGTCCATGGATGACATGGCTCGTGCATTGTTTGATGCCTCCGTGTTTGTATCATTCATGTCAGTCAACTACAGCCATGATGAGGATTGTTGCAGCATCTTCAAGTATGCTAGGCTTGTCTTGAAAAAGCCCATGGTTGTTGTTGCCATTGGTGATGGATTTGATTGGAAGCAGAGTCAGCTTGGAATACTCCTGACAGATGAGGTTCTCCTCAGTTTGTTCTTTATATTTTATTTCATAACATTCCAGAAATCAGTTAATCTACCTGAGTAAATAGTTTATACTTTCTGAGCTGTGGTAGCTTAGTGGTTAGCATGCCAGACCCATGACTGATAAGAGTACAGGTTAGAATCCTTTCATCAGATCAGTCTATGATTCCAGTTGTGGTGTGTCTTTACTCCAATTATCACAGCATTAAAAAACTAGTTGCGTGTCTGTACTTTAAAACACCCATACAAACCAATCTATTAAATAAAATATGATTTTTGTTCATGCATAATAAAAGTTTTAAAAATCATGCATACTCACTAGATCATGAAATGTATGTCACTTTGACCAGTTAGTCTTTATTAGTGCTCACCAAGTTGAATTTACCTGTCAAGCTTCATAATGGTCACCATACATATAACAGTGACAGAAAAATGTTGCAACATACTTCTCAAGATGACGGTATAAATTTTGTCAATGTTGTATTGGAGAGTGTCAGAGAAATGAAGTTAAATGCAAAATCTTCCTGTTGACAATGTCTCTGTTCACACACAGAACAGTATCATCTGAAAATTTATGGCAGTATTTTGCCTGTATTTCACAGACATGATAAACCACAATTTGTACAAAAATGATATTTTATTCAATAGCCATGACTGGTTGTCAAATTATTTTTGTGATTTAGACAAGAAGGGTATTAGGTTTCATTGCAGTGCAAAAGATCTCATCTTACATGTTTTATGAAGACCCTCGACATATTGGGATATTAGACAATTTTCAAATATTTTTCATTCCCACTTATTGATCCAGTGTTGATACATTTCATTTCTTTTTCAGGTTTATATAAACATGACAAATGACAAACTGCCCCATTACCAAAGCAAATTTGATGAACTTCTGGCTGCCATACATGAAAAGACAAACCAGAAGTCGGACCTCACCCAGACAGAACCCTGTTTCTTCAGCTACACCTGGGTCAACTCAAAGACAGCAGTTGATCTTGGAACAAGGTCACAGTCAATGCCTATTTTTGAAACTGTTGAATGAAATAGTTGTATTGAATTATAAAAACAATAAAAGCCTGTAATTCAGCTCATTTAGGCTATAAAGGTTTGTCTTACCACATTATTGCAGGGAATTCAAATAGATGTATCCTTTATTCTGTGAGAGACATATTAACATTCTGGACACTTGTTTATTGGGTTGTGGATTTGAATCCTTTCCATAGCTGCTGTCTCTGGTCACAGCACTTTATTTTAATTGTCTCAGTACCTAGTATTCTTTCATGTCAATTAGTCAGTTATTATTTTCATCATATTATTCAAGTTGTCAAAGTTGTAAAACTAAACGTACTCTGAAGTATGCCACTGCATCCTAGATAACAGGCAGACCTGTTTATAACTCATGATCAGGCTCCCTTCTTGCTTTATAATACTCCAAGATTTTTGTAAAATGTGATGAAATTTGCAAATGAAAATTGGTTTTTAAAAAAATCTCTTTGATACATAACTCATTTTATCATTTGAAATGGTGATTAGTACTCAGAAAGTTCCGTCATCCTGTGTGCATGTTATCAAGGTAGATTTGTAGCAAGAAAATAATTTTGTTATTTGGGACTTACAAAAATTATGTATTTTCTCATTTCCTCTGAAAATACTTGTTTATATAATTTGAATAAAAGCACAATAATAAAAAGAAAATAAAAAGATATTTAAATTGTGAATAAAAAATTATTTAATGTGATCAGGATAGATTATTTTCAAGTAAGATTTATATTTTTATATTTAATCAAAGTTTGTTTATTATTTATTATTTGACTCCTACAACAAGACTTATTTTCAATCAAAAACTATTTTTCTTGTAGATACATACCTAATGCAATTGGATGGGGTGATCCTCGAGAATTGAAGATGTACCTGGAAAAAAATGGAATCAGGTGTTGGATTGATGTGGAGAGAGTTGGACAGGTAAGATTGTCCAGAGAATGGAAATAATTAACATATATACTCACTTATATAGTCCAAATGTAAACTACACAGACCCAGATCTCTCATTGCTTATTGCACCAGCAGATATGGGTCTGTTTGACATAGACAATAGTCTCTCATTACAATACATTTTATAGAAGTCATAAAAATAGACTGTTGTATAGGTGAGGTATCTTATATTGAGGTATTTTATAAATAATATTACTATTAAATAATGAAATGGGATCTATGTTCATAAGTACCTTACAAAGGGGACTGCCTTATAGTGAGTGAGTACTGTGTAAACATTTACTGGAGTACAATAAGGAAGGGTCTGAGGATTACAAGCTTTTTGAGTACTATTCCATTGAATGGGTAACATTATATTTTGAGTACTACTTCATGAAATGGGTAACATTATATTTTGAGTACTACTTCATGAAATGGGTAACATTATATTTTGAGTACTATTCCATGAAATTGATAACATTTTATTTTGAGTACTACTTCATGAAATGGATAAAATCATATTTTGAGTACTATTCCATGAAATGGGTAACATTTTATTTTGAGTACAACTCCATAAAATGGGTAACATTATATTGTGAGTACTACTCCATGAAATGGATAAAATCATATTTTGAGTACTACTCTATGAAATGAGTAACATTATGATTGAGTGCTGTTATCAATTACTAACTAAATAACTGTACAAAATGCCTACAAAAGAGTATTTTACTAACACTTGAAAGCTTGTATTTGTTTGAATACAGGGTACATAAAAATAAATTGCATATGTTAGGTTAAACCAGCTTGATTATATAAGAATGTGTTTCAAGTTGTTTTTTTTTGTCATAGATTGAATGTTGAACTTAGGGGTATTCATTTTTCCTCTATAAAATGAATATCATGCAAAATCTGCATGTTATGATTTATGTTCATTTCATTCAGTCCTGGCAGATAGACCGAGAGCTGTTGTCACATAATGTCCTGGTAGATATACCAAAATCTGTTGTGATAAAATGTTCTGGCAGATAGACCCAGATCTGTTGTTACTTAATGTACTAGCAGATAAGCCAAGATCTTTTAACATGTAATGTTCTTTCTGACAGACCCAAGTCAAATATCTTATCACATAATATAATGGCAGATACAGCCAGATCTGTTGTCGCATAATGCAATGGCAGATAGACCCAGATCTGTTGTCACATAATGTCTGGCAGATAGACCGAGATCTGTTGTCACATACTGTCTGGCAGATAGATGCTGATCTGTTGTCTCATGATGTCCTGACATAACAATCTACAATAGGTTTTCTGCATGCATTTTCAGTAAAATAGTGAAAAGTTTACAATTGGTTGCCAGTATATCTCAATATTTAAGCATCCATTTAATTAATCTTTAATTACCACATCATACTTAAAATTAAAAAAAAATTACCAATGTGTAAATATGTATATTTTTTAAAGTAATTGTTGTGAGGTTTTTCAAGAAATGTATCTGCTGTCATACTGTGGCAGTATATGTTTGGTTATAAGTCAGGTCAAACTGCAAACGAAATATACCCAGATCTGCCATTTTATCATGTCAGGTCAAACTGCAAATGAAATATACCCAGATCTGCCATTTTATCATGTCAGGTCAAACTGCAAATGAAATATACCCAGATCTGCCATTTTATCATGTCAGGTCAAACTGCAAACAAAATATACCCAGATCTGCCATTTTATCATGCATAGGCAGATCAGGGTCTGTATTGTTTGTTTCTAACATGCTCTTTAAAACCATACCTGCCAGAGCATCAAGTGGTGGCAGATCTGGGTCTGTGCATTTTGTAATTTGACTCCACTTCTAAGAGAATATATACAGTATCTATTTGTTAGTGCAATGGCACCAATTAATATCAAACATGCATTTAATATTGTGTACCCAGGTATGTATTTATAGCATAAATATTATTGTAATTTAAGTTACAATTTAAATATATAACTTAGTTAATATAATTCTCTAAATTTGTATGTTCACTAACATGTTGTGATCTACAGCATAAAAAGGTGTAATTGTATGGTTTTACCATAAATGAATAAATGGATAATTATATTGTACTACTGTAAAGTGGTAATTGTATGGTATTGAATGTGTAAAGTGGTAATAGTATGGTATTAAATGTGTAAAGTGGTAATTGTATGGTATTGAATGTGTAAAGTGGTATTTGTATGGTATTAAATGTGCAAAGGGTAATTGTATGGTATTAAATGTGTAAAGTGGTAATTGTATGGTATTAAATGTGCAGAGTGGTAATTGTATGGTATTGAATGTGTAAAGTGGTAATTGTATGGTATTGAATGGGTAAAGTGGTATTTATATGGTATTAAATGTGCAATGGGTAATTGTATGGTATTAAATGTGTAAAGTGGTAATTGTATGGTATTAAATGTGCAGAGTGGTAATTGTATGGTATTGAATGTGTAAAGTGGTAATTGTATGGTATTGAATGGGTAAAGTGGTATTTATATGGTATTAAATGTGCAATGGGTAATTGTATGGTATTAAATGTGTAAAGTGGTAATTGTATGGTATTAAATGTGCAGAGTGGTAATTGTATGGTACTGAATGTGTAAAGTGGTAATTGTATGGTATTGAATGGTTAAAGTGGTATTTATATGGTATTAAATGTGCAATGGGTAATTGTATGGTATTAAATGTGTAAAGTGGTAATTGTATGGTATTGAATGTGTAAAAATGGTATTTGTATGGTATTAAATTTGCAAAGGGTAATTGTATGGTATTAAATGTGTAGAGTGGTAATTGCATGTTATTAAATGTGTAAAGTGGTAATTTTATGGTATTATTTTGTGTACTGATGGAGCTGTTTCCTTAAACAGAAAGGATTATTTGAAGATATAGCTGGTGGCTTGCTGAATGCCAGGGTTGCTGTGGTGTGTATTTCGGATGAATATGCAGACTCCAGCACTTGTTGTAATGAATTCCGCTATGCATCCAAAGTACTGGAACTTCCCATAATTTTGGCTGTGACAGGCACAGGTTCAAAATGGAGAGCATCCGAGGTACTTTATAAGTTATGTCTGTAATCAAAAAGCATTAATTACACATATAACATCTTTAGATGCTAAAAAATGACATTTGTTTCATTTTAGTATTACATGTACTAGATAAATATGATTCTCTTTATTAATGAAATGGATATACTTATACACATGCATTATATTTACAAATTCTTTTGAAATTATTTTGTAAATCACAATTCTGTTTAGCATTGAGTTCAAGCTGTTTGATTTATGCATTGATTGATAAATGTTATGTGCAGTTTTTTGTCTTTTCATTTTTGGAGATTTGCTTTTAAACATTATCATGTGGTCTATATTGTACTGATGTGGCATTAACCCTACATCTACTAATGTCCCAAATTAATGTAATATTTCTCCTCATTTTCATTTTGATTGATAATTGATTGTTTCATGGTGATAATTGTGTAAGGATTGTCCCAATTATTAAAATACCTGCTTAAAATATGTTTATTTTCAAGTGAGTTTTGTTATTTCCTGACCATAAATGATGGCATTCCGATTTTTGTCCCAAAAAGTATATCCATTGGTTGCAAACAAACTGTTTGATTAAAAAAGCACCTTGTCACCCCAAAACATGCCCTTGTTGTAAAAGTTGCCCCACTTACCCTTTATTCTGTGAAAAATACTGAAGTTTTGGTACTTGATGAATTTTAAGATATATTGATAACATTTTGTTGTATATAACTTGAGTGTTCAGTTTGAAGCCAGATGATCTGTTTTCTCAGTTAAATCTGAAAGGAATGTTTTTCATTGTCAGTGTTATTGAATATCTAAAACATACAAGATTTATGTCATCAAGTCCTTTCATTCTTCGAAAACTGATGTTTTTGTGGGGGGTTTTCTTCTTTAAATTTTAATTGTTTTAGAGGGTTGATTATGTTCTTTAACATATTCCTGTTTAAATTATGCCCTGTACATTAAACTACTTAAACGAATTCCAAAATAGTTTTATAAAATTTTGTGAAATATTTCTTTTCTTTTTTATTTCAACCTTATAAATTTATGCTCATACATGATATGCTCATTTATTTAATAGTATTGACAATTGTGTTATATTGTAAAACATATGTTGTTGTATTGCTTTCTAAATGCAAAACTGCATAGAAAAGAATATGATAGAATGGCACACTGAAAAATCTGTTGATTTCAGTGGCCATAGTTTCTTCTATCAGACTCAGTGATTTGAGGGAAATTATGTAATGATGATGCTTAAAGAATGAACCAGTTCTTTTACTGGCTGATGGATACACTCTGACAGATTAAAGATTAGGCAGTACAGCCTCCAAATTGAATTGAAGTAAAATGTTTAGATTACTTTTAGCTGACAACAATAGAAAACTATTATGATTTAAACAAGACACCAAAAAATAACATTAAATAAGCTGGCATTATCCAACTTCATCATTGCTATTTTAAAATATTCAAAACTCTCTTGCTATGATCTCATATTAACAGAGAATTGATGAGTTTACTTGAATGGTTCCTGTTGATAACATTCCATGATAGAACACTTTTGGTGATAATCATGAAGCCATCTCAGAACTGTTTGCAGTTTGTACATTTAAACATGTCATCATAGTTTGATTCATAATTACTCAGGTGCTTACATTTGTGTCCTTGTTATATATTTAGATTTGTGTGATTATTTACTCATGTTCTATTAAGTACAGCATTCCAATGTGGACAGGGATTTTTAGTGTAGTTTATGACTTGTCTGTTGCTATGACATTATGTATTCATTTGGATCAGCAGGATTTTATGTGTAAAATACGCATTCCAAGTAATTCACTGTTAAGAAAAGGTATTCAAAGTTAATGTTTCTTTCTCAGATTGGTGTGTTATCACTGAACTACCCAGTAGTGAATTTCCAGTTTTTCTTTCCCAGACTGGTGTGTTATCACTGAACTACACAATAGTGAATTTCCATTTTTTCTTTCCCAGATTGGTGTGTTATCACTGAACTACCCAATAGTGAATTTCCATTTTTTCTTTTCCAGATTGGTGTGTTATCACTGAACTACCCAGTAGTGAATTTCCATTTTTTCTTTCCCAGACTGGTGTGTTATCACTGAACTACCCAATAGTGAATTTCCATTTTTTCTTTCCCAGATTGGTGTGTTATCACTGAACTACCCAATAGTGAATTTCCAGGAGAAAAGTGATACAGCCCATGACCGGCTGCTACAGCTAGTGAAAGAACAACTCTCAACTCACATGGAAGAGGAAGCCAGCCTCAAGGAAAAGAAAAACAAGATCAATGAAGAACAGAAAAACCTTTCTTTCCAGGTATGTTATCAGTATTGCATGATATAATATAACATCCAGCAACAAGAACTTAATTTTTTTTAACAAGTAGAACTTATCTGCAATTGTGCTAACTGGATTGTCTGAAATCAGAGACAATTTTATGAGAATTATATATGTGTTTTTCAAATAATATCAATCTTTTATGAGATTTTTTGAGCAAAGATAACAAACTATTAAAAAAGCTTAATAGATGTTATTTAACAGCGGGTACAGATTTAAGCAAGATAGTGTTATGAATCGGTGATTCTGTGACATTATGTATTCATGTGGATTTGGCAAGATGTCTTTGACTTGTTTGATTCAGTGATATGTATTCCTGTGGATCGGGCAGGATGTCTTTGACTTGTTTGATTCTGTGACATTATGTATTCATATGGATCAGGCAAGATGTCTTTGACTCATTTGATTCTGTGACATGTATTCATGTGGATCAGGCAAGATGTCTTTGACTCATTTGATTCTGTGACATGTATTCATGTGGATCAGGCAAGATGTCTTTGATTTGTTTGATTCTGTGATATGTATTTATATGGATCAGGCAGGATGTCTTTGACTCATTTCATTTTGTGAAATTATGCATTTATATGGATCAGCAAGTCTTTATGTGTAATATGGATTCCAAGTAACTCACTGTTCAATATGGAGTATAACAAGGAACACTTATAAATACTGATTTGTATGCAGATGATGTAACCCTTCAGTTTTCTTGATATTTAGGACCTTTAGAAATTCAACACAAAATAAAATGATAATAAGCGAATGTAAAACTATATGATTTCGATAACATAATAAGAGTTTAAAACTTGGTAATCCCATGCTTTCTCTTACAGTTAATGAGCAATGCACTCAGTATGTTGAATGTGAGAAACTTTTAGGTCTACATATAACTTACATTGGAATCATCAGGTGTACTTCATGTTAAAAGGACTGTTATCTAAATTAGCATTACTGAAAGAAAAGAAAAAAATATATGCCCGAAAGAAACCCACTTATATTAGTTTTTCCTTCTAATCATGGATTATTGCATTATATTGTTGGATTAATGTGCAGCATCTCAGAGAAGTTAATGATTCCAAATTGGCAAACCATGTCATTTTTGATACATCTGACCATTCAGCTGAACTTCAGTGGCATATTTTAACCAAGGATTGTTCTTAAAAAAGCAGTTCTTGTGCCTACGTTTGTGAATGAATGGTGCTACAGTATCTCCAAGATACTGTTATGTTTATGTCCACATAGTATCAGTTGAGATCAATAGAAAGTATCAAACTTTATCAGCGTCAACCCAGAATTGAAATATTCAATATCTTCCATAAATAAATTATTATTATTATTATTATTATTATTATTATTATTATTATTATTATTATTATTTCCAGGACCAGATCTGCCAGTGTATTTATAAGTACAGATTTTGGCCTGTGCTGGTTGCAGTTTGTTGTGCATTTATATATAGGAAGAAACATTAATATTAATATATTATTATTATTATTATAAGATAAAAATGCATTTATGTTCACAGGAATTGTATGAGCTGGCCCAGAGGAAGTTAATGAGGCAGATTTCCCTGTATGCAGAAAGGCAGGATATTGGTCCATATCCACAACTTTTTGTGATTGATTTCATAGAAGAAAATGAAAGTGAGTTCTTTATTTACTCTTTTACTATATAAATATTCTACAGTATTTAAGAAATTATGATTTGACTATGTAAATATTACAACTGTACTTCAGAAATTACTCTCTATAACTGGCTGTCAAAATTTCCAACTTTTGGAGATCAAGTTTTATGACAAATGTAAATAGTATGCAATGTTCTGTATAGTAATCAGATTTATCCCAGGTTTATTTGTTTTTAATTAAATATTTATCCCTTTCTTAAAAGTTTAATACAAACTATAATCATAATTCTACATTTTTATTAAGCTTGTATGTGTTCTTGGTTGGAATGGCCCTCAGTATAATAACCTGGGATAAAAATAACCTGGGATAAAAATAACCTGGGATAAATCTGATTACTATACTTATTTTAGATGACTTAAGCTTGCCAGTAGCTTCTCGTGGATCGGTGGTTCTTTCTGGGGTTTGTCCGGTTTCTTCCCCCACCATTAATACTGGCCACCATGTATAGCCTATATTGTGCTGAAAAATGGCATTAAACCATAAAAACAAAACAAACTCTTTCATGACAGGGTGTGTAACTATAAGGACATGGTATGTGCCTATGATATTGACTAATAAATACCATTTTCTGAATTTGATGACAGGGTATGTGTCTATAATATTGACTAAAATATATTTTTTTATGACTTTGATGACAGGGTATGTGTGTATGATATTGACTAAAAAATAACATTTCATGACTTTGATGACAGGATATGTGTCTATGATATTGACTAATAAATACCATTTCATGACTTTGATGACAGGGTATGTGTCTGTGTTATTGACTATTATATAATGTTTCATGACTTTGATGACAGAGTATGTGTCTATGTTATTGACTATTGTATACTGTTTCATGACTTTGATATGCTATTGACTAATAAGTACCGTTTCATGACTTTGATGACAGGGTGAGTGCCTATGCTATGACTAATAAGTACCGTTTCATGACTTTGATGACAGGGTGAGTGCCTATGCTATGACTAATAAGTACCGTTTCATGACTTTTATGAGAGGATATTTACCTATCTATGATATGAACAATCTGGGGATCCTGGATGATTTTGTAATGCGATGGACCTTAATACTACTGTTAAATATAGATATCAGTTAGCTGGGTTTTGCCTATCAGTGTTGTGCGAATTTTATACAAGATTAATTGTGATATAACCTTTCATCATAAGCTTTCGTTTGGAAAATAATTTACATCTCTAAATTCCTTGTTTTAAAATTTTATTTATCAACACTCAGAAATATTTCTTTTAACTCATTTTTCCAGTGTTGGATGAATCTGAAAAAACCGAAGAGTCCAGTAAAAATTCTGACCCACCTAAACTTAAAAGAATGTCATCTCAAGTTCATATCTCTAGGAAGTCATCACAGCACAGGTCTTGGGTTAGAGTCAAGAAATTTTGCGTTCATATCCTTTGTGAAGATGAAGAGGTAAGTCATATTTTCATTTATTGCATACATTTGTCTTGTGTAAGTGCTGTGTAAATTGCCTTTTTTTGCTATCAGTTTTGTTGTTATGAATATGTATTTAACATCTTTTAAAGTCAAATTGTTCATTCTATTTTACGATGGTTAAATTTGCATAGTTCAGTAAAACCTGTTATGAGAGACTGTTCCTTCTGCCAACTAAAAGCAGTCTCTCAAGACAGGTGGTCTCTCATAGCAGGTTTATACATAAAGACCAGTTTTCAGAGTCCAGTTTTAGAACAATTTCAAAAAAAATAACTACAATCACTGTAAATATATTCTATTCTTTATTAATAGTTCTTGCTAAAATATTGTATGCTTTCATCTAAAAGCAAAATTATATAGCAATAAAGATATACTTCTATCCTTAAACATGAAATCACATTTACATTTGAAGGTCACATAGGGTAAATATGACATCATTTCTGAAATACTCCTTTTCCATTATAACAACCTAAATTTGTTTTACTGATATTTAAACCACTCTTTTGTGAGTGGTCTGCTCTTTTTCACTTCTTTCAGTTATAATAATTATTTTCTCCAACCTTAAAATTTGTCTCTTTTTAGTTGGAGGTTCATCCATTGTTATTAAGCTTCTAGGTGTTAATATTATTAGTGCTCAGTTGTAATAATGAATGTAAAGACAGTTTTGACTGGACTGTGCGAAAATATAAAAAAATCTCTACATGTGCATTGCATATCTAACAATTAATGAAAACAAAGAAACAATTATTTTATCCAGAAACAGAACCATTTACTCAGAGACAAAAGTAATAGCTTCATTCAATTATTACATACAGGGATTAACTCTACAAGCAAAGTGTGTAAGCTGGTCATACTAACTTGAATAGAGGGCAGCTTTGCGGTTGGGATGTAATCACTTATTATTGGGGGGAAAGACAGCAAACATCACAAGTCTTGAACACTGTCAGTCAAATCCTGCAAACCATTCTCTCTTAGCGCTTTAATAGACAATGACCCTATTCAGCCCTGGAAATATGGATTAACTCTAAAGACAAACAAAATATGCAACTACTATGTGAACTAATGATTTGCAACGACAATTTGTGACATGTACATTAGTCTGGTTTGCTGCTTTTTATGCTCCCTGTGTTGCTTACTCCTATATAAATAGTAGAGAACAATTCAGGAAACATACAAATTTGGGAACCAGACTATGAAATAATCTACATATAAAGTGGAACCCCGCTATAACACGGTAGTTGGGAGCCATAGAATCCGACCGGGATATGAAGCGAACCGTGTTATAAGCAACCATGTACATTACCAACACATTTTTGGATTTAATTGCGGGGGTGGGGGGGGTGGGGGTACATAAAGACGGGTGTGAAAATGTATGGCACAATTACCATTTTTGATCAATATATATTAAATGAGAAAAACATTTGCTGTGGTAACAGAAATTGCAGATTTAATATATTACTTTATTCAGAGAACCATGCATTGGTACATACATGTGTCTAATTTATATATACATGTATAATCTATTGCATGAAAAGAGTATCAACACCGCGTACTCACCAGCGAATCTTGTAACATACACTGAATCCATAATACAAATATTTCCATCGAAAATATCCACACAAGGATGTAAAATATTCAATAATTTTTGTCACAGATCATTATGTGACTGAATTCAATGAAAAGAAAATAAAAAAAATTACGTAACGGGTGTACGTAATGAATGATGAAATAGTGCATGTCCGTAGATTAAATAATGGAAGCTAAAGTATATTCTTATAATAACTACATGTACATCTCAGGATCTTTCTGTCTCTGAATTCAGTCACTGTAAATTTCAGCACATTTTCCCACCCAAGCTGCTAGTCAAAGTCCTTTGAACTTGCTGCCCAGCTATTGCGTCATGTTCTTTTGATGCACTCTAATACAGCAGGCAGAACCGGCTGTATTTTAACCACTGAATTATGTCACTGTTTAGCTCGGCAGTTCACTTTGATGATAAACAATGTACTTAAATTGATTGATTTATACATTCTGGTGAGAATCTTTTATCAACCCCTGCATTGGCTATTGCTTAGTTGTGTATGAAATTAAGAGAACATATATCGGAGATTATTAGAGCAACGATTGTATTCAGAATGCATTCAAGACAAACACAAAGTAGACATGATGGCTTCATTACTCAGGGATCAGTAATTATAATATTGACACTTATGAGCTGTAATTTTTCAACAATAAACAAAGATCAAAGTTCTCAGTAGGCCCAGCAATTGGTTCGTATTTCCGACATTTATTTTGGCACAAAACTAGAAGAAATTTTGATAATACTTTTTCTACACATTCTTTTTCTCACTGTTTAGACGAATATGAGAATGATAATTAAACTCTTGAATTTATTTTTTCATACTTAAAAAAAAATTTTTTTTTTTTTTGGTCTTTGAGAAAAATACCTGTAATAATAATTACCCGAAATTTCGGGAGCCATGCCACAACTGGGTTATATCCGAATTCGGGTTATAGCGGGGCGGGTTATAGCGGGGTCCCACTGTACTTTAGTCTGGTTTATGACAGAAGCTATAAAATACTATAAGTGTAGCAAAACAATGTCAGACATTGGCAGCCAGCCTATTTTTTAATTTTTTTAAAAAAGAAATTTGAATGGTGCAACGTGATAATTTATAGCAGTGTCGAATTGCATATTTTGCCCAGATATCATGGTCACTGGTCGCGTTCAGCAAGTGGTTGCTCATAACAGCATTTATATAATAAAATTGATCCATGCATTGCCATTGTGGTTGGAAATGATAGGTGGTTACTCATAGCAGGTTTTACTGTATTTACAAAAGTAAATGGAGCATTTGCCCATTAATTAGTCACAGAATAAATAAATTGCTGAATTATTACAGATTTATAATACATATACCATATATACTCACCTATACGTTTATTCAAACTCAAACAGCAAAGATTTTGATCTATCATAGCATAATGTGTCTGCAGAGCAGGGTCTGTCTTGTTTGTTCTACATATTACTCACAACAAACTTCAAAGACCCAGATCTGCAGATGCATTATGTGATGGCAGAAATGGGTCTGTGTCAATAATTTTTCCATCAGATCGAATATTTCAAAATAAGTAAAAATGATCAAATGAACAAAACATTACCCATTATTTTGTATCATTACATTTTTTTTGTTTATTCAATGACAGGGCTGGCACAGCTGTTCAGAACCTGTCCTATTGCCAGAAAACTTTGGCACAAACTATTTGGAGAAGTTTTCACCATATTTGTCTCGCATGTCAACGGTTGTCATGTACAACAAACAGCTGGTACTGAACTGCATGAAGCAGGAACAAGGAGAGGAATTCTTCAAATGGTTGGAAGAGGTAGATAACCATTGCTTCAAAACTGAATTTGATTTTGGAAAATAACACAAAAATTGAAATATTTCAATCTCCATTCAGCTGTATTTAAATATATTGAGGTTTTCTTTGATTTTTTTATATATTGATTTCTGCAGATTTGAGCAACAAATAAGGATCCTGTAGTTGAAAATGTAAGAAGAAATCTACAGAAAAATCTTTAGTTTCTTGTCTAATGAGAGGATTTTTAAGTTTGGGATTTATCAGAGTCGAATTTGAATAAGTAATGTAAGATTTCTGCAATAGGGAAAACTGTTAGGACTGTTAGTTAGTATTACTTTTGTTTTTTAATATGACAAAAGTGTCTGTGAGAAAGTTTGGTTTTTGTGGCTTTTGCCAACTTCTGAGAGTATCCATTCATAGTAGAACATAAAATAACATCCAGAAAAATAAAGCATTGGACATTGTGACAGATTGTGTAGAAAAAATTAATATGCTAGTATGTATCTAATACAGATATAATGAAAGTCCATTCATGTGATTTAGTTCAAATGATGTTTATTTTGTATTTCTGCATTTTGATCTGAAAACAAGATTCTTAAATCTAAACATCGTTTGAGGTTAATGTGTTTGTGGACTAACTCTATAGACAATTGACATTATGTAATAGTTAATATTTCATTATAGTCAGAGCATGTTATTTACAATGGTGTGGTATCTTTAGAAACAAGATTATTTTCATATAGTAGTTTTGGCAGCCACCACTCTATCCTTAATTTGCAAGAAACAGAAATGAAATGTGTTGAGCTTTGCCCCAGTGACTGTGGGTTTTGCCATTGCAGTCAATGAGTTGTTACTTTGAAGTTTTACTTTATTGTAAAATTAAATCTGTAATTTCATACAATCTTTTCCAGACTCCTCAAGCTGCTAATTCCAACTACCAGGAAATCTACTGTGAGTTCCGACAGATGGTAATTAATGCTGACACTGATAAGAAAATGGGAGGACTTGCAAGGTATTAAAATATATCACTAAGTATACAGCATTTTACATGTAATATCATCAGCCAAGGCCAGGGCACTCAGCCAGCAACATCACTTGCATCAACAGACAGTTTAAATGATTGGCTGAAATTTGGAGCTATAAGGACTGGTGATCTCTTAAATATCATTTTTATCAAAAGCCTCCTGACATTTTTCAATCCAATGAAACTTGGTATTCTTGCTCAATAATTTTGTCAGTGGTTCAGCAGTTATGGAAAAATTGGAACAAGTTTCTGATAGTATTCAGCCATACCCAAAACTCACATCAGTTGCTTTTTGATGATAGGCACAGGGAATTTAAAGATAGCCTTGACTGTAACATATATAGGTTTAAAATGTCCATGTCCTAAGATAAGTCACATAAATGTTACACTAGCATGGCAAAACTCACTTTTGGATATATCTTTTGTCTAAGCTGCATCATTGAGTCTGTCAAAGAATTTCCAAATTGTTGCTAAATGTTCTTTCCAGGCATCGTTATTGATGATGACATCATCAATGCAAGCATCAAAATTATCATGGCTAGATGTAATCATGTTCATTAAACGTTGAAAAGTACTTGGAGAAATGTTCATCCCAAATGGCATCACTTTATTTTGATAAAGTCGATCTGGAATCACAAATGTGAAAATTTCCTTTGCCATTTCTGTCAGTGGAAAATTTACCAAAAATACTTTAAAAGGTCAAATTTAGTGACATAGTTTGCATTTCCAATTTAATCAATGTAATAATCAATTCTTAGTAATGGAAATGAATCTGTCTTAGTCACACTGTTCACCTTTCTATAGTCTGTGCACATGTGGACAACATTATCTGGCTTTGGAACAAGCATACATAGTGAACTTCATTCACTTTTACTCTGTTCTATGAAATCATTCTCCAGCAAATACTGATTTTTTTCTTCAGATATTCCTGTTTTAAAGTGTTCATCCTGTATGGGTGTTGTTTCACAGGTGTGGAATTTACAATTTCAGCATCATGGTAAATTTTGTGTGTTCTTGTAGGAACGTCTGGAAATAAGTGCTCATATTCAAGTAATACATGTTTAAGTTCATTCCATTCTTGTTGTTGCAAATGTGACAGTTTCTGGTCCAGATTATTTATAATTTCTGAATTACAAATTATCAGATTGCATTCCTTCACATAAATCCTCACTGAGTCGGACAGGTTTAACTAAATTAACCGCATGATTAACCTGGCAATCTATCTGAACATACTCCATTAACATATTTATGTGGCAAAGTTGGTTTTGTTTTTGCCGCTCAGGACTATTTATGAAATAATTTAAATCATTTATCTTCTTTTCTAACACTTTTATATAGATTCTTTGCCAGTTTTTAAATCCACTTTAAACTGTACTAAATCAGTCTTTATTTTTTATAAAATGAGCCACCCTTGCATCTTGCATGTTGTAACATTTTTCTCAGTGATTATACTCATTTATAAGGAGGCAATAAAGTATGGTTATACTCATTTATAAGGAGGCATACTGTGTAAGAGGCAATTAGTTGTTGTTGTTGTGGTAGGATTTAACACCATTTTTCAGCACACCATATGCTATACATGGCAGCCAGTATTATTGGTGGAGGAAGAACCCGGACCCCCCCCCCCCCCCCCCCCGAAAGAACCACTGACCCATGATAAGCTACTGGCAAGCTTTCTCACATAATTACATTAGCCGAATCTTATACTCAAACCCATGCAGACAGAGGTGAGATGGCAGTGATCTGTAATGGAAAGCTCTTTAGACCACTTGGGGCCCCCTAAGAGGCAATTAATGTAAATATATTCATTTATTAAGAGGCACTTAGTGTGAGTATACTCATTTACAAGGAATGCATTCATTGTGATTATAATCATTTATAAGGGAGGGCACTCAGTGTGATTATACTCATTTACAAGGGAGGCACTGAGGGAGATTATATTCATTCATTAGGAGGCACTTAGTGTGATTATACTCATTTACAAGTAAGGGCACCCAGTGTGATTATACCCATTTACAAGTAAGGGCACCCATTGTGATTATACCCATTTACAAGGGAGGGCGCTCAGTGTGATTATACCCATTTACAAGGGAGGGCGCTCAGTGTGATTATACCCATTTACAAGGGAGGGTGCACAGTGTGATTATACCCATTTACAAGGGAGGGCGCTCAGTGTGATTATACCCATTTACAAGGGAGGGCGCTCAGTGTGATTATACCCATTTACAAGGGAGGGCGCTCAGTGTGATTATACCCATTTACAAGAGAGGGCGCTCAGTGTGATTATACCCATTTACAAGGGAGGGCATCCAGTGTGATTATACCCATTTACAAGGGAGGGCGCTCAGTGTGATTATACCCATTTACAAGGGAGGGCGCTCAGTGTGATTATACCCATTTCCAAGGGAGGGCGCTCAGTGTGATTATACCCATTTACAACGGAGGGCGCTCAGTGTGATTATACCCATTTACAAGGGAGGGCGCTCAGTGTGATTATACCCATTTACAAGGGAGGGCGCTCAGTGTGATTATACCCATTTACAAGGGTGATTATACCCATTTACAAGGGAGGGCACCCAGTGTGATTATACCCATTTACAAGGGAGGGCACCCAGTGTGATTATACCCATTTACAAGGGAGGGCGCTCAGTGTGATTATACCCATTTACAAGGGAGGGCGCTCAGTGTGATTATACCCATTTACAAGGGAGGGCGCTCAGTGTGATTATACCCATTTACAAGGGAGGGCGCTCAGTGTGATTATACCCATTTACAAGGGAGGGCACCCATTGTGATTATACCCATTTACAAGGGAGGGCACCCAGTGTGATTATACCCATTTACAAGGGAGGGTGCTCAGTGTGATTATACCCATTTACAAGGGAGGGCGCTCAGTGTGATTATACCCATTTACAAGGGAGGGCGCTCAGTGTGATTATACCCATTTACAAGGGAGGGCGCTCAGTGTGATTATACCCATTTACAAGGGAGGGCGCTCAGTGTGATTATACCCATTTACAAGGGAGGGTCTCAGTGTGATTATACCCATTTACAAGGGAGGGCGCTCAGTGTGATTATACCCATTTACAAGGGAGGGCACCCAGTGTGATTATACCCATTTACAAGGGAGGGCACCCAGTGTGATTATACCCATTTACAAGGGAGGGCACTCAGTATGGTTATGGTTATGGCAGCTGTTTGTACCATTTTTATGTCTTTGGTATGACTTGGGCAGGGATCGAACCCATGACCTTCCACATCAAAGGCGGACACTTTAACTTCTAGGCCACCAGAGTGGTCTACAATGAATGAATAAAACATAAAGAATAATGTGAGCAGAAAGTTGGAAGAGTATGAGCCTGCTCACCATGATTATAATATGATACTTTAAGCAAAACATGATATTTGCAGTATATTAATTAAAATGTTAGGGAGAAATGAGTTGGAAAACCTGTAGAATTAAACAACACAATAATCTGTTATGCATAAATAAGAGATATATGTAATGGATAAACATAATGAATTCATGTGGTCACTAACAATTGCATGCATACCTACCTACCTACCTACCTACCTACATGAAGTATCAGAAATATTTTAATGATGTCATGTTATCACCAATGTAGAACAGAATTAAAACAGTGATATATGTGATATGACTATTTATGATCAGGAGTATGTCCTAGCATCTATCTATGTACAAAGTTAAGTTCTAGGGGTCTCTCTTAGTCTATATAGTTCAGAGCTTTTGTGATTGACACTATACATCTGAAACTCCTAAGAAAGTCCAGATGATTTGAAGCCTGTTGAAAAAGTTAATGTATTATCTGGTGTTTGTAGAGAGGAAGGAAATCAAGAAAATAATCTCAGTGCTGTTTAGGTAATGCTATTCAGGTAATGCTAATGCTATTCAGGTAATGCTGTTTAGTTAATGCCATTCTGGTAATGCTGTTCTGGCAATGCTTTTAGGTAATGCTGTTCTGGTAATGCTGTTCTGGCAATGCTTTTTAGGTAATGCTGTTCAGGTAATGCTCTTTAGGTAATGCTGTTCTGGTAATGCTTTTTAGGTAATGCTTTTCAGGTAATGCTATCTAGGTAATGCTGTTTAGGTAATTCTGTTCATGTAATGCTATTCAGGTAATGCTGTTCTGGTAATGCTGTTTAGGTAATGCTATCTAGGTAATGCTGTTTAGGTAATGCTGTTCATGTAATGCTGTTCTGGTAATGCTGTTTAGGTAATGCTGGTGTTTGTAGAGGGGATGGAAATCAAGAAAATAGTCTCAGTGCTGTTTAGGTAATGCTATTCAGGTAATGCCAATGCTATTCAGGTAATGCTGTTTAGGTAATGCTGTTCTGGCAATGCTTTTTAGGTAATGCTGTTCAGGTAATGATGTTCTGGTAATGCTCTTTAGGTAATGCTTTTCAGGTAATGCTATCTAGATAATGCTGTTTAGGTAATGCTGTTCATGTAATGATATTTAGGTAATGCTGTTCTGGTAATGCTATTTAGGTAATGCTATTCAGGTAATGCTGTTCAGGTAATGCTATTTAGGTAATGCTGTTCAGGTAATGATATTTAGGTAATGCTGTTTAGCTAATGCTGTTCTGGTAATGCTATTTAGGTAATGCTGTTCTGGTAATGCTATTCAGGTAATGTTGTTCTGGTAATGCTGTTCTGGTAATGCTGTTCAGGTAATGCTGTTCTGGTAATGCTATTCAGGTAATGCTGTTTAGGTAATGCTATTCTGGTTATGCTGTTTAGGTAATGCTGTTCAGGTAATGCTATTCAGATAAGAAGCACTCCCCTTTACAAACACTCACTCCTCCACTATGGGCCATGCCTAGAAAAGTAAATTTCTTGATGTATAATGAGACGATAATCCTGTGATATATTGTTATATGGTGGGTATATATCAAGGATGTTATAAAATTAAGTACATCAGTGTCACAAAATGCACTGGATGTCATTGATAAATAAAACACTGAAGAATGCAAAGGAATCTGATGATCACTCTAGCATAGGAAGAACTCTACAATGCTTAAGACATAGCAAGACAGAGAATGGTTAACATCTCTGACACAAAAACTCACCTCCATATTGAAATCATACATACATAGAAAGATTCTGAAATATCACATCCCATGCAAGTACATGGACTATACACTGACATAGGCAAAATGATCATATGTGAGAAGAATCCACCGACACACTACATAGTAACCACACATAAATGGATGAAATGCAATGTAGTAGATGAAACTACTCATGAAATGATATGAAGTTTGAAGCAAATGTTCAAAATGCAGAGAAAGATGAATTATCTGTGAAATACGCCAAGTTCAGTTAAATTTAAAAACTCCTGTTAAATAGTAATACTTTGTGAAGTGTCTGCATCTTTCACACACTGCAAACATCACATTGAGGTTTATCATTCAGGAGTAATGTATATCAAAATCATTGACATAGTGAATATATCAGGGCACAATATGTGTTAAGAGCATTTTTCAATGCTGAGAAAAATTTGGCAAAGATCTTTGAGGGAGTTTGAACAATTGTATCTTCCAGTCTCTAATTAAAGCAGAGGTGAACAGATGATGAAGTGTAATGACATCTGCATCACTTTTAAACCAGGGAACTACTAAAGAGCAGTAAAGTCAGGAAGTACATGTTATTACTGTGTTCCACTGTGTAACAGATGGTATAGACAGAAACTAAATGTATTGTTTTATATTATTTCTCACTGTGTGTGTGTATGTATGCATGTATATGTATGTATGCATGTGTGCATGTAAGTGTGTGTGTTAATTATATATGAAAATGCTAAGTCTACCAGCTGTTTGTTTGGAAGTGCATTAAATTCTTAAAATTAAATGCTTTTTCTTTTTTGTTAAGATTTTTTTGTGTTCATTTCATGAGACCTATGTAAGTAAGGAACATATTCTGTTGTAAAACATTACTTATTTCAGTTGTTCACACTGATCCCTCAATCAACTTGGTACAACAAAACACTTTCTGAGTCCAAAAATGCCCTCAAGCAATCTCAATTGTCTGGCAGGTTGGCTGGTATGCAGTTGTCTTTGTATGCTAATAGATTTTTATTACATAGTCGGTAGGCTTTACATACAACATGTTCGGTTTAATAGATTTTATATATGTCAGCATGTTAACATATTACTTTTAAATTATTTAAATCTTGTTGGTCAAGAGTATTCTCATTACTGATTAGCTAATATTAAATCATTTACCTTTTGATTAGGATACTCTTTGTGTGTCTGAAAAAGTGTTTAACATAACATTATTTGGCTGTCAAAGTAATTTTGTAATTTCTACCTCTGACAGGTGTCATTTACCTAATGGGAAGACAATATGGTTGTGTGAGAAGCATCGTAACAGGGGCAGAATCACCGTGTTGAGCAATGAGATTGTGACAGCCCATCATAAATTAGATGATGGAGGTACTACAAACTATATGATAGTGGGATTGAAAGCTGTGGACTCTCAGAAGTTTGTCCAGATATTTCAGTCCTCAGAGAAGGCCCATAAGAAAGTTCCAGGTAAAATGGGTGAAACATTTTAATTTCATCTTTGATTTTTTTTGTTGAAATAGTATGAAATGCAGTCTAAGACTTCATATTTGACTGCAAATTTTGATGCTGGCAGTCTTAAACAATAAAACGTTATGCTTGTGTCATTTACGTTTTGGTATTTCCTCACATCAGAGTCTCTCAGGTGATGTTTTAGTTCTCATAACAATGTTATTAGGCTTGTAGTGCATGGTATGATTTCCTTTATTTATAGCCTGACAGCCTTTCTTTTCTCCATGAATATAAACATCTCATGTTGTTTCATACAAGCAAAAGGTAAGAAGGGCTTTCATTGTACAACTACAGCAGCATTGAAATTTTTTTTATTACATACCTATCCATATACAGCTGACGATGATGGCTACTTTTTCTACTTCTGATTCTGACCTGAATGTTGTATCAGATACGTACCTGAAAAAGACCAAAAGACTTGTATGGGATGACTGTTGTCTGTCTTTTGTCAGTTAGGACAAGTTTGTTATCACTACTTCTTAACTATTTGGAGGATTGCCATGATGCATAGCACACACATGGTCTAAATGGTCCTAAATGTTGTTGTTGTTGTTTTGTGGTTTGACACCATTTCTCATCAAATATACATGGTGACCAGTACAACTGTTGGAGGAAGAATCCAGGCCCATGGGAAGCTACTGGCAAACCTTCTCAAATACCCACATTGGCTAAGCCAGAGACCTGAAATCATGCAGACAGAGGTGAGATGGCAATAATCAATAAGTAAAGGTGAGTGGTTCAGACTACTCTGCTAGCTAGGGCCCTGGTTCTAAATGAAAATCAGCCTACTCAGATATATATATATATAAGATGTGCTTGGCATCATGAAAAATCTGTAGTGAAAACCACAATTTGATATATCCATTCATTCAGGAGGAGCATTGGATGAGAGTTTCAATTCAATATATATATCTTGACATGGGATTTTTACCTGAACACTTATTTACAATGCTTGACTAATTCAATACGAAAATGGTTCTGATATGATGACCAATATGACCATTTTAAGAATCTGTTATTGCTACTACTTCTGATTGCCATGTGGTTTTCACCAGTAGACTTCCTGTGATACATGTACCTTGTTGATCCTAAATCAAAATGGTGATCTGGTATCCACCACCTTTGCCATCTTGAAAAAAAATATCACTACTCCTCCCAAATGCATGGTTGTATCAACATGGTTTTTTAAAATAAAATAAACTTCCTTTGTTTTCTTGTTGGTCATAAACAACAATGGTGATAATCAGATATTCATCATGAATGGTACAGGAGCCATTTTAAAAAATCTTGTTTTCACTATTTTTCTTGAAATAGATGACCATGTCAGCATTGGGTTGCACTAAAAGACTTCCTATAAAGTCTAGTTGGTAGTAAATGGTCATCTTGAAAATCTTGTTATCAGAACTTTTTCTAGATTGCTGGTCATATCAACAAAACACTTTCATCAAATGACTTTTTGTAATATTTAGTTGATATTATATAGAAATGGTACAATCAGATATCATATGTGGCTACCATGGTTATCATTACTCCCCCAAAACATAAAACCATATCAACATTGGGCTCCCACCAGAAGAATTTTTATGACAACTTGTGATTTCTAAACCAATATTTTGCCAGACTGGCATCTAATTTGTCCACCACAGCAGCTAATTTGAATAACTTGTTATCACAGAAGAATACCAGAAATGGTTTTAACACAAGAGTTAAAAGAAAGAAATGATCTTGAGTTCCCGAATTCTTTTCAGCCAGTAGAGCATCAATCCCTTCAAGGGACTCTTGTTTTTATTATGAAGTAATTGTTTTCAGTGTATAATTAACATAACATCAGAACATTATCATGATACTGTATTAATAACATTGTAAAAGGTGTTTTAGGATGTACAAATGAATTTTATTAGACACTGAATGATTGTAAAAAATCAGCATTAATTATGAAGTTAGGAATGAGTCTCAACATTAAGTTTTGAAAACCCCATTAAAAAAAGAACCATTTGGATATAAAAAAGTGTGGAGATTGCAAACTAGGTATGCTAGTAACTTACATGGCAATGAACTCCAGTAATTGTAAAGACCACTCAGCCTGGCATTATCACATAACTGTTAGCACAGTGAAGATAATATAGGCATAAATATCAATAATCTACATATTGGGTAAAATGTTTGACAAGTTTTCAAATATTCTTTGGATGTATATTTTTTACAGTGTCATGCACCACTTTTTTAAAATAGCTTTGTGGATTTCCATTTTGGCAAAACATAAAAATATTAAAGAAATACTATTTACCACTGTACAATTTTTTAACTGTTTTATTTTCCCTTGACTAAATGAGTTTGCTGCCATAAATATGTTCTATATTTGATCCTATAATGGGGTGGGGGTGCCAATAGGTAACCAAAGAATACATTTCTAATATTCACCTGTTTGTTATCTTGATGATTACTTTATGTGTCTTAGATTTTTAACAATCTACACCCAGATGAAATCTAATGTAGAGTTTTTGGGATTTTATGCAAAAAGTTACAGTTACAGATTTAAAGTAATATTTGAAAACCTTTAATGCAACTGTTTGACAAATAATGCAAATTATTTAACCTTATGGTTGGTTGCAGGACTAACCTCGCTTCAGGTTTTGTTATTCTCTGTGAGATGGTGCACTGCATAATGTATGAGGATTTACACATGGCATGCAGGAATTTAGGTATGGTACTGGTGTCAAAAGTTGTGGTTCCAAAGAGTAAAATCTCACATGTTTGTATGATTACAGAAATTGTGGAAGATGTCAAGTCACCTTCAGGGAAGAAAGGAAGCAAGTCTGTGAACAAGATTGATAGCCAAAAGAAGATGATACAAAGTCCATCATTAAAGATGTCCTCTAGTGGTCTTCATAAGATGGTCATCCAGGAGGGATCAGAAGGAAATAAAGTACCAGATGAATCTTACATGGACAAGACTAACCTTGTGAAAAAGAAAAATGTTGACACAGAGAAAGTCAGCAGGAAAACGCTTGTTGAGGTAATCCTAGTTTCTGTCCATCTTGATATATATGTTAATTAATCAATGTTAGGCACACAGATATATATAGATATATATTGATGAATGATAGGCTTATAGATATATATTAATTGATCAATGTTAATCATATAGATATATATTAATTGATCTATGTTAATCATATAGATATATATTAATTGATATATATATATATATATATATATATATATATATATATATATATATATATATATTAATTGATCAATGTTAGGCCTATAGATATACAGTACTCCCCCTCTTTAATGGCCCCCCCATCTCTGACCAACAGCCACCCGCTTCTTACGGCCAGAATCCCTTAGCACTGACGAGTTTTTATTCAAAAGTACGCCTAAAAAACAGCTTCCCCTCTAACGCGACTAGTGGCCAGCATTTTAGTAAAAAAAAATGTAAAATGTCCCACTCATGTGCGACCAGTTTTGCTTCTTCAAATGTATCCAGAACCAATGATTAATTCAAATCTTGATGTAAGCTATGCAATTATCTCTATCGTCGATACATGTCTCCCAGTGTCAAGTTTCCATTAGAAAGTGTTGACTAAAGATTAATAATATATCATTATCTATAAAAGTCAATGTTTACAGGAAATGGGCGGAATAATGTTATGATTATGAGTTTGGGGCTTAACACGTTTATCAGGTTCTTCTCTTTGATGATTATTTGTTTTTGTTTTTAGGGTTTAACACCTTTTTTCAGCACACAGGCTATACATGGCAGCCAGTATTATTGGTGGAGGAAGAACCCAGGAAAACCCCTGGAAAGAACCACCAACCCATGAGAAGCTACTGGCAAGCTTTCTCATATAACTACATTAGCCAAATCTTAGACTCGAGCCCATGCAGACAGAGGTGAGACGGCAGTGATCCGTAACGGAAAGCCCTTTAGACCACTCAGCCACTCGGGGCCCCCTTTGATGATTATTACCAGATGTAATTGTTAAGATCATAACAGGGTCAGCATAGGCTAAAAATAGATTTTGTGCATTAGCACACACACAGAACCTTAATGAAAACAGGGTACCAGACAAGACCGAAAAATCATGTGACAACAAATGTATGGCTTCCTTTGTGAAGACTGCATTTCATCACTTGACACAAGTTTTGTGTGCATAATTAAATTGAATACAGTTAGCAACAACCAAATAAATCATTACAAAACATTAACATGTCATCACGTTAACGGAGACATTAATTTAGAAGAAAGTCAGTTATTCTACTCGACAACAACGGGGGAGGGGAGACTTACCAAACAATTTTATGTAGAAAAGACTCAAAAAAACAAGTTTATCTTGAAATGACTCGAATAAACAAAGTCATAACCGATAAGAAGGTTATTCAGCAGCAGTGGAGGAATGGAGCAAATGGAAAGATAATCATGTATGTACCAAGATGTAAATGACGTTTTTGAATGCATTTGCAAAAGTGCATGACAACAATACCCACTTGCATATCACACAAATGCCAAGAAAACAAACTATTAATGTATATTCAGTTGAAATAAGTTTGTTATTATAACAAGAAGAACCTTTTAATGACTAATGTTACTTTTAGATGCAGATATTAAATGCTTTGAAGTATATAGCTTTCTTACCACGTACATTACATATACTTCTCATAAAAAATTTAGTCCCCCTCTGGAAAGACCACTCGTCTTATAAGGCCACATTTCCGGTGCAGAAGGGGTGGCCATATAAGAGGGAGACTGCTGTATATTCATTTATGAATGTTATATATATATATATATATATATATATATATATATATATATATATATATATATATATATATATATATATATATATATATATATATATATATATATTCATTGATCAATGTTAGGCATGTAGATATATATTCATTGATCAATGTTAGTCTTATAGATATATATTCATAGATCAATGTTAGTCTTATAGATATATATTCATAGATCAATGTTAGTCATATATATATATATATATATATATATATATATATATATATATATGTTAGGATTAAAGATACATATTCATTGATCAATTGTAAGCATATATAGATATATATATTCACTGATCAATGTTAGGAATATAGAATTATATTCATTGATGGATTTTAGGCATATAGATATATATATTCATTGATCAATGTTAGGCATATGGATATATATATATTAATTAATCAATGCAACAAAATTTAGAGGAGTGCATAATTAGGATCAGAAGATGATGCCAGTGTTTGTGAGACTGTTGAATGAAATTGTCACCAAGCATGGAATTGTGATGTGAGAATTATTGGTATTCTTATAAATCTGATGTATTTTTTTCAGGTGCAGTTAGCTGCATGGTTAGAGATTGTGGCTGTTTGTGTAAAATGGTTTTATGTACTGCTTTATTCACTTATTTTGCCCAGTTGGCAATATCACTATTTTTTGTTTACCTGTTATAACTAAAACAGCCATGTTTCATTATTTTTTTTCCCCACCATGGTAGTGTTGGGGCTTATAAAATTGTGTTATCCTTTCACATCATTCCATGTGTCTGTTAATCAATCAGTCTGTTAATCCAATAATCCATTCATCTGCCCAATCAAATCCTAGAATCAGTTGTCACATGTGTTTAGGTCAGATTTCTGTTCTTCAACTGGTCTTTTTTTACATTTATTGTTTTTTGTGCACTCCGTTCTTTGTATACATGATGTGTAATTCTAGGCCTTTTACACTGATGCTGCTGTTCTTTTATTATACTGATTTGTAAACCTTGCCACAAATTGTGGAAGGGCATTTTTTGCTGCCCTGTCTGTCTATTCATCTATTCAGACAAGTTTTCTCTTTAAGTAGGTTTTCAAGCACTATCATAGTGGTGTGGCATCCATATTCCATGAGCACATTTCAAGTTTACAATCTATTTGTACAAGTTTAATTGTCAAAACTTTGACTCCAGTTGAAAGTTTCTAATATATAAATTTATTTTAAATGAAATTTCTATGTGTCTAGGCCAAAACTCCAACTTTGACAAAATCGAAGGCAAGGGATGATGAGATTGTCCAGAAAGAGAATTCTGAAGAAACAAAGAAGGAGACAGTAAGAACTGGTACATCCTCAGCATCAGCATCAAATCCATCGGCAACAAGCTCCAAGACAGAAGATGGGATGAAAGAGGAGATAACTCCCTCATCAAAGTCAAGTATTCGAACAGATGCAACAAAGAAATCAGGTGCAGGAATAAGTGAGAAAATCACTCCAACAAGTAGCAAGACACCAGTAAATCAGCAATTTAGTTCAACAACTGTTGGACAAATTACACTAGCGCAACTTCAGCTGAGAAAGTCTGAAAGGGAGAGAAGCAAGGCATGTATTTTATCATGAGTTGTTAATATACAGTGTAATACTTTTAATTTGACTGCTGATTATCCATCAATGCTTTAATCCATGTACATAATTGGGCCAAATTTATTGTTAAAAAATAATTTATAATTAAATTCATTTACCAGACAATCATATTTATCCAACATTTTCAGTGGTAGAAGTATGCATGGTAGCTGCAGTGGATTAACTAACAAGGCTAGACTGTACTTTATATATTGATTCATCAGCACATTTAGTATTTAAAGGTAATGAAAAACACTTTTTGATGACATAAATGAGATTTAGTTTATATGGAGGTGTGTATCTTTTGTCTGTATATTTAGGCATGAAAACAGTTTAGATTAAAACACAATAAAAATGTTTTTAATTGTAGTATTGCAATGTTCAGACAGTTTATTTTCAAAGATATCTCTTGAATTTTTTTCTTATAATTAAGTACGTAGTGTAAAGTGGCTTATAGATCTAGTTTGCTTAGAATTCCAGAATAAGACTCATAGGATGCTTACACATGATCTATTTGTTCATTATATACAGGTGTCTTTTATATGAAGGTAATTTCCTATGTAGTTTGAATTTTCTCCATATGAATTTCTTTTTAATTTGGATGATACCATTCTTTTTGGTCTTAGAGACATCTTTAATAAACTAAATCAAGTCCCTGTACTTATGTCAGGCAAATATTTGAAAAGGTGTAAATGTTTTTCATTGGTTGGCTAATTTACACTTTCATTTTGTGATAATTCACTTTACATTCCGTGTCCAAAACAAAATGTCTCTGTCCACATTATACATGTTTCCTTCATATATACAACACATATATCTGGAATGTTATTGAGAAAGCCTGAAAGTGTTATTTATGGAGAGTTATTTTGTAAACCAGGTTATATGCACTGTGTATAAGATATTACATAAAACAAAATTTGTTGAACAAGTGGAATAATAGCATTGTGCCATGAGCAGCTTTGAAGTGAGTTAATAATTTTCATGTTCGAAAATCATCACATGTCTGATTCCATTTGTAAACTGTTAAAAAATTTGTAATGCACCATACCATGATTATATGGAATTGCTAAATGTTTAGATACATTATATCAAAACAACAATGATTTCATGCTAAGACAGCACTAATTTTCTTGAAAGACCACCCCTTCTGGCAACAAAAAGTGCTATTTTTCTTGAGGGTCTTAACATGATACATGTATAACAAATTCATTCATGCATTCAGAATTTGATCTCTCAAGATAGTTTGCTTCCCAGAAGAGTTGTAACACTATACATGTATAATAAAATTCATTTATGCATTCTGAATCTGGTTTCTCAGAAGAGGCCATACAACTTGACATATACAGTAATTTCATCCATGCATTCAAAATCTGGTATCAGGACAATTTGTTTCACATGAGAGTCAAGACTAGAAGAATTCTTTATTACACTCAGGTTTCAACATACAAGTCAAAACACTATACATTTATAATATTGCATTTACCAAAATTGTGATAATTGAATGAGTTTACAGATCTTTTGATATGTTAATTTTCCTTGTATTTAAATTTTTGCTGTATGCAGAATAGATTGTCATATTTTTAGATTTTTTAAAAATTAAGTTTCCTGTATATGATTCATTTTATAATTCACATTGATATTGTAAATCTTTGGTACAGATACATACAATATTTTTGTAAATACATTGTAAATTTTTGGTACACTGATACATACTTTTTTAAACCTTTTCATGACAAATAAGTAAGAGAAGAGCTTCAGTAGAAAAAGAAATTAAGCATAAAGCAGATATTTATCCATTGAAATAGATATTTATTTTGAATCATTATTTTATTCCATTTTGATAAATATTTATATAAAATTAATTTTGTTTACACTTCTTTACCTTATTTGTACAGTCATCAGGTTCCGCATGTTATTTATTCCCAGCTAAGTGTTAATGTTGCTGACTCGTATCTGTTAATATCAATTTTTCTATATATAAATGGGTCTGTTCTTTAAGGAGAAAAATGGATTTCTGTTAAAATCTGATTCTGTTAAATATACAAGCACGGAAATCACCCAACTCTAGCAAGTACCAATGTAAATGAGATTCACCAAATTTAAACAAGTCTCTTTCTTGTCTGATAAGCTGGTTTAGATTGACAGAATTAAGTGAACCAAGGTAAGAGACCATTTTATGATACTCAGTTTGCATTTTTTAAGTTACATATTTTAATGTTGCACATATGCTCTCAATCCAGGTTAATATTTGTATAATAATTAGGTTCTTCTACATTTCCATACTTTGATATTGCAATTCTTTTATCTTTTTTTATTTATTATATTCACATAACTTTGTATCATATTAATAACTTTAAAAATTATATGTAATTTAATTTTCTCATAGTGTAACCCATACGTTAAAAACTACGTATATTATTAGCAAATGCATACTTTGTATGGAAAGAAATGGAAGAAAACTTCCAGGTCCACATTCTTTCATTTGTTACCTTAATTATTTTCTTTTTATACAGATAACCTTATTTGGGGATTTTTTTTGTTTTGGAGGGTTTGTGGGTATCAATCAGAATTCGTCTGACAGTTTAAATCTTAAATTCAATCCGAATATAATTTTCAAGGGTTTTAAATGTCATCTAGATAAAAAGGTTATTTACCCATGCATATCTTAGCATGGATTCCTCATGCAGCATCATTTTATTCCATCTTCCCTCATTATTCACTGTTTCCTTGTTTCAGTATTTATGATATTAGTTTTATACCTGTGTGTAGAATCATCTCTATATATTGAATGACATATAAATTTCATTATTGATATTCGGTGGTACAGTTCAATTTATTTATTTGCTTCCTGTAACTTCAGTTACAAGTTTTTTTGATGCTTACAGTAGATGGTTTTCCTATGATATTATGTTAATTCATTAAAATATATATGTGATGTCTGTGATACTGGAATCAACTTCTAATTTTTGGATATCTTTTTTTTCCTACAATAACATCCATTTAAATTTGATAGCATCTATTATGATACATGGTAACCAGTATGTTGTATTCATTCAATTTTATATCAGCAGTTTTCCTCTTTTATACTATCTTTTTATATAGTTTATTCCATATTGTGTAAAACCTATTTTTACATTAGATTTTTCATCTTTTTAATGACATTTTTAACATTGTATGCTGTTAAAAAAATCTTTTTTTATTGCTTTTAAAGTTTTTTGTATTTAAATGATTTTTACATAAGTTTTCTGATATTTCTTGTGTCTTTAACACGTACTTAACTGCTGTTCCAATATGTTAAAACTTTGGCTAAGTGATTAAGGGTAAGATGTACACCACAAAATAAAAAATGACTGATTTGATGGACAGAGATATACTGTGAGTAAAATGTATTTATGATCTACCAGTATTTTTTACATTTGTTGGTTGCCACGCTTGAAATAGAACTTTGTATCAGATTCATCCATTTTTAAAGAATATAGGATCTATCATGTTTACGATATATCATATATTAAAATACCTATGGAACTGTTATGTTTCAATAGCAGAAACATTGATACCTATTCAGTTAGAATCAACAAGTCAAAGGTCAGAGTCAAAGTTCAAGGTTACTGTGGCTTAAGGAAAAATTAGTTTTGCAGATAAACTTTGTCTTAGAGTAAGTAAGTTCTTTCTGCAGACTTTGTAGATAAACTGAACTGAGGGACAGGGACAACTATAGATTCTGGGGTCAGATGGTCAGAGGTGATGATCATAGTAAGACTGATAAGAAAATAATGATTTTTATACAGTGACTCTATACCTTAAACATATTTTCAGGTCATAGAAACCTGTTGATCAGTAATCTCCAGCATCAATATTGCCCAATTAATGATAACATTATGCTTGCTAAACATGGGGTGAGCATATACTATGTCATTGACAATATTCTGGTGATGAAACTTGGGATGTACATTTTAAAATATTCAGGCCTGGGATTTTGGTTTTTGAGTCATATTGGCACATATAAAAGCAAATATAAATATTTTGGCCTGACATTTTTATTCACCTGTCTGAAGTTGGGCTTATTATATTGTGTCAGTCCATCATGTCTGTCAGCATTTGTTGTCCAGCTCATAACTTTGTTACAGGTAGAACATTTTTCAAAGTTATTTTCCTGAAGATATATCATGGCTAGATGTTGTGCTGCTTACCAAAGGCAGTTCCACTGACTCTTGTTTGATGCTATGTAAGTCAATGTCAGAACTTTTATCTTTTATGTATAAATTTTGTGCTACTAAAGACACTTAAAAAAGATCTAATTATACATGTACAGCATGTATAGACAATGTGTCACACACTTTATATACTTACTAAGCATAGACCTAATTGTCACACAATTTATATACAAACTCAGTGTACAGGTTAAGGTAGCATTCAAACTGAATAAAAATTAGTTTATATCTTTGTCTGGTTTATAAACCACTTAACATTTTTAGTGAAGCTTTCAGATACTGTTGTCAGACCTCCTGTTTCAAGGTCACAGACACAACAGGAGTACAAAGTTTGAAACACTTAAACTATTAATTGGTTTTGTTTGCTGGTGTTTATTACTTTTAAATTAAGCATGATTCTTATCAAACAGTGGATGCAAACAGTAACTATAAAAGTATTGATTTGTCTTATTCGCTATAATGGGAGATACAAGTGTTAATTCCTTATAATAAGGTACAATTTGTCCTGATTTACTTTGAATTTTGTTTTCATATTGATTTGATCCAGATTTACTCATGATATGTAGCAGCCTCAGAAAATGTGCACTTTGTAAGTTGACAATCCTGCCAAAGCTTTGCAGGTTTTAATTGTATACGATGAAATTATATTTTCTAAAAGGCAACATAACGGGCCAGCAGAAAATCATTATTTTGTTTGGACTATCATAACAAGGTTGGTGACAATAAATGAATGGACATTTTGATAATATTATAAGCTTTTGACTTTATACAGTAAATATTTCCTATTAATCTTTTTTTGCATTATAAATTTTGTATGCAGCTTCATATTTTTATGAATTGTGTATGTGTAAATAAATACACTCAGGCTGAAAAGTGCACAACTTGGGATACAATCAGAAGAAACTGAAGAAAATTCTGTATTTTCATGTTCCATTTAAGTTGGTAATTCATGTGTTTGTGATTAAAAATTTATATTTTATTTTATCATGTGCTTCAAGCATGTTGCCTTTTTTGTGCATCATTCAATGTCTTCACCATCAGTTCTGGTTAGTTATAACCTTCCAGTTCATTCAAAAGGTAATTTATCAAATTAAAAATGATAAATGCATGGCAAGAGAGCACAAATATTGCCAACATGTACAAGAATTTAAATATTGGTCAGGAAGTACAAATTATATCAATAATGGGAAACTTTGAAGTTTTATTACATTGGATTCATTTTTCCAAGTTATTTTCTGCAGGGTGCTGTGGTTAAAACTGATATATTTTCATACTTTTAACTAAACACTCTTTGAATAAATGGTAAAGAAATATGTAAAAAGACAAAAATTTAAAAAGTTTCATCAAATTTACCAATTAGGGATGAAAACGTGCAGCAAAAGGTTTTAGGAAAGTGCATTAGGGACATTAAGTACACATTAAATAAACAGGTAAAGCTGCATTTTATCTCCAAATATATTATATGTTTAATGTTTAATGTAATGATAATACAAATATTAAAAATATTGCAATGCTAATCAGATAGCAAAATTCATCTAAATATATATTTTGTTTGATCTATCTTTCTGACTTTCTTTTTTCTACTGATTCAGTTCTTGTCTGTGCAACAAGATTAATGTTTCACTCTGATGTTGTTATTATTCATAAATTCAATGCATATTCAAGCAAAACCACAAATTTAAAAAAACATAGCTCTCAGCTGTAAGGTCTTGGACATTAGGGGTGAAATAGTAAACGGCTCAATATGGATACAAAGTACCCCCAAACAAAATATAACTGATACAGTATCACAATTTAAAGGAGAAAATAAGGAATAATCCTGGTAATATACACGAAGAAAATAAGCGATAATCTATGAGAAAAACTGGAAGTAACTCAGTAGTAAGAATGTATGTCCCTAACACAACCCTTGTTTGAATGGTGCAAATTGGGAAAGAGAAAATAATGGGCAGAATATTTGTATATATGAATTTACATGTAAAACAATATCTGAAATGGATAAAAATTAAAGAATTTAAAAATATAAAGATTATTGAAACATGGTCAAGTGTCAGGATGGTTTAAGAAGCTGACTAATGACTGTAAATACTGGAAATATGAAATGTAATATATATTTTAACACCATTCAAGGCATAATGTAGGATAAATAGATCTGACCATGGTGACAGAATGATATACATATGATTATCGCATGTGAGTAATATCTGCCTTGTTTCAACATAACCCTAGAAAGAACCACCGACCCACGAGAAGCTAGTGGCAAGCTTTCTCACATAACTACATTAGCCGAATCTGAGACTCGAACCCACGCAGACAGGGGTGAGATGGCAGCTATCCGTAATGGAAAGCGCTTTAGACCACTCGGCCACTCGGGGACACTCATATCCAATGATATATGCCACATAGAATTTCATGATTGAAGCATACATGTTGATAAAAAATTTTGTGGAATATTCAAACATAAACCAGCTATAAATAACGTTCAGGTACCAATTCATAGCCCTTTAAGATACATTCCTTAACCAGAACATAATCAGCACTTTGCTATACTGACAGGGAAGTGTAGATGTTAGAAGATGCAGCTCCAACACAAGCCAGACTTAACTTTCAAGTGCAGCAAGTGCAGTAAAGACGGCCACTCCCGTGTTGGACTACATAGCCACTACAAACGCTGCACAACCACCAACCGGGACATCTCTCCTGGGCGCACTTTCATTGTCTCTCGGAACTAACCGATGACAACTAATAATAGCATTCACTCCTAACCATGCAAAAATGGTCGGAGTAGACCAAAAAATGTTGTCATAATCAACAAAATTTAAGTCTACCCAGAAAACTCAAACCCATTTACCTTTCTCCGACCTAGCTAAGGAGCTGAATGCGCGCGCGCGCGTGTGTGTGTGTGTGTGTGTGTGTGCAGACCGCTATGAGGAATGTCCATTTTATTTAATCGATACGTCAACCAAAAATGACATATAAGGTTAGAAGATACACCGAGGCCTCTAACGTGTCAGTTAGCTACCACTTTTATGCCCTCATGACATTGTGTCAAACTTCAATGGACGTCATCTTTCACGACCTAAGCAATCCGTGCTAGTCCTCACCCCACCCCCACCCCCACCCATCTCTCTCTCTCTCTCTCTCTCTCTCTCTCTCTCTCTCTCTCTCTCTCTCTCTCTCTCTCTCTCTCTCTCTCTCTCACCCCGCTACTAGTTGGGGTAAAAGAAACGTAACAGCTGTCAAGTGACAGGTTCCTTAACCAAAGGTTAGTTAGACCTATGCGATAATTTGTTTTTGAATCGTGTATATTTATCCTGACAAATCAGCACGGGGTCTTCTAAGCATTAACAAAATAGTTTTAAATTTAATCATGTCCATGCCACATGTTTGCTAGATGTTCCTCAGAGTGCGGATATCAACGCCATTAAATACAACCAATATATTGCCGTTGTCACTGATAAGATTAAGAATTTAAATGTATCTCTGGGTGATGTAAATGACGTCTGTGTTTTGTGCCTAATTCGTGAAAATATTCTGGATTTATTTATTTGTTTGTTTGTCTGACAGCTTCCTTAGGAAATCGGTTGATCATTGATAGCAGGTTTATTGACATATACAAGCACCAACAATCCTGTTTTATTGAGGTAGAAAATCTACCAAGATAATCCTTAGATTTTTTTTATTGTAGTCTCATTTTTTGAATATAAAATCATTTCAAGCCTATGTTTTTCTGTCACCTCAATTGATGCAAAGTTGTGATTTACCTCTGACGCTAATTCACGCATGGCTTTGGCCCAAACCTACCACGTTTAACATTAAAGATCATAACCACAGCACTTAAAATATTGTTGATCCAATCATCAGCCATTTACAAGTATTGTATGTTCGTGAAGTCATTGTATATGAACCTAAAATGATCTTTAATTATAAAATATATTTGCTTTCGTTATAAAATGGAGGAATTTGCAAGATTAGGTACGATCAGACCTTCTCAGTCTAGATTCTATATTAACAGACTAATCGATAAGAAAAAGCTCTCCATAGTACCAAATGCACAATTATTCAATCACATCTGTGAAGCAAAAAAGGAGTTTAGTTACGATGATGTAGCGCATGTTTGGTCAATATTAAGAATTAAACAGGACGACATTTCCATTGATGCTGCAATAAATGACCAACGAGAAGCAATGATTATTAATTAATTTGACGAACAAATATACTTTTTAAGAATACAATTTATCCTTGCCGTCAGTAATACCATGGCTAGCGATGACGATCTTAATGACGTGACACGAAGTTTCCTGTTACGTATTATTGTGACAAACGTGACCCTGTTCGGGAATCACAACACTGTTGAAATTCCAAATCGCGGAAACATGTACTGACAGCTATTGACATGTCATATTATCAGTAAGCGAATCCTGTCAGAGCAGTTGTACACGCGATTTATCCAATAAATGGTGAACCTGATAATAATGTTCTTCTTTCAATGAGGACTGCGGTAAATAGTGTTATTTGAAATTGTGTTTACCAGAGAATAACAGAATATTTAATGATGAAATCGTCTAACAGATCTTCAGCAGACTATTAACCGAAGGTGTAAGAGAACATGGAGCCAGGATAAAATATTTTGCTGATTTGGAAGAGATTGTGGAATCGCGTGTAAAACGTTTAAGGAAATTTATTGAGGACCTATGTTTGTTTTACTGTGGAACGCTGAACGCTAGCGTTCTGAGCAATCAAGTAATAAAATTAAAAAAAATATCATAAAACGCCCTGCTTTCTGGACACTCAGGGAAAATAAAGTAATTGTTTGCTTAATTATTAATGACGGAACGCTAGCGATCTGTGTATGAAACATTGCATGGTATACCTTTCTGGGACGATTTTTCTGCGTTCGGAACGTTTTACGGTCTGTCTCTAGTAGGCCTATCGGAGAAACTTTTCACATACATAATATAGTATCGCGTAAATCAAACAGGTGTCCGTTCTGATTTGTAAGTCTGAAACGTATCCTTGACAACAGCGGATTACTACATCGTAAATAAAGAGGAGTAACAGGTACCGATACAATCAAATGATTGTTTAGATTTCGACAGATCTACGTGATTTCTGCTATCAATAGCATCACAAAAGAGGTTCACGGATATCGTTGATGTGACGTCAACAACGCCCTGTGATATACAACGACCAATCATCACTAGCGATGTTATGTTAGAGAATCGTTGATGTTGATATCTTTTATTTTTTGCCATGCCTCAGTGATCGGGGGTTAGTATTCATCGATGATGTCTTTACCAAGGTTTATTCCTGTCATAAAGCCATCATCTCTCCTTAGGTCGGGGTATAACCAAAATTCATTTGTTACATAACCTCATATATCTGGCGTGAATTTACGATCATCCTTAATAAAAAAGGAATGTAGTATTAGTGATTCTGGTGGTGGTACCAGTGGCGATTCTAACAGCTCTGATCGATGATATATTTCAACAGCGCAATCTTGTGCTGATATTTATATCGCAGCACTTAGTGTTAATGTTATTGCTTTCACAGATGATCTTCTTGTGATAGATTTAATTCTGTGTTGAAATTCATTGTTGATTTGCTCGATTTGATAACTCCCAGGTTTTGCATTCCATGCAAATACCAGTTACCTATGTCCAGATAATCAATCAAACAACTTTGTTCTGATATTTAGTCAGCTGTAATTTACTCGAAATTGTGCTAGTACTATTCTGTTGGCTGGGATCGGAGTAGGGAGGCCAACTTCAAACTCCGGCTCCGTTGACGTAGCTGATATCGCGCATGTTGGTGGGGAGGTGTTAGCGACAATTGTTTCTAATAATGCTCGTGTATCTGCCATTATTATTTTATACAGATTCTAAATGTGAAACACCAAGTGCTGAAAGTAGTAATATGGGATACTATAGCTATATGTAGAGCCATACGTTAAATTTGAAGGGTTGCACACTGGTGACAACAAGCAAAGCGACATAAATATTGGGACTGCATAGCGACAAAAATATTGCGACTGCATAGCGACAACATATTGGGTCTGTTTAGAAACAATGGATTTGGAACAGGGGTGATGTCACGGTACAACTATTGGCAAAATTTTGCACTTGGCTGACATCAATTGGGCGAAACAGGGAATGTTTTCCGCAAAGGAAAAAAAAAACCATAACGCTTGACGGGGCGGATAATATAACTTTATAGAACGTTTGGCCGGGCGGGACTTATAGCTTAATACAACGCCTGGCGGGACTTATAACTTAATACAACGCCTGGCGGGACTTATAACTTAATACAACGCCTGGCGGGACTTATAACTTAATACAACGCCTGGCGGGACGGTACATATAAGTTTATAGACATAGACATATCACACAACATAACAAATACATAAACACCAACAAATACACAAAGATGTCAAGAGATTAAATATTTTCGAGGCAATGGAGTGGAGCTGACAAGGGCCTTTGGTTTTTATATTATCACCATTTAGTAAACATACAGAGAATTTCACACACTTTCTTCTCTTCCTCAAACTTTGTCTGACCTCTGATCCGTAGATTAAGAAACTCTTTAGACAGACTATTCTCACTACGTAGATCCTTCCTTTCCAAAGGGTTGTCTCTGTGATATGGGTGATAATCCTTGATTATTTGGCATGCATTGGATATTTCGGCTTGAAGAGTATCGACAATACAAGGGTAGACGATTGTACATTTGTTCACATCTTGTGACGTGAAAAGGTGTAGAGCAGGAAGTGAAATCTGGTTATTTGTAGTGAAAGAGCGGATCTAAACGAACTGAGTTCTTACACCAGTCCAAACACTCGTTATAAAATTCAGACAGAGTGCGTAGTCTTTCTCCAATCCAAAGAAAGCTGTCTGTGTAGTCAGGTTACCTATATAGATGCGTTAACGACTGTGCGTAATGAATCAATGCGACAAAGTTATAACATGAGGGAAACTAAAAAGACGATGAATTTGGGTGCACCAGCCATGGAGACGATAAGTGATTGCATAGCAGCGGCTACTAAAGCAAACATGGTCCTGCTTCCAGAAGAGAAATATTTTCATTGGGATTTAGTGGATTTTCTCTCTTCTCCGCAAGACTTTGTTCCTGTGTCAGCACTTTTGCCACCTTCTCCTTCCTTACCGCATGTCAAGTATTTTAAACAGAGACAAAAAGAAGAATTGGAGTATTTTTGCAACAGCAGAAAGAAGCAGAATACGCCTTTCTTATGCAACAGCAATGGCGAGAAGAAGATGAGGCAAGAAGAAAACGACTTGAAGAAGAATAAAAAGCAGAGTCGAAACAAGACCTAGGAGAAGAAGAGGATGGTAAAACATAAATGGTAACAATACCCTAGACACGTTGGTAGAAATAAGGAATCTGAAAGAAATGTATCAGACTTATTTAATACGACCCATGATAAAAAAAACCTTCACGAGCCAAACAATCCAACCCTGTCCATACACCTACTACGACTGAGATACCAATCCTTGTGATTTCTACCAAATATCTACAGTAGCAGGTCCATAAGTAGGCAAAGGGATAAGGCAGTATTACTTGCCATTCCCAACAAAAACAAATACCTAACGGTCCTTTTCAGGGCCACTCATCTCTCTTGAAAAGAGATAGTATTCATTTGCCAACATCAATTAAAACGTAAAATTCCTTTTTTGCCCCATGATGGAGTAATGTAAGTGCATGAGTGTAGGTCCTTATATAAATCAAAACCAAAACTACTTCTTTCTCACTTTGTTCTCGTTATATTTCCTTATCTTTCTGGACATGTTTGGGGAGTCTTTTTTGGAGAGTACTTCTTCTTCCTGTTTTGAACCTCTCTCTATCTCCTTCTCCTGTTGGTTTTAATGGAAGTCTGATGACCGATGTCCTTTCTCTTGACAGTGATAACAGGTATGTTATCCTTTGTCTCTTTTGATGCCTGTCTTTCTGTTGACGTTGTTGACAATTTGAAAACCAATGCTGATAGCAAGTATCTTAACTGTTTTATAAAAAAAGAGAGGGATTAGTCCGTCGGCTTCATTGGGAAAAAAAACATTCGAATGACGGCACAAAAAACGCTGATTAGAAGTTCCAGCTGTGATGGCTCTTCCATCTTTCTGGTTGGATTGAGAGTGAAATCAATAATATGAGGGAAGACACTGACCATTTATATAAGGAATACGCTGGTATTGCATTGATATACAGAGGACCATGGTATTAAAAATATAGTCATGTGTCTTTTTCATCAACATGAAACGATCACATCATATCGTAGAGAAATGAGAAGAAAGTAAGAGGTAGAAACGTGACCTATTCACAGTAGCTGAAGTCTTTGCTCAAATCAATACCATCGATTTTGAAGATGACATAAGTAAACCAGAATCCAGACCCATAGAACCTACACCAAACACCGGATCACGCTCCGGAAAAGTATTACTACATTCGAGAGACCGATAATTTCTCTAGAAAATTTAGAACCACAACCTACACGTACACGGTGTGAAGTTTAGACATTTTAAGTCGGACGTACCGCTGTAGAAAGCAGAAGAGTTCTTCAACGATAAGTGGGATTTTTTGTGAACCACACTGAAACGACATTGTGAAACCAACTAAGACGATCGTTTGACACTTTCCATTCATAACGACAGCTTGAAATCCCCTGTTTGGATCGAGTTTAGCAGATAATCAGAAGTGACACCTTCTAAAGTCATCTACAAGATGCAACACGTGCAGCAGTCCAAAGCCAAGTTTTAATCACTGATGGAAAAGCGACACTGTACATGGCCCACGTTTCACTCCCAAAGGATCCTGGCGAGGAAAAGATAGTATTAGTGGACAACTCTCGGAGTATCAATAGTCTTGTCCAAATTAAAACCCTCGTAACTAGATGTGTTTAGGCAGATCCATCGTGGTGGGACGAACTTATGCCGACATGTCCGACATCGTAGAATTGAAAAATGCCTGGAAACCTATTCAACGATAGAACCGAGCCAAACAACGAAGAGAAGCAGAACGAATGTTACACGCAAACTGGCGTATCGCAATACACACTCAGTGACATACCTCGGTTGCAACAATTGCAAGACGTCTTTGCACCACGTTACACCTTAAATGGACACCTTCATGTAATGCACTGACCTCTGTTGGTTTTTGTTAAAAGGCCAATATTTCTAAGACGGAAAATACATTCACGTCTGTCATGACGATGAACATTTTGATGCCATTACCAGTATCACCACATTCCTGTAATACTGTTATTATTGTGAGAAATGTGTATCGCTATAGCAACCAAGAGCATTTTGGATTAAAATACTCAGGATGTTTGGCTTCTAAACTCTGTCTTGAAGGACAATAACGACTGCATTGCCCAACTTGTAAGCGCACTTTTGTCAGTCCTGCATGTTATGAACGAAATCTGAAGACGCAAGGTTCGCAGAAGAAAAGCTCGTGTCAACTCCTGAAATTGTACCCTACTTGTGAACGCTTTGTCCAAGACACTGGTCTTGCATTGATATATAGAGGACATTTTATGGCGTTACTGTGGAATATATTGAGAACTATTCATGGAGCACGAAGGGATCGATCATTTGAAAACAGCAGTGAAGTTAAAACAGCCTGGATATCAAGTGGAAATGTCTGAACACGAGTACGATCACGTTTGAAAACCGATCCCAAGTTTAAACGCATCGTGAAAAGTTACAAGCTGATGGACCCTCCAAACCCCCCGGCTAGTTTGTATGCAAGACAGATGAATGATACCCGTTTGCTGTACCACACCATCGAGGAGAAAGGAGAACAAATCAAATACTTCTATGTGTGTTCGCTGTATCCTTACGCGTGCAAATATTGCCACTTTCCCACAGGATATCCACAATTGCTGACTGAACACATCGACGTGAATAACATTCGACATACGAAAGATTGATCAAATGCATATTCTTTCCTCCCATTGACTTAGACCATCTAGTTTTACCTCAGCATTGCCAAGTAAAACTGATGTTTATCTTGTGCAGTACTTGTGCTGAAACATGCAACCAAGACCAACCTTGTCACCACATCCAGGAAGAGAACGCCTTGACAGGAACGCGGGTCAGCTTAGAATTGTTCAAAGCTCTGAAGCTGGGATACTATTTGGTAGAAGTGTAAAAATCTTACTATTTCCCCAAAACATCGATCGCATTAGTCACAGTCACTCTGACATCGAAGAAAACCATTTCGAAACCTAAGCCAGTATCCCGACAAGACTCTAACCTTTGCTAGTGGCGGTCCGAAACGATACGGCTACGAATACCCGGACCCACAAGGAGTGCAAAGGAAAGAGATTGACTCTGAATTATTGCATCAGTCAAGTTGTGAACTTTGGGTTAATGAAAAAAGTCATGCAGTCTGTGAGGATCAAGATTTTAAAGTATCTACCTACCAACCTCACAAGCTTGTACGTTAGCCACACACCAAGTCATCAGTGGGCCTTTGGAAAAAGTGCATTAAAACGTGTACCAGAAGCGAGTACGGCTTCCCGTCCACTTCACTTTACCGTATGGACATGCCGATATTGGCCAGCATAAAAAAGGGAAAACGTCCAAGGCCGATAGTTCATTGTAACTACCATCGCCAAGCGAGAAAGATGACATTCTAACAAAACAGACCTCATTTAAGTGCTGGGATTCTCCAATGGAGTGCGATGCTGTGCCTTATGACAGGAACTGAAATTTGTGAAATAAATACCATGGAAAACAATGTTGTGCGTGTCAAACCTGACGGATGCGAAAGCGATGTCACTCATTATCGTGGACTCTTTAATGGTTTTCATAGTCAACGTGAAACCATGCGACTACCACCCGACGGATGTCATTCGTATCCTCATCGAAATCAGCCTGTGAAAGAAGAATATTCGTTGCATGTGCGTTTGACTGAATACAGTGACTTTGAAAGTTGTTCTCAGACCTTCCAAGGAAAGAAGCCTTAATATCTGAGAGGACCTACACCCAAAGTCTTAGCCAGAGCTGGATTTCTCTGGTTGGAAAAGGGGAAAGTCAAGTGTTTCAGGTGCAGTGTGTCACTTTACTAGTGGGAACATAAATATTCAGTTTACCTGGAACACGCTCGATGGTCTCTGAACTGTCACTACTTTCCTTTAGGCGGACAACCTCAGTAATCTCTGGATGGATACTTTACAAGATAATATTCGTGGTTTGTCTGTGGAGTTGCTAGAATGCATTTACCAAGAATTTGTTAAAGTACAAGTGAAACGCAAACTACAATTGCATCCGTGACGTCACCAATGTTTAACCCACTGGTACCTGAATTGTATAAGAGAACTGATTCTGATGAAAGTGTTTTAGTTGTCAGACATTAATCAAATCCGCAATGACCAGAAGGAATGGTTTGCTACTGATTCTATTTAGTACAAGGTAGACTTGCTACAATGAAGCAATATCCTTTACACAATCTAAACTTGGTTCAAGAGGGAACGTCTATACAGTGTGTGATGTGCACATTGGTATCTAAACAAGTTAGATTCGCCGATGGACAACAACCAGCTCTGTGCAGAAAGTACATATATTTCCTCCGACAAAAGAAGGTATACAAATTGGCTACTATGCCACGACTTTTATCAGTCATGATACAACAGATTCTGCAGAAGGAAATCAATGACACTATTCAGACTGTAGAGGTTTATGAAAACTTATGAAGAGAACTGTCTCCATTGGTGTCTAAGTGACTTCCTTTCTGGGATTTCGTTTACCAGCCCATTCCTTGTAGACCATTTACGAACAGAAAAACCAATCCGGTAGCACCCCTAAATGTACACGAGAGACTCAGTCTGTTAAAAGCCTTGCGCTTTCATCTCGATATCTCTCGACCTCTACGAGAAAACAAATTCATGAACCTTTAGGCACTGAAGATGTTTACAACGATGTGTGTATAGCTTGTGACTTACACTCCCACTGGACAGATGTACATGACTGGTAAAGTTGGGGTTTCGAGGCTTGGACAAAAGAAATGGCAAACTATGCCCAAGATTTGTGATAATAAAATCAAACGTTCAGTGAAAAATGTAATGTTTAAACCTGAGTTAGTCACAGTGTCAAAAGAAGTATCCAACACCGAGGTAAACCATTCCATTCAGGACAGGACCGTCTTTGACATGGACACCCCCAACAGACCATTCCAAGAGGACCCCTGTGTGACCGTACCTAGTGTAGAGACTCTAAGGACATTACAAACTGTCCCTTGGACACCACACTTTGACCCCAATGAAACCCAGCTGGTAATCTTCGACGACATGTTCGGAGAAGGCGAAGAAGAAAACAACTGGTTTACACGCATCATCGCAATACCAGTGTCATTTAGATAACCCACAATTTGTGCTCATAGCACCATCAGTCTCAATTCTCATTACCAGATCTTGTTTAAAAGCTCTTGAAATAAATCACAAGTTCAAGTGCTAGCCAAACAGTTAGGAATTCCTTGGTTGACTCATGCGTACAAAGATACCAGCTCAAAACCCCACATGCCCATTTAAAATCCACGACCCACGATTATTTGCGATTTTGTACCAATCTGTTTCACAACTTGTGGCAAGACCAAGGGCCTGTCGTTTACACGTCCCCATCGAATTAAAACAAGTCTATTAAAACCTCGATCATTCAGGTCTGTCTCACACCTCGTCAACATGACGTCATTCATATTCATCTTCCCTGTCAAACTGACTCGTGTTTTGTATTCATTAGTCGCACAAACAAATCCACAATTTAGAAGCCAGTCTCAGAGAAGTCTTACGATGGTTTACGGTGACAGCACGTCAATTATGGCAAGGTATCATTTATATCTCTCATCAAACTAAACGCTGTTTTAGAGAAACAAAATAGCTTTAATGCAACTGGCAGATTCCCGCATCGAAACTCAAACCAAAACACAAATAATTTCGAAACATGGAGTAAGCGGTTCTCTAGGAAGTGTTATCATTCGCTCACTTTTAAAATTGCATCCCAGTGCCCCGAAAGTCATCTCCAAGACATAAAGTCACGCCCCGACCCAAACAAACAAAGAACAAAAAAGCAGTGGTGTCAAAACCTGGTCAAAGCCTCCTAATACGAAAAGTCCTCAGAAAAGGAAAAGCCCCAGAAAACAGCTTCTACCAGCAAGAGAGACAGTTCGACCAGGACGCAACATTACATTTCTTAGCCACGACCTGAAGTGACTGTGACCGCATCTTCAGTGGCCTCAGGTTCGTCCACGTCTCCGTTGCTTGTGATGCCAGCCAAACCTGATTTGACAGGGTCTGTTTGCTAATTTGATAAACAATGGTTACCTGATTCTTCAAGATCTTCTCCAGCGATGACATAATCGGCATTTACAGCAGCTGCGGCAATTACTCACAAAGTACCTGCCCCCAAAATCAAAGTCCATGAGAGATCGGGTATGTTTTAGTGTTTACTGGATTTATCCAAGCAAGCACTGTCCTGATTTAGTCCGAACCCTTCAACGGCGAGTGATGCCTGCCATGAAAATGATCCGACGGTGACACATTACACTATACAAAAAACCCCTTACCCATGCATCAAAGTCTACCGTAGTAAACATCACGTGGTCCAAAGAAAAAGAGGAGCAACCAAAACGGAGGATATGTTTGGTGATAGTACGATAACCAGAGAGTTCGTAAAACAGACTGGGTACACACCCAGAGAAACTATATCAAAAATACTAATTCAAAACAAAAAAGATTTTTGTTATCCTCAACGTAAGAAAAAGATGTTCCCTAAAAGAAGTGCACACCACCACCATCGTCGTTCTCCTGTCCAAAAGAAGAAAGATACAGGTAAGTACAGTCTTGTCGTTGAACCCGGCATCCAAATAAAGCTGAGTCAAGCATAGAACTTTACCCCCAAAAAGGCAAAGTTGTCTACAAAAAGTGGAGCAACCAAAGGGAGGATTGTTTGGTGATATAGAAAGAAAGTCGTCACAGTTTCGACGAAGTAATTGTCAAAGAGGTTGTCAAAAAGACTGGTTACAAATTCTTTGACCTACTCTAAATTAACATAGTTTGTAACACATAACATATTAAGCATTGATTAATTAAATGCTGGGAAATAAATTGAAAGAAAAATAACCCAACTGAAATGTGAAATGTAAAACAATCTTCAATATTTTATCAGGTGTGTGTGTGTGTGTGTGTGCGCGCGCACTAGGATTTACTACGTTGTGGACACTGATCCAAAGTATAGACCTTCGTTGTGGACACAGTTTACATTGTGGACACTAAATGTTGGTGTGCACAAGGTACACACCTGTAAATTATCATTTTGATTCACGTACATGATTTTAAAACCAAAAGAGCAGACCTACGTTGTGAACCATATCCCGCCACGAGTGTGTATCTTACCCCGCTCCTGCTCAGCAGCCAGTTTGTGTGAACCCACCTCACATACACATATTACGGTTTGCGCATGTCATCGCCATTCGATACCGCCATCTCTCATTTCTTATTGGGTATTCTCGCAGTATATACTGTCGTCATTTTAAAAAATGTTTAATCTCAGTACAAGTTGAAAATACTTGCAATCTCTTTTTTTAATTACTACGATTTCCCTCTGTCCAGTGAATCATTTCATAAAATGGTAAAACGAACTCAATTGCAGTGTATACAAGAAGTACACACGAAATGATTCGGTATATACAATGCAAAATTATAATAATAAAATATTATGTTTAAGTAATATTAGACAAAACCAAGTGTGTATGAGATTCCTTTTAATAAAAAATGTATACAACGTGTTGCGCACATGCTGTAGTACTTTAGTAACAGTACCACTGACCATAAACTCTCTCTCTCTCTCTCTCTCTCTCTCTCTCTCTCTCTCTCTCTCTCTCTCTCTCTCTCTCTATCTCTCTCTCTCTCTCTCTCTCTCTCTCTCTCTCTCTCTCTCTCTCTCTCTCTCTCAGACTATAAAAATTGCAACAATCTCTATACTTGTAAATTAACCACTAGACAATATATTTGTACTTACTGCATAGTTTGACAACATATATATAATGTAATAAATATGGAGTATGCGCATTTGATAGCACCCCATTTTAAGCAAATCTTAGATTTATTTGTGTGATTATTGGGATTCGGCGCCACGGAAATATTCCTATCCCGAAATAATTAGCCAATTAGTAGGAGCAAACGTCACGGAGCCGAGTGTTAATGAGTTTGAACCATGCCATGGTTCGCTAGTAATGAATTTAGGTCCAAGCCGAATGACTGTCCTTTTAGTAACATAGTCCATATCAAAATCTAGTGGCGTATAATAGTGTTGTGGTTGATGTGGCAGTATATACGGTAGGAAACCTGTAAATTACTCAATGGAATCAATAAGTAGGGACTTGATAGATACCGTTTATGTGTCCATAGTGGATAATATATGCATTTATATAAGCGTAATACGCCGGTAAAATTGTACTTTGACTGTCCTAAGGGCGCAGTTAAATAGTTCCCATTGAGAAAGGGAATACTAGGTATTTTCTATGGCATAACCGGGTGGCGGTACGGAAATCTGATGATTATGAAGAAAAACCAGGTAAATGTGTGGTTGATGGACTTTTGGCAAGTTGTTTTATCTGTGGTCTTGACTTGATTAGAGTAAATATATAAAAGCAGACACGTCTGTCTTTCCAATTTAAAATCCTGCTGCTCATATTCACAGTCAATGTTCTCTTTATTTTGTCCTTAACTTTTGAAAATGTACGCTGTCCAGATTGTTCAGTTTTCCTCGTATTGCAAAATATCACTATGAATTGTTCCAGGTGTACTTGCAACTCTCCAAAGATTTTGTCCATCTGTTTAAATTAGTCTATCTTTCACAATCGGAAGATTGCTGCCATGAATCAGTCAATACACTGAAAAAGTAAATTGTATACATACATTCTGAGAGAAAGACAAATTTAGATCTGGTCTTATAAGTTGTTACATTGTATTATTCATGGTACTATTGAGACTCATACAAGAGTTTTCAGCAGATTACTAGCGACTAACAAATTTGTTGCTGGTTAAGATGTACTAGGGTTACATCGTCTAATCTGTTAATCATTTCTTCAAACTAGCAAAGAAACTGGCATTACCATTTGACATCAGGAATTTCGCTTTACTATTAAACCTGTCAATGACATCCAAAACCTATCCAATTCAAAACAAAATTCAAAAATAAATATTCTTTCCTTGCTAGTTTGAAGAAATGATCAACAGATTAGTGTTAATTCGTTGATTTCAAATATAAAAAGATATTGCCCATTGCATTACGAATAACTGTTATTTTGATGGCCCAGCTAATATATATATATATATATATATATATATATATATATATATATATATATATATATATATATATATATATATATATATATATATATATATATATATATATATATATTGTTACGGCTATTGGATTTAAATTATTTTTTTTTTTAATTGTTAAATCCAAATTTGTCATTTAGGGTTTAATATTCATTAATTGGGAAATTATTCTGGAAAATTCAAGTTGACCTACACTCTAATTGTAAACAAGTTTTGACCTTGGCTTGTGGATCTAATTCCTGACCTTGCTTTGGACATTGTCAACAAGTCTCTAAAACTATTGGTTAATTTCAAGGAAAATATTTTATTTTTAGTTCTTAGGGGTAGGAAATATCTAGAGTATGTTATTTTTAGTGAAGGCAGTCTCTTTCTGTGACCTTCCATGAACCTCTATCAACTTCTAGAAAATCATGTGATCACTTGTTTACTTAAAAAAAAACAGTTATATAGACTGTTGTTTTGGATAGGAGTTCAGTAGATGTTTGGGCTTTATTATTATTAAGTTGTGTATTTCATGTTTGAGTGTTATCTTGTTCTGGACTTTGTGTCAATTCATTGAAGAAAGAGGATTTATTATCTATTTGGAGGAGAAAACATGTGCTCATAATTCATTTGGATGATAAATTAAACAAGAACTGCATCACGTGACATTGTCAGCCATTTTGGATTACATCGTCAAGATTCGAACCTGGAACTATTGGAACATTTATTTATTAGGACTCTTACAATTCCATTAGTGGATTATTTTTGTGAATTCTATATTGGATTAATGTTGGATTTGATTCTCTAAAACTGTAAGTTTTTTTATTTTATGAAAAAATTGTACTTAATAAAATTCATTGTTCAAGTTATACAAGCTTGTTAGTTTTCACTCTGTGTTGCTGCTTATTCGAGCCTAAGCACGTAACAATATATATATATATATATATATATATATATATATATATATATATATATATATATATATATATATATATATATATATATATATATATATATATATATATATTGTAATAAATTTGGAGTTACGGATTTGACAGCGCCCCATTTAGAAGCAATTCTTAAATTTATTTGTGTGATTATTGGGATTCGGCGCCACGGAAATATTCCTATCCCGAAATAATTAGCCGATTAGTAGGAGCAAACGTCACGGAGCCGAGTGTTAGTGAGTTTGAACCATGCCATGGTTGGCTAGTAATGAATTTAGGTCCAAGCCGAATGACTGTCCTTTTAGTAACATAGTCCATATTAAAATCTAGTGGCGTACAATAGTGTTGTGGTTGATGTGGCAGTATTTACGGTAGGAAAACTGTAAATTACTCAATGGAATCAATAAGTAGGGACTTGGTAGATACCGTTTATGTGTCCATAGTGGAAAATATATGCATTTATATAAGCGTAATACGCCGGTAAAATTGTACTTTGACTAGCCTAAGGGCGCAGTTAAATAGTTCCCATTGAGAAAGGGAATACTAGGTATTTTCTATGGCATAACCGGGTGGCGGTACGGAAATCTGATGATTATGAAGAAAAATCAGGCAAATGTGCGGTTGATGGACTTTTGGCAAGTTGTTTTAACTGTGGTCTTCATTTGATTAGAGCAATATTTAGTAAATAAAGACAGACACGTCTGACTTTACAATTTACAACTCAAATTGTATGGAAGTCTTTGGAAATTTGGGGAAAACATATGACTTCCAGCGGGATTTGCACTAGGGTTTGACACCGCTTGTTCAAGTGAATACCCTTGTGCGTGTAACAATATATATATATATATATATATATATATATATATATATATATATATATATATATATATATATATATATATATGTATAAATCAAAACCAACATACTACTGAGTTTTGTTTTGAAAATATACCAAACAATCATAGGGTTCTGAGTTTTATTTAAAAATCATTGTCGTTATAAAAATGTAGCACTTTAATCTAGAACGATTACTTTAAAATGGAATCATCCATGAACACCCCCTGTACCCTCATGTGCATGAATAACACTTGATACAAATAAATGAAGCTATCTGTTTCAGCGTTAAATAGACTGTCAGCATGTGATGAAAAGTCAAGGGAAAATATTAAATCCGGATTCAATATTTAATCAAGCTCTCAACAAGTATAATAATAATAATAATAATAATAATAATAATAATAATAATAATAATAATAATAATATTAATAATAATAATAAAAATAATAATAATAATAATAAGAAGAAGAAGAAGAAGAAGAAGAAGAAGAAGAAGAAGAAGAAGAAGAAGAAGAATGGTTTATTTATAGAGAGTGACTCATTAGTGAAGCACTATTCTCCCTTGAGGCTCTCTTATGAAGAGTATAACAATGCACATTATATGAAAACAGCAATACTTACTGTTTATTTTAACATGTTTAGTAATTTTTTTTATACTAAATTCCTTTATCTATTAGAAACACACACCTGCTCATGATATATCTTCTTAAATAATCTAATATTTTCAGCAGGTTTTACATGTAGTGGAAGCTTGTTCCACATAACTGTACCAGAGTATTGGAAGCTCTTTTTAAATTACTCTCTTCTTGGTTTTGGTGCTAGAAGGCTTCCATGTGATACTGATATCAACTGGTATTGTGTTGAAAAAGACCTGATGGTACTCTGGTACACTTCCCTGTAGACATTTATATAAAAGAACTGCCTTGTGAAAATCTATCCTGTCATATATTGAAAACCACTGAGTTCTGTAAACAATGCTTTTGAGAGATGATCAATAGATGCATTTAAAAGTTAGCGTGCGGCTCGTTTCTGAAGTGTATGAATCCTGTCAAGCTCAGATTTAGCAAATCCTGTCAAGCTCAGATTTAGCACAGTTTCCCCATACATTTGAACAATAATCCATTGTTGGAAGAATATATGACTTGTAGTATATAGATTGCGCTTTTCGATAGGTAAGAATTTCTTGAAAGAAAGAAAAGTGAACAGAAAATTATAATTGAAACAATATGTACCTGTTAAAGATTCCTCCCATATCAATTTCAATTGTCTAGGTTCGATGCCAACTTAAATTCATAAACTGCATTGGAAATATGTCTTTGATAAGAGATTTCGCGTAATTCTCAATCTTTTTACGCCGTTCAATTAGCATAATCTCAGCATCTCTCTGTAATTGATTTATCGACATGTTAATTATAATGCATCCATTTTCGAATCTTATATCATTAAATACAGCTCCAAATTCGTCTTGAACATTTCTTCTGGTCTGCATTATGTTATTTCGGATGCTGTTCTTGACTTGCTGCTGAAACTCTGTTTGAGGTACTCCATCAGGTTGTTGAGAATGAGGTCGAACACGAATTCTAAGGGTGTAGTCCTGGGTCCAGCTGCTGATGCAACTTTTCTTCGATGCATGAACTGCAGATAAAACAAATATTTGAGGACGGAACTTCAATTTTATCATTAATACTACCTACATTTATTTAGACACAAGTATCCATCTATCCACATCCATCCATCCATCCATCTATTAAGACATAGACACACATAGAGATCTGACAGCAGTTAGATCTGACAACTCTACTTATGAGTTTTATTAGTAATTAGTAGTTTTATTATTATTGTAAGTCGAAAACGACTGTATTAAGAATATCATGCAAAGGTGACAGCTTTTGGAATAGATGAGAACCATTTTGGAGGTGCTACAACGGATGATAGTTACATGCACTTACATTAGAATAAGGATGGTAAAAGGATACTTTTTCCAAAGTCGCAAATACAATAGTAAAAAGTATTAATAATAGATAATTAATTAAATAATTTATATAAGTTCTATAAATTTATAGAGACACTGTATTGCTTACATATAACATTTAAAAGTATGGACATCTAAATTCAGATTTTTTTGTGTCAACTGCTCTAACAGCAAAAACTCTAAAATTATTTTTAAAAAGGCAATCCAAACAAAAAAAATGCAAAAAAGTTCAATACATTATAAATACTTACATTTTATTTTAAAGTGACACTATGCAGTACTATCCTTTCCCCGACCACATTATCATTAATGCATTATAAAATAATGCTCAAAGGTATGAAAAGCGGCTTATTAAAAATATTTAAACTTCATGAAACATTCCAGTTAAAACACGATCAATCAAACATGATTTCAAATAATGCAGCTTTCTCCCACACACACACACACACACGCATGCATGCGCGCGCGCGTGCACAAGCATGCACACATACACACACAATCGAAAAGTACAACTATACGATTTGTAAGAGTATCATCACCAACTCCCACATGAAGTATGAAAATAAAAGTACTCCATTGCAACACTTTAAAAGCAACACTTGATACTTCATTAATTGACACAGGGGTAACTAATACAACGAAAAACCCAGTGTAAGCTAGAAAGACTGATTTTGTGATATTTCTTTATTGCCAAGACATTTTAGTACAACGTCCGCCATCTTGAATTTCTCCACATGTCTTGCTCACTCAACAGTGCGTGCCTTGTGTCATGTTCGACACATCGCGGGTGGCAAGGATTCCATGATAGAGTTGTTAGTGTGTGTATAATTAGAATTATTAACGTAGCTTAAGCAATTTTTCAGTCATATCGCTACGATGACTGCAGTGAGGCAGTTTATAGTGATGTCTAGCACTGGGACATCATGCCGCAGACATGTAGCATGATGTCCCACCCAGTCATATTATCTGACACAGACCGACAAGTCCTAACACTTACTTCTTAATGTTGAGCACTAAGCGAGGCAGTGGTTAATACGATTGTTGTAAGTCTTTGGTATGACTTGGCCGAGGATCGAACCTACGACCTCCCACTTTCGCGGCGGACGCTCTAACCACATAGGAACCGGAGCGGTTGCTAGAGATGTGGACAAAATACTGCACGTGATTGAAAGAATCCAAATGACTTTACTCAAATTGCCTCGGAAGAAAATAAACAACTTGTGTTGCTGTACCACAAAACATCTAACCAAGGCAAACAAAATATATTTTTGTCATATAGAATGTCTCAATCAGCAATCTGTAAACATGATTTTAAAAATCTGTATCAGAATCATAACTTAACATCATCCGCAATGATTACTAAAGGAGTATTGATGCAGTTTAACTGCCGTGACTCAACATCTGGAGTTCATCTGTTTTCCTCCGAACGATGATAGTCATTCACATTAATGCCTCGTACTTCTCAGCAATATTATCATAATACACATTTTGGATCTTAATCACTGACATGGATAAAATCGATTTCCCACACGAGTTTGTCCTCACATCTCACGTGCATGCATGTGAGTCCGTGCGCGAAATTGCAAAACACATTTACTGTAACGCCGATGCTAAACTATTAATATATGGGATAGAAGAGTTCAACCTAGATAATTAAACAAGTAACTTGCTATTATCATACATCGTACGAGTGATGCTTATAGTTTCAAATCCTGAAACCATGTGAGTGAAGTTCTCAGTACACTGGCAAACATTTATTCAATTTTAACTTCCTGTAAATCAGTGTCGTTAAATGCTCCGGTTCCGTATATGTACCGGTGGTTTTCCAGTATAATTGCTCGACCATCTTTCCTGCAGGTGCAATATGCACACGCAGTGACCCTTTTTTACTGGTATAACTGTTATGCAGTCATGGAAAATATCTAATTGGGGTGATAAGTCTCCGACGATTGTGTGTTGTTGGGCTTAGCATTAGACTCATGTAAAACCGTACTGTTTATGCCACTGAATAATATCACAAACAATCGTTCTTGTCTTTGCCCAAAAACTGAAATACGGACAAGAGGATCCTTGATAAATGTTGTTGTTGTTGGGTTTAACGCCATTTTTTAGCATACGGGCTATACATGGCGGCCAGTAATAATGGTGGAGGAAAGCCCGGGGAAAACCCCCGGCAAGAACCACCGACTCACGAGAAGAAACTGGCCAGTTTTCTCACATATCTACATTGACCCAATCTGAGACTCGAACCGATGCAGGCCGAATCTGATCATTGATATATAAAAATTTTATTATTTTTCTCGTTACTCGAGTTCATGTTGACTTAAAATAATCAACGGGGATTGCAACCCTGTGGATCTATCGGTGAACTCCATTTCATCATTGTAGTCCCAGAGTGTTTTAATACTTGCATGTAAATTCTGTTACTGAGTGTAATGCAACGATTTCTAATCGGAAAAAAGAATTGTCAGAAGGTTCGTCAAAAGTGATATGAAGGCTAAGATTATCATTGGAGGTAAGGCCGAAATATAATGAAACTATCCGCAATTCTACTAAAGTCCTCACGGTTATTGGAAAGGGGCTATTGAAAATTTTGCGAGCGCCACAAAGGTCATCGACAGGGATTGTTGAGCATGGGTGGCTCAAGAAGTGTTATAGCAAATATACATACCCGCACCACAAAATATTTCAATTAGATTGTTTGATGTAAGCACACCTGACGATGTTCGCCAGGCGGATACTTTGTTTTTCCCACTTGTAACTAGTTGAATTTTACTTAAATTTTTCTTCACATTATTTAGATTTTAAAAGATTAATACGTTTTACTAGAAATATCTGAGTGCTCATACATAATTTTTGGACATCTATATTTCCTGAAATTTTATTCGAAATTTAAACACCGGAGTGTTATTTCTTGTGATTCTACAAGGAACTGTAGGCATGGGTACTATAAAGGTTACAAAATGCATCATCGCCCTCCATCTTGGATTTTCGTCGGGATTTGAACTTGAATTTATTAGAACATTTCATTATTCGGACTTCTAAAATTTAATTCGTGTTTTGCTCTTGGATTATTTTTGGATTTGATTTTTATAACCTAAAGTTCTTCTTTCCATTTTTGAAATATTTTTTTCCAGGCAATTATTTTTATATTTTTTTTTACAAGGCTAGTTGTTTTCTCTCTTTCTTTTTTCTTGTTTATTAGAGCCTAAACACGTAACAATATATTTTCCATATTGTTGGGAATTTCGCAGTCTTTGACGATGCTGGAACTCTTGTTTTGTTTTGATAAATTCACAACTCTAAATTGAATGCACTGTGTGCCGTGCCTCTATAAGTGCCAATGATGTGACAGTGATCTCGAACTTTGGCATCAGTTCAAAAGAGGTCATCACAGATCCAGTAATGAATGGCCGTAGAAAACTTACGAATGTCATCATTAGTCATAACCATGTCATGTGGCGAGTAGATTTGTCTGAAGCATTCCGCCGTAACCTCGATCGATTTAAGAAATATCTCAACAAATTCCTGGCCACCATACAACATTGGTGACTCAGTAATTTAATTAAATTCTGACTACAGTGCAGCACAATACGCATACAATTTGTTCCACAACATGGAATATGTTTGCTAGAACCCTAGGACTGTTAACTGGAATGTTAAACATTCAACGTCCGCGTATATTACAAACTAGCCTTTCATGGTTCATTGTAATTCTATAAATTTGAAAATGCTTTGCCGCTTAATAAAATAATAATACGTTGTGGGTTTTCACTCAATCCGCATGAGTAAAAAAAAGATCGTTCTCGGGGACGTGTTAGGTACTAAATACATGCATGCAGCATCTGCATGGACCTTTTCTATTCCAGTACTTACTGTACTGGTGTACTATTCCTGGAAAATCTTTTGTCTACACATAAAGATACATTGACTCTAGAAAATGCAATAATAGCAAATCAATATTTTATGCTCATTTCTCAGTGTGGATTGTCAAATCAGCTGAAGAAATTGTACCAAACAAATGCCTTACCGTGGATGTCATGATTACGCCGTTCAAACGAACTACTGTAAGTAACTTAAACAGAAAATCGAATGTAATGAAACTGATGTTCACCCAGGTGTTGTCGGTAACTTGGTGGTTGTCTTTGTAATCGCTTGCTTCATGCGTGTCAAGAGCGTTCATTCAAAACACTGATTGTCATATTTGTCATTACTGCTCTCTGTAGAAGACACACTAGCATTAGAATGTAACTTGACCCTGTAACGGATAAATATGCGATTGAACTTTCATGCATTTCTCCACAGTCCATCCTGATACTTTACTTGTACCGTACTGAAGTTTTGTAAAGAACAGACGCAGTCTGAATAATCTATAACAAATACATGTGTAAACTTATGTAAAATGTATCTAAAGTCAAGGTTGACCCAAATGAATTCAAATGATCCATCACATAGTAAAGCATTAACCGGTATGCTTGCGTTTGTAGCATGACATCCAATAATTATATACGTTTTGGATTATTTGTGTGTCTAAGCAATGAATTTTGTTTCTCTAAACATAGAAAGAGTTCATTAAAATCTGTCCCATTGGTAAGTGAGTGTGGATGTCATTCCTATATTAATACTGAATATATTTCTTCAATTCGAGTCTCACTGTATTTCTGTAACTGGTGACGTAGCTATCTTCGTTGATAGCTTCACTTAATGGCGTCAGTCATTGGAGTTTTCTTGCAAAATACCAAAATTTGACTTTTCTTGTTTTTGTTATATGCTTGAGAAAGTATACATCATTGTGCTTTCAAGTGAATCCCTACCTCAATGAAATTACCGAAAAGCTAAAGATACGTATTTGAAAAATAACACATCTTTTGAGCCTCTTTGAAAATCTGTAAAGGCTTCTTTACCACATGACTATCCTCTGTGATGGGTACCTTAAAGAAACTTTCTTCAGGCGGTTCGAATGTGGCCGATTCATTTGGGATACAATGTTTGACCTTGATCAGTAACAAATATTCCATATATGTGTCAATGGAGCAAATTCCACCAAGAAGTCATTATTCTCCACTTGATTGATAATAACATGCGTAGAATATCTAATATGGTCTGGCAAGCCGTATGCATTAAAGGGGTCATGGCGAGAGTCTCGCATTATCTGTCATGGCGGACACGGTGAGGTTAGAGTAACCATGCCAATTTATTTTATCGTGTAAGGGTTTAATAAATTCAAAATAAGCCAAACGTCTTTCACACAGTGATTAAACTTATGTAGTATGTGTTTTTCTGACTTTAGTGATTGTTTTTTGCTCCATTACATGATATGGGATCAGTTCGTAGCCACAACTACAACAAATCAAGTTAAGGCCACGATATCGTAGCTATGTAAGGTACAACGCGAGATATGACGTGTAAGTCGATTTCAAAATTTGCATCAATTTGTACGATGCACATTATATTAACTTATTCAATATGAATTGTTCTTCAATAAAAATTGCTTTCTACTTGAGAATTAGGTTTGTAAAATTGTCTTACAATGCAAGAGCTCCGGTGGCTTAGTAGTTAGAGTGTCCGCCGCGGCAGCAGGAGGTAATGGGTTCGATCCCCGGCCAAGTAATACCAAATACTTACGAAAATGGTACTAACAGCTACCTCGCTTGGCGCTCAGCATTAAGAGGTTAGTGTTAGGACTGGTCGGCCTGGTGTCAGGATATTGTGACTGGGTGGGACATCACGCTACATGTCTGTGGCATGATAACCCAGTGCTAAATATCACTATAAACTGCATCACTGCAGACATCATAGCGATATGACTGAAAAATTGTTAAAGCTATGTTAAAAAATCCTAATTAAACAAAGCAAGAGCTCACCCTATGTGCTCGCCCTCTTGATTTTGAAGTACAATGCACCATCATGTTAACCCTTATGAAATCAAACAAATTTGTGAAAGCTTGTAGCAAGTTGAAACTTTTTTAATAGCAACAGTTAAGATTTTAGGTAAGTGTGAGTCGTTAATGGTAGTAATGAGTGAAAAATGCAATTTAGCTATGACAAACACATATTGTTCAGATATTGATGAGTTGCTCCATTAACAATGATTGTAAATTGTTAATTGCAATTTATCTTTGTTTGCAATATATGCAACGATTCCTAATACAATTAAAAGGTTAGAATTCAATAATATATGTAACCCATGATGATTGCAACCTGTCTTGACTAACGTGTTAGTTTGTACCCCACTACCAATTTAAACAATGAAAACCACTAATGAGATACAAGATACACAAAACTTAGTTCATTTGTTGATTAATAATTTGAAACCTAATTATGCCGGGGGTGGGTGGGTGGGGGTCAACATTGAGAGAGAGAGAGAGACAGAGTTCTTAAACATCAACAAATATTAGTACGAGCACTACCTACCTTTTTGTATTAACTCATAGTTGGACCAATCTATTGTAATGCCTGTGTTTGGCGTTGGATCTGTGAAATTGAGATGATCTGCGTGTCTGATGTGTTCTGCTGCTGTACAGTTGCAATAGTCACATCTGTCAGCTCCAATAAAGAAGCTGCACTCTTTACAACTAGTGCATCTTTCTCTTCTTACTCCGCGACTGTCAATACCTTTATTTCACATGTAAGAAAAACAAAATTTAAATATGTTGAAAATGAAAAAGGGACAAGGGTTCATAATAAATGCTCACAAATATTTTTGTAAGAAGCAATGATTGGTAGATACATGTAAAAAAATATGAATTCTGATAGCAATATCAAAACAATGCCAAGCTCCAAACTCTGTGACTAAGATTGTCTATTACAAATTAGTATTTACTTTTGATAAAAAATGCATTTTGATAATGTAGCAGAGGCATGCTGGTTTATGTCCTTTAGTTGAATTGCCAATATCAGATAGCATGTTATTTCCATGCATGTCTTACTGAAACAAAGTGAATTGCATGCCTGCTGTTTAGAGCAGATGTGTAATTGGATTTTGAAAAGAACTTATATTATTCTTAGCCAAATATATAAATGAAAGGAAAAAGTGTTGGTATGCTCTGTAACTTCACAAAATATTTATGAATAATGCTGCAAACAGGAAAAATATTTGTTTGCAAAACATTTTTACTGCATAATTATATATTGTGAGATATTGCATTAATTTTAAGGTCCGAATTTATTAACAAAAAAGCTAAAAACTATAGTGAAACCCACAACATAAATGAAGCGGCTCATGGTTTATGGCAAAACTGATAAACCAAAGTTTTGAACATTTATAGTAATACCATTTCATCATCAAATGGTCTTCTGTTATAATCATTTTATACAATATAATATTATATGTTATTCCTATAATGAAATAGCTGTACACTGCCAATTTAAAAAAAAAATATATTTTATCAGTGCATTTGAATGAGACACATAATCAGATTAACCATTTTGGATATCTTGTATCTTTAAACAAATCACATTATTTTGCTTCACTTGGCACAATATATTCTTCATGTGTCACTGTACCATAAAGCAGCAGACCTAATTTAACCAATTTAGGCTCTCCAAACATAGTACATTAAATTGATTGCTTGTGACCGAGTTTTGATTCTAGGTATTCCTCAGTATATTAGACTATATAAGCATAGTTGACTACGCTGAAACTGAGAGTTAAGATGTATATGTTTTTATTTTACCACGCATGATTTTACAGAACATATAAACGATATGGAATCTAGTCCATGTGTGGGATACATATACCAATTGTTACACAGAGTTCATGCTCCTCTTATAAATGTAATAGGGCCCATATATATATATATATATATATATATATATATATATATATATATATATATATATATATTACATGTGCCAGCTTATGTTGTCCACATAGATTAGCAACTCTGGTTATTGTGGCTTTCTTAGTGTAAGGTCAGAACATCAATGTTATCATGTAGCTAAAATACTTTTTTCTCTATAAACCACAAATTTTTGAATATAATAACTAATATGTGTGAAGATATATATGTATGTATGTATGTATGTATGTATGTATGTATGTATGTATGTATGTATGTATGTATGTATGTAAAGTATATTTTTCATTTGCGAAATACAGAAAAATATAGAATATATTAAAAATTGTTAGTCATTTGTATATATATATATATATATATATATATATATATATATATATATATATATATATATATATATATATATGTGTGTGTCTATATATATATATATATATATATATATATATATATATATATATATATATATATATATATATATATATATACAAATGACTAACAAATTTTAATATATTCTATATTTTTCTGTGCTTAAACGCCATTTGATAAATAAAATTAAAGGCAAACAAAATCCATTGTGAAATAGTATACCTGGTTGAGAAGTTCTTGGCAAATGCCCGGAAGTGTCAATGCTTGATGATGGATGTGTGCAGTTGAAGTGTTGTGTTGCGGCACAGTTACAATAATCACATCTCACATCCCCTATAAACTTAGAACACTCGGTACAACCTGAGCACTTTCCTCTTCTAACACCTCGGCCATCTTTTCCTTTGGCTGCATTCAAAAGAAAGCAAATAAATAGTTATATATACTTGTCAGGAAAATGTGTGGTAATTCATGTCTTTAGAATATGTGACTTTGTTTATCTTTGCGATCGTTGAAATGTAAAAGAAATGAAATGATAAGTTTGTAACACACAGAGTGGATTGTGTGTGTGTGTGTGCGCGCGTGTGTGTGTGTGATTTGGATTTTAGGGTAGCTTTAACAATTTGTCAGTCATATCGCTACAACGTCTGCAGTGTGGCAGATTATAATGATGTCTAGCACTTGGGCATCATGCTGCAGACATGTAGCATGATGTCCCACCTGGTCACATTATCCAGACACCAGGCCAACAGGTCCTAACACTAACCTCTTAATGCTGAGCGCCAAGCGAGGCAGCTGTTGATACCATATTTATCTTTGGTGTGACTCTACCGGGGATCAAACGACGACCTCTCGCATCCGACACGTACTCTCTAACGATTAGGCCACATGAGCGGTCTGAGTGGAACACGTAACACTAAGCATCAGGTCAATGGGACACGTGATTGGTTCACATTATACAAAATGTTCTTTTCAGTTCAGTTACATGTGCCAGTTTATGTTATCCACATAGATTAGCAACTCTGGTTATTGTGGCTTTCTTAGTGTAAGGTCAGAACATCAATGTTATCATGTAGCTAAAATACTTTTTTCTCTACAAACCACACATTTTTGAATATAATAACTAATATGTGTGAAGATATATATATATATATATATATATATATATATATATATATATATATATATATATATATATATATATATATATATGTATGTATGTATGTATGTATGTATGTATGTATGTAAAATATATTTTTCATTTGCGAAATACAGAAAAATATAGAATATATTAAAAATTGTTAGTCATTTGTATATATATATATATATATATATATATATATATATATATATATATATATATATATATATATATATATATATACAAATGACTAACAATTTTTAATATATTCTATATTTTTCTGTGCTTGAACGCCATTTGATAAATAAAATTAAAGGCAAACAAAATCCATTGTGAAATAGTATACCTGGTTGAGAAGTTCTTGGCAAATGCCCGGAAGTGTCAATGCCTGATGATGGATGTGTGCAGTTGAAGTGTTGTGTTGCGGCACAGTTACAATAATCACATCTCATATCCCCTATAAACTCAGAACACACGGTACAACCTGAGCACTTTCCTCTTTTAACACCTCGGCCATCTTTTCCTTTGGCTGCATTCAAAAGAAAGCAAATAAATAGTTATATACTTGTCAGGAAAATGTGTGGTAATTCATGTCTTTAGAATATGTGACTTTGTTTATCTTTGCGATCGTTGAAATGTAAAAGAAATGAAATGATATGTTTGTAACACACAGAGTGGATTGTGTGTGTGTGTGCGTGTGTGTGTGTGTGTGCGTGTGTGTGTGATTTGGATTTTAGCGTAGCTTTAACAATTTGTCAGTCATATCGCTACAATGTCTGCAGTGTGGCAGATTATAATGATGTCTAGCACTGGGGCATCATGCTGCAGACATGTAGCATGATGTCCCACCTGGTCACATTATCCAGACACCAGGTCAACAGGTCCTAACACTAACCTCTTAATGCTGAGCGCCAAGCGAGGCAGCTGTTGATACCATATTTATCTTTGGTGTGACTCTACCGGGGATCAAACGACGACCTCTCGCATCCGACACGTACTCTCTAACGATTAGGCCACATGAGCGGTCTGAGTGGAACACGAAACACTAAGCATCAGGTCAATGGGACACGTGATTGGTTCACATTATACAAAATGTTCTTTTCAGTTCAGTTACATGTGCCAGTTTATGTTGTCCACATAGATTAGCAACTCTAGTTATTGTGGCTTTCTTAGTGTAAGGTCAGAACATCAATGTTATCATCTAGCTAAAATACTTTTTTCTCTATAAACCACAAATTTTTGAATATAATAACTAATATGTGTGAAGATATATATATATATATATATATATATATATATATATATATATATATATATATATATATATATATATATATATATATGTATGTATGTATGTATGTAAAGTATATTTTTCATTTGCGAAATACAGAAAAATATAGAATATATTAAAAATTGTTAGTCATTAGTATATATATATATATATATATATATATATATATATATATATATATATATATATATATATATATAAACATACAAATGACTAACAATTTTTAATATTTTCTATATTTTTCTGTGCTTAAACGCCATTTGATAAATAAAATTAAAGGCAAACAAAATCCATTGTGAAATAGTATACCTGGCTGAGGAGTTCTTGGCAAATGCCCGGAAGTGTCAATGGTTGATGATGGATGTGTGCAGTTGAAGTGTTGTGTTGCGGCACAGTTACAATAATCACATCTCACATCCCCTATAAACTCAGAACACTCGGTACAACCTGAGCACTTTCCTCTTTTGACACCTCGGCCATCTTTTCCTTTGGCTGCATTCAAAAGAAAGCAAATAAATAGTTATATACTTGTCAGGAAAATGTGTGGTAATTCATGTCTTTAGAATATGTGACTTTGTTTATCTTTGCGATCGTTGAAATGTAAAAGAAATGAAATGATATGTTTGTAACACACAGAGTGGATTGTGTGTGTGTGTGCGTGTGTGTGTGTGTGTGTGTGTGTGTGTGTGTGCGTGTGTGTGTGTGTGTGATTTGGATTTTAGCGTAGCTTTAACAATTTGTCAGTCATATCGCTACAATGTCTGCAGTGTGGCAGATTATAATGATGTCTAGCACTGGGGCATCATGCTGCAGACATGTAGCATGATGTCCCACCTGGTCACATTATCCAGACACCAGGCCAACAGGTCCTAACACTAACCTCTTAATGCTGAGCGCCAAGCGAGGTAGCTGTTGATACCATATTTATCTTTGGTGTGACTCTACCGGGGATCAAACGACGACCTCTCGCATCCGACACTTACTCTCTAACGATTAGGCCACATGAGCGGTCTGAGTGGAACACGTAACACTAAGCATCAGGTCAATGGGACACGTGATTGGTTCACATTATACAAAATGTTCTTTTCAGTTCAGTTACATGTGCCAGTTTATGTTGTCCACATAGATTAGCAACTCTGGTTATTGTGACTTTCTTAGTGTAAGGTCAGAACATCAATGTTATCATGTAGCTAAAATACTTTTTTCTCTATAAACCACAAATTTTTGAATATAATAACTAATATGTGTGAAGATATATATATATATATATATATATATATATATATATATATATATATATATATATATATATATATATATATATATATATGTATGTATGTATGTATGTATGTATGTATGTATGTATGTATGTATGTATGTATATTTTTCATTTGCGAAATGTAGCTAAGGAGAAGACTATGGACATTGTCTATGTCAAAGTCTTATCAATTAAGTAATATTAACTGGAAACTCATCGCGTCACCGGTCTAGAAAGCATAGACACAACATTCTTTGCTTAAAGCATAACTATTTGTTTTCATACGATAAATCACATTTGACATATTGATAGAGTTGGTATATCAAAGTGACTTTGGATCAAACTTTTCACACACACGTGCACACACACATGCATACATATACATGTGCAATTCTCTCTCTCTCTCTCTTTCTCTCTCTCTCTCTCTCTCTCTCTCTCTCTCTCTCTCTCTCTCTCTCTCTCTCTCTCTGAAGCTTCTCTTGAAACTCTAGGTCTGTTTTTCTCTATCGGTAGGTGGTTGAGGTTCATATGCTGTGTAGCTGTACAATTACAATAATCACATCTCACATCCCCTCTAAACTTAGAACATTCGGTACAACCTGAACACTTTCCTCTTTGTATACCTCGGCCATCTTTTCCCTTAGCTTTATTGAAAGGAATGGAAATTAATATTTAAATACTTTACAGTTAAAGTGGCTGCAGTGCATTTGTTTTCGAACATTGTTTTTCTTTGGGACTTTTATTTGTATATATCAAGGTAAGAAACTATATCTTTATAACAGTGTGAGTCAAATACTTAATAGCAAGTAACATAAGTTTGGCTCATACAAAAATATTGTTTTCAATTTATTTTATCAAATTAATATCTATTAGTCTTTGAGGTTAATATAAATTATACAATGTTAAGTAAATGTTTCAAAATTGACATCCCTCTATCATGTTCCATTTAGGTAATATAAAATAATCATACCATCACATTTGGTTATCTCTTCCCCATATATACATGTCTTTATTTTGTGTTAGCAGAGATGTTTCAATATTCCACGTAAAATAAGTCATTGTATTTCTATCATGCTAATGCTTTAGGTGGGGGATGCACACAAGAAGTCCTCCTTGTACTTTTTGATCACCTTTCAATCTACAACACGTGTGTACCTTTTGGGAATTGTGAGTAAGCTGAAAGTGAATGACACCCGTTGAATCGACAACAATACACACACACACACACACACACACACACATATATATATATATATATATATATATATATATATATATATATATATATATATATATATATATATATATATATATATATATATATATATATCACATCTTTATATGTACGGATATGTAAATTTATATGTACGGATATGTATATATATGGTTTCATACAAATATATGAGGTTCATTAATCGAATGTATCACGCACAAGAGGAGATAATAAAGACATAACTTACTTAGTCGAGAATAACAACAATACAACCTGGAGATCGTCATCCACTATTTCAGAGCTTTGCATGATCTGTCTTTAAATTTTAATTCGCAAATGTAACGTGTAGATTCATATTCCTAAGGAACGTACCCGATCAATTGAAAATAAAGATGTCGGTACATACATTACACCAATAATGATTTGTTGCATTTTAACATAAAATTTCGCTGGATAAATATGAAAAAAATTTCAGTTTATAATGCATTAGGTCGCGTATCAGTGCTCTATTGTGGAAAAAGCAGATAAAGAAAAGCTCATAAAGTGGCATTAATCGTATTCAAGAAAAGTGACATACGATCAGTATAACGAATAATGTATGTAAGGTATCCATGGCGATAAGATGAAAACTCGTTTGTTTAGAAGAGCAAGTAGCAAAATAAAGTAATAGTTCTTTATATAATAATCATGTTTTTTTTTCTCATAAAAATCATTTGCGTATCCCCTTTAAATACATTACAAGCATTACAACCTCACCCTCTATTTTTTGTACACCTCGACGTCCTCACCAATAACAACAAAGATAAAATCAGGAGAATGATATCCATTATTTCAGGGTATTACACATGTCTACAATTTTTGATCTCACGATTCCCTTGCAACATATTTCATCACTGGATATGGCCGTTAACAAAATCCTTTGTATGTGTTAAACAGATTGTACAAAGTGTAAAAACTTCCATTCTTAAACATTGAATTGAACCTATACATTTCTGAATAACAATTGCAAATCTTTGATTTAAAGGTGATTTATTATTTTCCCATTCCATTAATTAGTTATAATATCTTTTTTATTTTGTAGTATTTTCATTGCAAGAATGGGTGAGAAGCCATATTAAATTAAATAACGAAACAGAAAGGTAATCATATGTTGAAAATGATTAATGAAGTCAAAGTATAAGGTTACTGCAACCTTAAAAAATGGAAGGGACCTAAACTAGTTCTGAGTTATACTCTTTGGAAAGGTGGACACTTTGGCGCTGGTTGTCTTGAGAAACGATCTCAAATATTGAAGTAAAACAAACGTGTGTGTGTGCATGCTTAGCGAAATAAATAGCAACTATAACCTTCTAGTTTTCAAAAAGTTCCATTTTAAGTTTGTAATATCAAATAGTCTCTTGAAATACACTTTCTAAATGAAATATTAGAAATGCAGCACAAATAAAAGACAATGAAGCTGAAATTATATTACAATATGTATGGTCTTTACATCAATGTACCGTTTTTATATGATTGACAGTTCCATTTAAGGTGCGTTCCTTAGAGCATAGAGAGAACAATCACTTAAAGGAACGCATAAGAAATTTGGCAAAATATGAAAAGCTTTCATACCGCGCTGTGATGTTCCTGCTTTAGATGCAGAAGAACCCGTATCTGGCGATGGGTCTTTGAGGTCTTCGTGTTGTGTCGCTGCACAAGAACAGTACTCACATTTCAAATAACCTTCAAACTCGAAGCACTTGTTACAAACTTTACACTCTCCTCGTTGTATACCCCGACTGTCCACACCTTTGGATTCATACAAATATATGAGGTTCATTAATCGAATGTATCACGCACAAGAGGGGATAATAAAGACATAACTTACTTAGTCGAAAATAACAACAATACAACCTGGAGATCGTCATCCACTATTTCAGAGCTTAGCATGATCTGTCTTCAAATTTTAATTCGCAAATGTAACGTGTAGATTCATATTCCTAACGAACGTACCCGATCAATTGAAAATAAAGATGTCGGTACATACATTACACCAATAATGATTTGTTGCATTTTAACATAAAATTTCGCTGGATAAATATGATAAAAGTTTCAGTTTATAATGCATTAGGTCGCGTATCAGTGCTCTATTGTGGAAGAAGCAGATAAAGAAAAGCTTTTAGAGTGGCAATAATCGTATTCAAGAAAAGTGACATACGATCAGTATGACGAATAATGTATGTAAGGTATCCATGGCGATAAGATGAAAACTCGTTTGTTTAGAAGAGCAAGTAGCACAATCAAGTAATAGTTCTTTATATAATAATCATGTTGTTTCTTTTCTCATAAAAATCATTTGCGTATCCCTTTTAAATACATTACAAGCATTACAACCTCACCCTCTATTTTGTGTACACCTCGACGTCCTCACCAATAACAACAAAGATAAAATCAGGAGAATGATATCCATTATTTCAGGGTATTACACATGTCTACAATTTTTGATCTCACGATTCCCTTGCAACATATTTCATCACTGGATCTGGCGGTTAACAAAATCCTTTGTATTTGTTAAACAGATTGTACAAAGTGTAAAAACTTCCATTCTTAAACATTGAGTTTAACCTATACATTTCTGAATAACAATTGCAAATCTTTGATTTAAAGGTGATTTATTATTTTCCCATTCCATTCATCAATTATAATATCTCTTTTATTTTGTAGTATTTTCATTGCAAGAATGGGTGAGAAGCCATATTAAATTAAATAACGAAACAGAAAGGTAATCATATGTTGAAAATGATTAATGAAGTCAAAGTATAAGGTTACTGCAACCTTAAAAAATGGAAGGGACCTAAACTAGTTCTGAGTTATACTCTTCGGAAAGGTGGACACTTTGGCGCTGGTTGTCCTGAGAAACGATCTCAAATATTGAAGTAAAACAAACGTGTGTGTGTGCATGCTTAGCAAAATAAATAGCTACTATAACCTTCTAGTTTTCAAAAAGTTCCATTTTAAGTTTGTAATATCAAATAGTCTCTTGAAATACACTTTCTAAATGAAATATTAGAAATGCAGCACAAATAAAAGACAATGAAGCTGAAATTATATTACAATATGTATGGGCTTTACATCAATGTACCGTTTTTATATGATTGACAGTTCCATTTAAGGTGCGTTCCTTAGAGCATAGAGAGAACAATCACTTAAAGGAACGCATAAGGAATTTGGCAAAATATGAAAAGCTTTCATACCGCGCTGTGATGTTCCTGCTTTAGATGCAGAAGAACCCGTATCTGGCGATGGGTCTTTGAAGTCTTTGTGTTGTGTCGCTGCACAAGAACAGTACTCACATTTCAAATACCCTTCAAACTCGAAGCACTTGTTACAACCTTTACATTCTCCTCGTTGTATACCCCGACTGTCCAAACCTTTGGCTTCAATTCAAAATAGGATATTTATTAATTAATCATGTCACTGACAAGCTGAAATAATGATAACATGACCTGCTGAATCTAAAGTAACAAAGATTAAGCCAGGTGGATGACATCTGCTATTTTAAATGATTGCATGATCTCTGTTCAAACGTCAAATGAAATATTGTTCTAGTTTAAAAAAGCAAGTATTTCAATCAAATAATACTTTAATAATAATCACATAGCTCCTCCAAATACGGAGAACACGTTATAACATTGACGCTCTCATCTTTGTATTCCACGATGGTATTGACCCTTGGCATCATACAACTATTAGACATTTACTTTTGAATATTTCATGATAACGAGGCGAGAATTAGACAAACTATGGTGATATATATTACAAAAACAAGGAATGTAACAAAATAAATATCTTAACTACTTTAGTAGGAGATACTCGATCTCTCCCTCTTCTTAACGGTACACTGCAACACTATTTCTACGTGAGCAAAGTCCAATGTATGCGTTATTCCGATGACATCTAACATTCCAATACAAGGTATGCAACCGCCGATCTTAAGCACTTAGCCAGTTTATATTTTAATAACGTTGCAACTTTTTCACTTTAAAGCATCGTTCCTATTATTACCATTTATTCTTGAATTTAGAATGTTTTAATTTTGTTATAATGTTCATTGCAAGAAGAGCTGAGAAGCAATATAAAAATTTAAGAATATGTTGAAAATCATTAAAAATGGAAGGGACCAAAATAAATTATCGGCAGTCATCATTTCTGACCATCTCTGCTGTAAGGCGGATACTTTTGATTACGTTTTCTATTAGACACGATCTCAACTATTAACGTAAAGCAAACGTGTGTGTTTGCATGCTTCGCAAAATATATGTTTACAATAAGTTCTACCCTTAAAAGAGTTCCATTTTAATTTGTCAGTATGATATATTCTTTTGAAACACACTAAATAAATATAATATATGAAATGCAGCAGAATCAAAACACAAAGAAATTGAAATTATATTGATACAATTATAAAGAATCAGCGAGGCAAGTTGTATATCTATAATTGACAATCAAATATAAAAAACGATGGTAGGATATACCAGCTTTAGAAAGACACAAGTGTATGTAAGCGTTTTATCAGGATTATGATGCATGTAAAAACGGAATTAAAGTTTGATCAGGGGCAGGGTTTAGGATATTCCTAAGTGAATTTTGTAGGCTATTATGTTGTAAATAAAAAGACTCATTAGATTATTCTAGAACGTTATTTTCATACGGTAATGGTTGGTTTTAGAAAAATCTAATGATATGATGTTAAGCGGATAACTATATTATTTTGTGACTGTGATGATTTTACAATTCGTGCTTTATTATCTAACACTTTAAGTCGTATTATGTTGTTTGGGTTTAATTTTATTTTCTTCAAACTATTGAATTAAAGTGATTATTTTCTCTGGTAATGCTAACGTGAACAGATAAAATTCTTTGTTAAAGACATTCACTTAAATTTATACTGAATTCAAATCTGGAATGATGATTCGGTAATTCAACAAGAGACTGTTGACACATCTGTACTTTGTATGCTATAATAGACCCGTCCTCGCCTTCATTTTTTGATCTCTTCCGGATAATAACTTGCAGTTTCATTCACGACTTTGTATTACTAAGATTTTACAAAGCTTGTTGTCTTCACCCTTTTCTGTTACTGATGTTTAGAGCATCGACTCGTAACAGTACAAACACCAGTATCTGCCGATGGATCCGTGGTGTCTGCTTGTTGTTTCGCTACACACACATATAAGTTACATTTTAAATACCTTTCAAACTCAAAGCACTTGTTATGACCGTGCATGATCTTCTCCTGATACTCCGACTGTCCACATGATTTAAACAGGCTTCATTTCAAAATACAAGATTTATTATTCCAATGTATCTTGCACAAGATGAGATAAAAACGAGAAACCCGGTTTTGACAAAAACAACTACAATAAAAACATGAGAATGACATCCACTATGTCAGAGCATTACATGATATCTCTACAATTTTCTTTGACAAATGTCATATCTTCCAGTGTCGATTCCAATTCCCAAAAAGCGATCACCATCAATTCAAACCACATATTTTGGTACATAAGTGATATCTTGAAGCACTTCCTGCTTTTCGTCATTACAATTCAATGAACACATTTGATTTCGATTTCAATATATAACCAGTTATTTCAAGTAGCAATGTAATATTTGGGAAGAATCACACAAAACCAAGCTTAAACGGCAGAATTAATTAAGTTGAATAAAGATTATATAAGAACATCATAAATTAAAACATATCTGAGAGAATCTAACTAATGCCTAATGTTCTATTCACAACGCCGATCAGGTGAAAAGTCATAAGTTTAGAAGAGCAAGTACCACGTTCAAATAGTAATTTGTTATAATAATCAGGTGTCATATGGCATGTAAACCCAAAGAACTCATTGGAACACGTTGTAGTTCTGGACCTTCATTATCCTTGTCTTCATACAAAATGTTTGATATTTACTATTTAAACATTTTGTTATGACTTAAAGAAAGGAAGAAACGACCTCATGGTTTATATAACATAAAGAAAGGAAGGTAGATAATATTAAAATAGTATTTTAGTATTAAAACATGATCACACCGTTTCAAATGGTCTTCACTGCAACATTGGTTCTTTCCGTTAACAAAATATATTCTGTCTTTATCTTTTGGCACATAAGATTGGAATGTAAAGTTAAGAAAGTATATTCTTAAATAATTTATCCATCCAATTTATTTGTTAATAAGAATTGCAAATCTTTGATTTTAAAGCCGATTTATCAATAATACAATCTACTCTAGAGGTTTGATTTCTCTTTTATTAAGTGTTAATTGTTCTTGCAATAACGGGTGAGCAGCAATTTAAAATTAAATAGTGGATAACGAATAAGAATAAATTAAAATGATGAACCAGGCCAACGTATAAGTCTTAATTTGCAAAGAGAGAAATGGAAGGGACATGCACTAATTTTGGGTTGTCAACACGTTTGATCATCTCTTCTGAAAGGCGAATACCTATTTTTCTTTTTGTTTAATATATGATCTCAAATGTTAAAAAAGGCGAACTTGTGTGTTTGCATGCTTTGCAAAATATATTGCAGCTAACAAGTTCTACCCTTTTAAAAGTTCCATTTTAATTTAGCAATATCAAATCTCTCATGACATACTTTCTAAATGAAATGTATGGGAAACGAGTCAATTAAAATACAGGGTTATAAAATTATGTCTTTTGTTGACAAACATATATTCAATTCTGATGCAATGTTTGCATATTCCCGAATTAGAAAGATACGAATATGAGCAAAAAGCATATTATTGCGAACATGGGTCGCTTCTCTTGGGTCGGTGGTTCTGGCTGGGGGTTTCCCGGGTTCTGCCTCCACCATTAGAACTGGCCGCTAAGTATAGCCTATCGTGTGATGAAAATGTACGTTAAACCATACAACAAGATAACATTCAGAAAGACTATAACGACAATCCTAACCGTGCACGAAGATGTGATGTTGGATCGACATTCTAATTCAGCGGCAATAGATTATAAAGGATGACGTTAAAACACTTTCGTGTTACATCTTCGAAAACGATACACATAGCGCCCCAAAGTCATCCGGTACAACGCCAATATATCATTTGTGTTCAAGCTCAGAAATATTCATGCCACATGTTGTTCCTAAGCATGGATTTCAAAAACTGTTTTAAAACATTTCACGTGCATAACTAGCAACCGGTTTGTTACCATAATAATGTCAACACCTACCTGACATTTTTTAAAAAATGCAGACATAAATGTCTATGTTAAAGACACATTAGGTAAATATTGAGTGATGAATATAGCAACGCAGCTATCGCAGATGTCTGAATGTATCAGATCGGCCATTGCGTTCACAAAAATAAACATCAACCAACCCGAAGGAAGCACTTTAAGAATTTGTTAATATAGCGGGCGAGCTTGCATATGAAGAACCGCCAAAGTATGAATTAGGCTCAACGCTATTTTAACGATACATATAATATTTGATATTTGGAGTGAAAAAATCCCAAAATCAAAGTGAGACTGGTAAGATGGATTTATTGGGAGAATTTTGGTCTCACTAGAGTAAATGACGATGACCTCAACGGGGGAAAACGTTTACAAGACATCGGTATTCACCCAACTGGGAATAAAAGCGTTTAAAAGCAAAAACATCTATAGCTGAAAATCAAATCAAATTATACTAAAGCTACTACTAAAACGATGGAAATAGCAAAGAGCAGCTATATCCCCGTCGGAATGACACAGTTGCTACGCAATTTTGAATCGACAATGTCACGTGGATTTTGATCGATTAGAAACCCTCATGGGGAGTTATTGTGCGAGCAACAATTCCCACAATATCAGCAACTGAAATACTGTCACCACAATCATAAGCCTGGTTAACAATATAAATAATGGAATACTTGGTTAATCAGTACAGAGTAATTTCATGACTTCATATCATAATTACAAATATCACTCCGAGTATAGCTACAATGGTCTCGGTGTCAACAAGACCAGAATTTGACGTTGTATTTCCTTGCACAATGATGGTTTTGCCAGGTAGCGCACTTAAGATAGCGTTGTCCTAGCTGCGTATGTATTACAGTTGGCTCAACATCAGATCGCCACCGGTTGGCGTGCTGTCAGCCAGTAACACTTGTTTTTCATGGAAAACGCAACGGGATTAAACAACGCATGAATGACTCACCGTGAAAATTTTCGACGATGTTTCAGCAAGATAACAGGAAAAAATCTAAAATTGCTTTTACCGTTCATGTGTCTATGCTCAGTTCAGCCATCGAGATAAAAATCTTCAAAGTGCATCGTCAACGTGACTGCATTTTCGATCAAGACCGTGCTTAGGTGGACAGCAGATGCGACTGGGGAACTAACTTTGGATAATCCTTCTGATCGAGAAGGACGTCATGTAGCACCATAACTGTGTCTATTCCTGCCATGGCGAGGCCACCGCTGTCTAATTTGAATTTATTTGAAATGGTACAGAAAAATAACGAATCGTGTATTAGAAGGTATTTTATGTTTATTGGGTTCATTAATGGCAAGACGTTATTCAGTATATAAACGCCTGTGAAAGTGATAAACCACATGGGTATCCACACTTCCAACACAAATGGTGTTAGATCCTCCCATATGTGTTCCAACGCTGTATGGTACTTATTACCCTGCCAAACTTGATCGATCTGGCGACAGGAAATAGTTTGGTCATCTACTGACATTAAATTAGTCCTGGATTACACAAATATATTTCAAACAGACTATGTTTACTGCATTTTGAAGTTGTAAATATAGTCGCTTGATTAATACGTACTCTGACTGAAAGGCAATACTTAGAATGTCATTATATATAATGGACATTCAGCAGAATCGACGTCAAAAAATCAACAACACAGACACGAAAATGGGACCTGGAAAAGACAATCTTTCACGAGTACTACAGGATATAAGTCGTCAGTGGGAAAATATTATTACCGAAACCTCATACAACAATGATTTGTCACCGCGTGATCAGAACAGATTTGAAGTGGAGAACTAACACTGATTTGCATAGATTATTTAGTTAACACGAGGAATTAAATTTAAGAAGTTGTTTAAATGCACAAAGAGACATATACTGGAAAAAAAATATGTGAACTCTCTAATTGAAATGCAGGACAAAGAGAGAATTAAAACAAAAAGTAGCAAATAAATAAACCCTATCGGGAAAAGATTTATTACGACGCCAATATAATTGTCATAACACCGTTGAAGAGATATTTCAAAAGAGTAGAGTAACAAGGAGCCGCATTTGCACACGAAGATGTACTTATACCTTCACGGGAACAAAAACGTGCATCAACACGGAAAATACAAAATATAGCTTTACATGAACCCTTGTTCGATTCCAAATCTGACAACGAAGAAATTGTCAGAGCTGTGAAAGAACAAGAAAAGAAAACAAAATGTTTTTTTGTGAATCGTGTTCCTAAACGTCCTCGCGGATAGATTGCAACATTATCGATTCGAATGTGAACTTGTCTCCTCTATAGACCAATATTTTCAGTTCTGTCCTTAAGCACCAATAGTAAAATGCTTGTAGACTTGTAATCGCACGCTTGAACAGTCAAAGTTTATATAATTGCTATATTAAAGAAACGTGATATTTTATCAATACACGTCATGCTTCCCAAAATTATATTTGCGTTGCACATACTGTATAATCGTATATTTGCACTGTGAAAATATTTTATACCAACCGTGGAAGAAATACTGTGTGTCAAAGAATTACAGTGATATATCATGGCGAAGCATTCACATGTAGATGTGTATGGTATTTTGAAAGAATGGATCTAGATAACTAAATTGTGGAACAGCGTAGTGGAGTGCATCTAAGACTAAAGCAATGATACGCTTGAATACAGAATGATCAAAGATGCCCAAAAACTGTTATATCACTTTAGACCGCATTACCCGAACATTTTGATAAATTATTAAACGTAGGAATTGTTTTAGAGCAGCAACGATGTAGACTAAGTCAATCTTATTCGTAAAAACCTAGGAAAACAGTATCTGACATTGTCAAGAAAAAAAAGATAAAAAAATGTTTGAGTTCTTAAAATTATGTAAACATATTTTTTGTCAGATACAGCTTCATGGAAGAACTTGGTTATTATAGTAATAGTCCCATACATTAGTTATGATGAACGCATTTAATTTGTAACAAGCAACTACACTGAACCATTTTGCTGTTCTATACAATCTATTTGCAGCTGATTATAGATGTGATTTGGATGCAGCGCTGTGAGTTTTCGACTCTTGATATTGAGATGAGATTCTAGATGTAGAGCTGGTATCTTGCATGCGGATTCGTTGGGCTCAATCGGGTATAACTTGTGTGTCGTTGTCATTGGTGATGTTAGTTCATTTGAAGATAGTTCTCTCGTGCAGAGGATTTAGAGCGTCCAGACCAACATATCGGCAGCAAACAAGTGGTGTCATAAGACCTCCTTTGGCAGACTAGAATGGGGCAGATCATGCGTGGTGGCTCCATGACCATCTGACAGTACTGTGGGACTAAAACACTTAGTGGTCGTCAAAAAGATTTTGCTATAATCAATGCAGATCATTTTGTTACAATGGAGTGTAAGAATGGAGTGGGGCCTACCGGTGTAAATGTATTATATATACAGTGATTAAAATAGCTATATCGATTCTAAAAGCTTCTTGCGGTTCTAATGAAATCGTACTGATATTGTTGAACAAATGGTTTGTGATTGAGGAAATGTAGACAGAGTGGAATTGATACAGCGTGCTTTCTGAAAGCTTTTTAAAAGTGGCACACCTGTTCCTCATATCCCTAGGGTCGGTACATATACGTTATTGAAAGGTGCTACAGACCCAGTTGGGTAGTTTGGGTGTTCCACCAGGATGATGGAAACGCTATTCCAGTCCGGTTGTCTGTATAAATTATATGGGGCACAGTTTATCCAAGATAAGCAAAGCTTTGCAAGGAATTGCATATCTTGCTTGATTGTAAGCTACAATTCTAATGAGGGCCTTCTCAGCATGGCAGTATCTTTCGAGTACACTCTCCTTTCCAGCCGTGTTGCTTATGTGTTGTGCGTCAGATGCCGTATGTTGAGGCCATCTTGGGTGATCAAGTTTTTGATGTCAAACGGTAAGAGAAGCCTTTTGTTTATGCCGTACCACTCAATTTAGTTCTTGTGGTATTTAAAGTGAAATTTCACTTCTGTCTTCAAAACCCAATTTCACTTTCAGGCTATCTTGTGGTGTTTCCTTGTTGTCCTCGATAAGCTTCTTCCCTCCTGGTACAAGCTGTATACTCCATGAGCATCTGAGCACCCCACTGTTTTCAAGCGATCTTGGTGCTATTCATCTTTTGGAGGTGATCCACGTGCACCCAGATTAACGTGTCATTGCACTCTCGATTGGTAAACAGACGGTACTTTCCTGTGTATTGGAAGATATCATATAATCCATTATCCGACCTGTCGACGTGGTTGTTAGTTTAGATGCCCATTAACTAGCTGTCAGTGTTTAATAACAAGAGACACACATTGTAGCAGTAGCCAGCTTGTACATAGTTATTACAGAAGTAAAACATTAGGAGGTTGGTAAGATCGAATTCTATCATCCCAGTATATATCAGCTGGTTGAACCTGTTGTTCACAAGGACAAGTTTACCGAACAGAATGGGAAGTCGGCTATCAAGTGACGAAGCGAGTACGTCTCGTTCTCCGATATCAAAAGAAGTGGAGGTATAGGTGATATATATGATTCCATGTTTTGTTATGCTTATGGCTCTTCTCACCCGGAATAAATAATAACAAATACACGTTCTAGGTCATACGCAGAAAGTAGAGGTATTTTCCGCACTAGAAACCAAGACTGATATTTCAAGGTCGAAGAGCACAAGTTTGTAACTCATCTTCAGAGTAAAATTGGTGCCTGTGAAGATGTGCCATACATGATATGCTCGCTCAGTTGTGTGTGGTTAGTACTCCGCGCAGTTCATTAAACTCCGGCAATGCAATTCCCACCTCCCCAACCTCCCCATTGCCGCAAGGGCGAGGTGGCACCGTTTCTAATATTAGATATGACCTTTGTTTTTTGCCTTGCTGGGACCGGTATAGCTTTCTTGTGCCATGCCCCTTCTCTCTCTCTCTCTCTCTCTCTCTCTCTCTCTCTCTCTCTCTCTCTCTCTCTCTCTCTCTCTCTCTCTCTCTCTCTCTCTCTGTTTTGCTTTGGTTGTTAATAATATTGATCATAATAATGACAATAATATTAGGCTGTGTTCACAACTCCTAAAAATCTACTTTTTATTCCACTTCAGTCCTACAACGTTTACTTATATCTACTCAATTCAAACGTATGTGTTCTATTTAAAAGCAACAACCATCTAGTTGCATGAACATTGATCAACATTATGCGTCAGTGTGACTAACGGCTTGACGACTGTTTTACTATATAAATAGAAAATAAGCTCCTAAACATTTCCAATAATTTTAGAACAGCAGCCTTTAACATGTTTAACCTCTTCATATAATGTTTAATTTTCTAATCTGTGAAATTAATGTTTTCAAAGAAAATATGATGACATTTTATTTTGTTTAAACGTTTATTGAACAGAATGAAACAGTCAACAGTGTGTTGATTATATTACTGTACACACGTCAATGAGTGGTCGCATTCGACAGATGTTTCGGAGAGTAGTGTTTTGAAACAAAGCATGTTGGTAAACGTTAGTTCACTTGTATGAAATTTAGTTCTTTACTTTGTTTATTTCTGCATCCAAACGTGAATGTGTGGTCTTGGCAAGCTTCCAGTTCATTTTGGTAGCAGTAACTGCATCTTAATTTCGACTCTCACGTGAATATTTTGTAATCAATTCCTGGATTCTCCATCATTTCCAACATGATTATGAAGTAAAAATCTTTACTTTAACACGTTTTTGCTATATTCAGTCAAATGGTGTTTAATGGTGTTTCTCAAACAAAATGTGTATATTTGGTGTACATTGAAAAATGTATTTAATAATATATTTGTTACATAGGCTATCGAATCGTTATTGGCTACCCCAGTTCAGTCACTGATAATCTGCATTATTCATTTTGTCTGTTAGGCCTTCTTACTGATTTAACAAATATATGCTACATGGTCTAAAGTCGTCACATCCTTAAAATATTTTATTCCCTATAGGGAGAGAGGGGATAGAGTAAAGGAACAGAAGAAACAGAAGGAGAAGAAGGAGTAAGTTAGAGGATTGTTAAAATAGTTAGAAAGGTAAGTACTTGTGGAAATAGCTCCATTGTTCTTGTCATCGTCATCATCATCGCTGCTGCCGTCGTCCCCATTGCTGTCATCATCGGTCTGTTCATCTTTATTGCTGTCGAATGAAGTGCTTTTCCTATTAGTAGAAAAACGAGATAAAGGATTCATATCACATAAACGTTTACATGTATCAAATAAACTTTATGGTTTAGGAAACTTATTTTTCTTTCGACTGATAAAATTTATTTGTCCTATTGAACATGATATTTTTTCTAATCTTACAAACAAACGAATGATACGGCGCCCAGCAGCATACAGTTGTGTACATGTGTCAAACATGGTTTCGTAACACTCAATTTTAGAATGACCCTTTAAATCTTTAGTGGTAATGAACTTAAAGGCTTATACCAATATTAGTAGTGTGTATGTTGTCGTATATATTGTTATATTATGTTCGTTTCCTTTGGGTCACATGCAATATCTTTGTTTGATAGTGTAAGGTATAACAGTCGCAATATAATTTCATCGCTTCATAACTTTACAATAAGTAGGACTTAACAGAAAGGTCGTGCGTATTGCAGATTTAGCCACGTAATTTATTTTTTCTACTCCATATCCTAACGATTAATTCTCTATTTGCATCAAAAAACAAGTTTCCTCACCTTTCAACAATTGGTAAAGGAACGAAAGACTCACGCTCAATCCGAATTATGTCATGTATCTTATATAAATATATTACATCACGGTAACAGTTAAATAAACGAACATGAAACACAATACCTTGAATTGTCTTTTGGCCGTTCTAGTCTGTCACGTCCCAGTTTAATATCTATGCTGTACGTTGTATTTGAATATTGCGTTCCTCTCAACAATTTAGAAAACCATTTCTCTATAAGACGCTTGATTTCGTCTTTATGTTGGAAGAATCTATTGCAAAAAAAGTCTATATTCTCAGTTAGGAATACCAAGACAATACTTCCTTTATCAGCTTCTTTGAAGTCACCTCCGCAAGTTGACTGGACAAAGTCTTCCAGTTGTTTTCTTTCTTCACAGTCAACTTGATTGTGTTCCTCTTTAATTCTTTGCAGCACGCTTCTTTCTATCTCCTTTCGCTCTGCATTGCCATACACTGATATGTTAATATTGACAGTCCTTTGATCTGAAAAATACCGTAACAAGGGTAACATTAACGAAACATAGGCACGTGCAACTGTTCTCATGCTGACTCTCACACGTTGTGCCTGTATGCAAATAATTTCATATTATATTCCTTTTTAACATGAATAACTAACAATAATCATCAAAACTATAACCAAAAACATATCTAACCGATATCGGTAATCTCTTAGACGTTTCAGATTAATTCATCCTGGGTTGTAGAACTCGATTTGCACACGTGAATTTTCTAACTGTAGAAAATGAAGTAGAGTGCATGGACATAACGGCATGAACCTTCTTACCTGTTGTCATTAATAACTGCCAAGATAATTCTATAAACAATGTTGGACACTGGTTACAACTTTATATATATATATATATATATATATATATATATATATATATATATATATATATATATATATATATATATATATAGTAAACATAGAGACATGTTTTTCTTAAGGGGTTGAAAGACATCCATCGATGAGATCCAACAATAAGAACATTCATACAAGTGCTTTTGACTATACGGAAGAATTTATGTCAAGGACAAAGGAACAAAACCGAACAAACCGCCATGGATGCGATAATAAAAACTGCAATTGCGTCATACCAGGCACTTCTATAAATGGTAATAGCAACTGCCCTATTGGGCGCTCAGCATTAAGAGGTTAGTGTGATGACTATTCGGCCACGTGTCAGGATAATGGGACCGGTTGGAAAATGATAATACATGTCTGGGGCATGATGCGTCAGTGTTAGAATCACAATCAACTGCGCGACTACAGACAACGTAGCAATATGACTGAAAATTGCTAAAGCTACTTTAAAAATCCAATCACACACACTCTCTCTCTCTCTCTCTCTCTCTCTCTCTCTCTCTCTCTCACACACACACACACACGAAACAAGACAAACGCAATATTCCCCTGACATGTTTTGGGTAAAATATTCTTCCATGCCAAGCTAGAATAGAATCGAATTATTCTATTTAAAAAATACATATTTGAATTTAGACAAATATTGTATGCCTTTAGATTATACCTCAGCCCCAATCAATTATTGTGTGACAACCTGATATTGTAATCTGTTACAACTACCATCATATTTGACTCAGTATCTTCACGTTCGAAGAACCACAGTTGATGACATCACTTGAATTCATCTCAGGTTTAAACACTATTGAAGATAGTTACAGGAATAAAAAAGAACAGCGTATGTTTTAATTAAATTAGCATAGTGTCATAGAATTTGTGTGCATAAAAGAACACATCTAAAAGTAATTCTTTATCAGATTTCATGTTTACATCTGGAACGACGTAGTGCTTATTGTTATTATTAGCCTTACGCTAACAAAATACCTCCTGCATTTAGACTAAGCAAATTCTACTACTAATAGGCATAAAAGAAAAAAGCATAATCATTACAAGTCAAGAAAGATGTATGATGCATCTTCAGTCATAACATGATACCTTTCTTTACAATAGCACTTATATGCATTGACATCACAGTTTGCACACGACACTGCTTGCAACCGTTCTCCTAACTTCAGACAAACAACATGGATATCACTGAATTATATGCAGTGGGTTTAAATGTGTTCTTAAGTCCGTAGAAAAAGATACAACTATTCATGTAAAGAGATTGATAAAAAGTACAGTTGATTGTCAATACCTGGAAAAATACAGCAGTCCATTGAAACTAGCATAATTCACTTTATTAAATACACGATAATGTTAAATGTATACTGTCCACGAACAGGTAAGCTTGTTGCCCGCATATAAAATGCGTAATGTCCAAAGAAATATGAACAAAATTAACTTGCCCTTCCCTTAAATTTACACTTTCTTTAAAGGTTCGGTTAATTATTTGGCAAACATTTAATGAACAAAGCAACAACTGTTGATGTTAGCGCTACGTGTAGCGAGTCTGGCTGCTTAATTAAGTATGGGGGTGCGGGGTGTAACCAACATGAAAGTGTCTGCTTTAGTTACTGTCAGTTTATGCTTATGAAAACAGTATACAGACTGAATTATGGTAATAGCTCCGACTATAACATTGTTACACTTCCACGAAATGCAGAGAGAGAGAGAGAGAGAGAGAGAGAGAGGAGGGGGGGGGGCGGCGATATAGTTCGCTTTCTTTCCCGATCTATGCACAGATTTTGCATTCTATAATACCTTTAAATTATTATTGTCCAAGCCACAACGAATTGCATTTTCAGTGGTGATCGATTAAGATGCGACTAAAGATATTGATATGTTTAAAAAGCTCATTAAGTACAACTATGGTACCATTATCACTATATATCGTGCCTAAATATTTGTTGTTGATTGGTCCTTAACGTCCTTTTGAGGGCATTATTCGCACAAAAAAATGAAGAGAAAATGGGAGAAACGTTTCGTACATACGATTCGCCGATGGAGCCGACCTGAACCCGCGATGTTTGTATTGTGAGTCTGACGACACCCAAATGAGCTACCACGGACTGATAAGCGTTTTCTGCAGCAGCGATTCAAACACAGTTTGATTACAGACATATACATATATATTATTACCTGGTTGAATCTACTGCATCACTGACTTTGAAAATTGTTGGCAGCAAGACAAATATAATTGTTTTGATGATGCTGCTGATGATGATGAAATGATTTTCATTGATTAGAGGAATACACAACCTTTGTATTAGGATTAGGGAATAACATATGTTAGCAGGCGCAGACAGTCTGGTGTAGATCAATTATGCGTCATCCAATTTCTATTTGTGTTTACAAAGCAATCAAAACTAAATTTGATCCAAACAGATATCACTTTATAGACAATTGTGACTCAGCAAACCTACTTGATTATGGTTGTAACAATTCATTATTTATAATATATATACAAGCATTATGGGACCGTAAGTATATAAATGTATTGACAACCTTCCGAAACAAGGCATTTAAGTACCACTGCTGTACCTTGAGATCAGAAGGTAGCAGATAAATCATATTGATATATATGAATACGTGTTACAGCATCCAAGTGCTACGAAAGTATTTGTACCACCACAACAGCGTCTTTGTGTAATATTATTCACTGGTCACGTCATGGATTTTCAATAGACGGACTTCATCATGATGGGCAGTTATGCAATCTCATTATGCAAATACTCATACATCTCATAAGAAGTAAAGTGTTACTATTATCGTTTTCTTGAGTGTCTAGAGAACGTTCACCAATCAAAGGTGAGACTGAAAGTGGCGTACATGTGCTTTAACTTAGAAATATGGTACATATGCTGAATGTTTAGGCTGAATCTGAAAGAGACCGTGTTGAAGTTTAATTTTCGTTTTCAATAACATAGTTTAATTAAAATGCATATATTGAATTTACATTTTTGTGTCATTCACAATTACATTTAATTTGTCTGGATGTATGTATTGGTGATTTTCATTATGATTAACTGAATGTTTCATTTAATTAGTATAAGTCGATGGACGTGGGCGGTAATATAACATGATCATATTGCATGCAAGTGTCAATATATTTTCATACATGTCCTTGCCAATGGAGTATAAGAATGTGTCATATTACTTCCGCCTTTTTGTTTTGCTTCCTAAAGAAGTCTATCAAAACGCTTAAGAACTAAAACAATTTTTTTTAATCATTTAATGGATGCTACATCTTGCACAAAATCATAAAAACAAATGTTTAATGGAGCCGGACATATCACATTCACCTGTGGATTGATATGACATAGCACTGTGTTGTAAAACCTTTGAAACAAGAACGAAATCATAGTTGTAACGTCGCAGCCATAGTAAAAGTGATTCAAATATTTAACCATGTTCAAGAAGGTAAGAGAATAATTGCCATTGTTCGTCAAGTAACTTCAACTGGCTATGATACATGTATTAAATGTTGCAGAATGTTAATTTCATTTCTACATTTCAACAAGTTACTGAAACAAACGCCAACAGAAAACGGTATTTGCGATATTATAGGCTGAACTTTCGGTGTCACCGTTTTCTTTCAAATCATATTTGCATCTATTATCTCAATTACATCACCTTACAATGGTGTTATTCCATCGATAACATGTTTTATACAGGCAACTATTTAATATTAAAACATCTGTCAAATGAGATACATTGTAGCTTGTTCTAGAGAGTTACATAAATCAGAAATGTTCCTGTCATAAGCTTTAGTAACATAGCACATAACTCCAAATGGAGCTATCCGTATTATAACTTTACATTAACAGCCTATATTATAGCCAATGACAGTTTCTCGCTTTTCATAACTCCAAATGGGGCTATCCGTATTATAACTTTACATTAACAGTCTATATTACAGCCAATGACAGTTTCTCGCTTTTCATAACTCCAAATGGGGCTATCCGTATTATAACTTTACATTAACAGTCTATATTACAGCCAATGACAGTGTCTTGCTTTTCATAACTCCAAAAGGGGCTATCTGTATTATAACTTTACATTCACAGTCTATATTATAGCCAATGACAGTGTCTCGCTTTTCATTTGTTATTGGTGATTGTTTCAGGAAATCTGAAAAGGCTATGATGGCACGTACATCGTTCAATCTACTGAATAACATTGGCATTTGACATTAAATTCTCTATCTGATGGGAACATCTAATGGCATTTTGAAATTGTAAACATATAAACTAAATTCATGTAATGATACAATCCCTGAAAGCTGAGAAAGAGATTTAAAATCAATAAGATAAATCTATACAAAGAAACATGATCTGAGTCTTATCAACGTCTATTCATTAGAGGCAGTTTCCGTTTCTGATGAGAACGACTCTCATATCATTATCCTTTTGTCAGTCATTCTAGCATATTCACAGCTCACTCAATAAATCAGAGACAGGCAAATTCTCCAACAAAAGGTCACGCTGTTCAGAATTGTTTATTTTGGTCATCTTCTATTGACATATGTGTTGTAAACTGCATCCACCTTGCAATATGTGTTTCAAGTCATATGTTGGTATTCTTTAGACAAAGATTCATTCGCTTGAGCAATAGAATTCGTCTGTGATGCTATCTCAATCTGTTGTTATAATGCAGTCATGAACCTGAAAGAGTGTAAAAGAACAAATTAGAGAATTTGCACATAAATATCTTTCACACACTTCACCATTACTTTATTGGCAATGTGTCTGAAATATTATCGCAAATCCAATATTGTTATGAGACATGAAACTGTTTAGGGTCAGCATTGCTAATGTCATTAAAATCAGCGCTAAATATACAAGTACAACTAGCAAGGCCTTAATTTATATATTATCTCATGAAGTTATTTCTACATAAAAATAACGCTTGTGATATAATACATCAATTTATCTGATCAGGTTTGACGAAACAGTGATCTGGCGGACGCCTATAGTAGAATGTTCTGTTCACATTTCAGCTCGACAATGACATTGTGGCTGTATCTTAAAAAGGTGAAAACCTCTCTTGAGACAACATAAGAGAGGCTTCCATATATACCTCTCGCTCATTACTACATGGACACCCTGAGCACAAACATTTGTGAGCAGTTTGGAAGATAAAATGAATTGATAAACTGAATTTTATAAGTATGAGCCACGTGGATTATAAACGGGAACGTACACAGTTGTAACTAAAACTGACATTCTACTTGATTTATTGTTATATTTTGTACTGATACATAATATATGCATATGAAAACACAACATTAAATTGTAGAAGCATTTGGAAGCACAATGGAATACCACACACGTATATGTTATACTATGAATAGTACAAAAACACAGCACCACTTCCCACTTCTTAAAGTACGGAATATGTAAGCATTTGAAACACTCACCATTTAAAACATTTTAAGTGTCTTATGGATACAACTTTATAGCAAGACGTAAACACGTGCTTTGTGTTTAAAGATGAGATTATGAATTTTGCAGAATCTTTATAACTATATTATTAGTATGCTTATTAAATTTGCTTGTTTGCTAGTTAGTTTAATTTTAATGTATTAAAATTTCATTACATAGTTGTATTTAATTTCTTTTAAATTTCATTATTTGCTATTTTAATGTAACATGGACTTATCCAAAATTAACTTGATTTCTGCTTGACCCGAATATATTTTGTTATTTCATTATGTATAACGGCAAATACATTTCTAAATTATTCTCTATCTGTATTGGTTTAATATCAGTATTATTAGTAGTAGAAGTAAATATGTTTATTTGAGAAGATGAATACGTTTTAGAATATCAAATTAGCAAATGCTAACTCGACCTGAGATAAAGCAGAGAACTATATAATCTTGTAACAGGAGGATATTTTCAGTTGTGCTTTAAGACCTAGCACTTTTTGAGTTGTATTATATGTTGTGTTTGGTATCAAAGTATTGAATTTGAGTGATTGTTTTCTCTGGAAAGACAGAAGTGCCTATATACATTCCTGGATAATGCCATTCATTGGAATTAAAAGTGAATAGGTTGATCTTTATTTTAAACAGTAACCATGAACAGTTAGACTTCTCGTAAAAAGATGACCATTCTGTGACAAGAAACATTTTGGCCCAATCCTTCGTGGAATAAATGTTTTGGATCAAAGTGTTTTAAATTGGATTAGTCAGTCTCCATCGTATTCTACTGTACACGTGTATAATGAGATTGATCTGAATTTTGTATCTCTTCCGACGTGTACCTATTGGGAGAAGAAATGAAATGTCATTTAGGAATGCTTAAAAATGAAGAATAGCAACATTTCCAACAAAGACATATTCCAAATGCTCTTATTACTAACAGATCACGCCCGGTTATGTATTGAAACAAAACAGTTTTTTTGGTCAAATAAACCCAAGTCTGATTTTATTATAGAAAATCATAAACCATTCATGTCGAATGGTACTACATCAGTAATGTGTGATTCGGCCAATCCTATCCCTATTAAAATTTTAAGGAACACATGAGCTTCTCAAATTCTGTTATTATCAGATACATTGCCTTTTCTGAAAAGTGTTCTTAAAACTGAAAGCGTTCTTATTGAGCGAGTACAGTTCGGCTTTGCTAATGTTCCCCTCTATTGTATACATTTGTCATTGGACTTAGTCTTTTGACGCGTGCCGGTCGGAACGTTTCATCCTTAACCATTGAGATCATTCATTTATTAAATTACAATGACCTAGCTAGAGGCAGAGTTGTGGCTAATCCACTTGTAATTGACAAGCTTTGTTTAATCAGAAATCTATGATTCATACCCAGCTTGCTCAGTTAATAGAGCTGTCCTTTTAACTGACATGTATATTGGTCAGGTTTTTAATCGGGCCACATTTCCATTGTTTTGATCAGTCTGAGGGTATTAATGACAGTGATCATCCTTTAGTTGCTCATTCTCTTTATTCTAATCAAGGTGACAAACGACAATCACTTGTCGTCAAACAGGAAAAAGATCTCGTTTGTTTGAGATGGCTGTTAGCGAACACGAATCAAAAGATGTACCAATCTGCTACTTTATTTTAAAAGTTGGTACTTATGCAAAATGGAGACCACCTGAGGTACCTGCTGTAGACGAGTGGTTAGTGAACTGTCAAGTTGTAGTTCCGTCATATAGACAGGATTTCCTTAGTCTAGCCCATGAAACTCTTTTGGCTGGTCATTTAGGGATCCGTAAGACTTATGACAAGAGTTTGAACCACTTTTATTGGCCAGATATTAAACGTGATGTTTGTAAATGCTGCAAATATTGTCACACTTGTTAAATGTTACGAAAACCTAATCAGACGATAACAAAGGCTCATCTGCAATTGACGAACCAATATGCAGAATAATGGTAGACAGTGTTCGTCCCTTACCTTAGACGAAGTTATCTAACCATTACTTGTTGACCATACTGTCTGCGTCTGGACGCTTTACCGGAGCCAAATACTTGGAGGAATATTAAAACTAAAACAATTGTAATAGGTTTAATAGAAGTTTTTTTGTACAAAAGTTGGCCTTTCCAAGTCTATCCAATCTGATCAAGGGTCAAATTTTATGTCTGGAATATTCCAGCAAGCCATGGAGCTTTAGAGAGATTTCATAAATATATGATTACATCACATTGTTCCCGTTGATTGGGAAGCTTCATATTTTCCTGTCACCAACATCTTACCATTTTATATTTAACTATTATGGTATTTTATATCGCTGGTCGATGTTAAACCTTTCTTATTTTTGAATATCTAACCAATTGTATGGCGCTAAATAGCCTAAAAGTGCTGGTGCGCCGTTAAAATTCAAGCAAACAAACAAACAAACAAACCGTCACATTGTCTTGATACTGGAATTTTGTTAAAATTGCGGAACTTCTGACAAGTTTATTAAGCGTGAATAACAAGTTTCTTTGGGCTGACAAATATCAGGAGACAGGGCCGGCGCTTCCGCTAGGCGAACTAGGCAATCGCCTAGGGCGCTGTGCTAAGGGGGGCTGGGTTTTATTTCATGATGGGCGGGTGGGGGAAGGGCGTGAGTGGGAAGGGGGGCGCCAGATATCTGATCTCGCCTAGGGCACCAAAATGCCTTGCACCGGCGCTCTCAGGAGACTTGATAAGTTAAAAGATATACTGAAGAGTGCACCAGTTGTTTCAGCTCCAGGTTTCAGTCAATCATTTACACTGTATGTTTATGTAAGTGATGATGCAGTATTGATTCAGAAAGACATAAATGGTGTTTGATGATCCAGTGTGTTATTTTTCTAAGAAATTAAATAAGCACAAGATAAATTATTCCACAATCGAGTCAGAATATTTGGCTTTGTTAATGGTATTACAACACTTAGACAACTATATTAGTTCAGGTATGTCTCTGATTATTGTGTTTAGAGATCACAATCCCATTACTTTCATTGGTACGATGAAAAACAAAACTCAGAGAGTATTAAGGTAGATTTTGTTGCTGCAACAATATCGTATTGACATCTGTCTCGTTAAGTGAAAAGAAAAGTTAATAGCATTTTATGTTTTATGCTTTATTACGTAAATCTTTCTTTTTATGAGGGAAAGTGTCATGCATATTTAATGTCATTGTTTAAGTAAGTTTTATTTATTTTTTAAAAATAATTACGTGCTATGGTAATGTAACAATGTACGTTGGACTTGATCTTCCCAAATTTCAGTTCATTTTGTTCTTGACCTAATTGATATTCTTTTATTTCATTATGTGTGAACAACTCATACGTAGCTAATTTATTATCTGTGTGTATGGGTTTAAAATCATAATTATTAGTAATGGAAGTAGATATGTTTATTTGTGTCTAGGCAATGTTTTTGGAATTTCTTGATTGAATTCTACATAGTCGATGTTAAGGTTTGTATTTTCTTAACATCGGGATCTTTCTTGAATGTTATTTTCCATTAGGTGATGATATTGTTTGAAAATACTAATTGTAAGTACAGATCGATATAATCTTTCAACTGAGATGATATTTTCAACTGTGCTTTAGGACCTAGCACTTCTAAGTTATATGTTGTGTCCATTATTTAATTTTTGAGCTGGAAAATGCATTTCCTCAAATTTTTAAACTAAAGTGGTTATTATGTCTGGAAATACAAAAAGACTGATAAAATTCTTGGATAGCTACATTCACACAGTTTTTTGGATTTATTTTGGACTTGTACTGAATTATATTCAGGACATTAAAGTATTAGGACTTGTGCATATAATTGTTTAAACTATTTTGGGATTAAAATTGCAATACCGTAAATTCTCGTCTCTCATTTTCATTTTGTATTAGTGGGAAATAAATTCTTTGCTAATATTTACAAGATTTGCTTTACACTCGTTCTTGTTACCTATTTCGAGAGCATTAACTCGTAACAATATTAACAGCTTAATGATGTATATTCAGGGCCTCTACTCAAAGCCACCACCATCCCAATTCGACACAAATAACAGACTATGAATTCCAATTGTAAACTCTTACCTCATATTTTGATGGGACTAGGATATTAATCAGTTTGCCCTTTTTCGCCAACTAATGCAAGCTGCGCATATACTTATATTTGTAGCTGACTTCTCTGGGAAGTTTTCTGTTGCGTCTCGAGTCAACATTATTGGAGCTGATTGTGAACGTTGCGGAACCGGATGAGAAAATATTCTTCACTGCAGGTTTGTCACTGCATTTTCAATTGCTGTTGTAAATCCGTATGCATTCTATGATGTTATTCCGTTAAGTATGACTGAATGGATCCCTGCATCCAGTGTAGGCAGTGAAGTAGCTTCCATGAAATATTTGTCCAAAAATATATGTTGGTCCGTACATTCTGTGATCGATATATTTTTTGTAGCGTTAATGTTTTTGGAATCAGGGTTATAACTGCAGATTCGGCTCGCCAGATCCGATGATAGTACATTCAGATTCTATATGCTATAGCTTTCCACATCAACATGCTAAACCAATAATTCGTTTTTATCACATGATTCATTTCTTTTTTCTAATTAGTTAAATCTTTTCCATATGGCGAATCGCACAAAGCACTATACAAATGATATTGAGAACTCACTATAGCTCTAAGAAGAAATCGTCATTTTAACTTTGTTGCCCATTATAATATGATAATCTTATTTATTTTGTCTAACGAACAATCCTTTCTTAAAAGAAAGTACAAAACTATATCTACTGTATCATATAAGGGTGTATTCAATACAAGAAAAATATGCTTTGTCCCATTAAATTATGTAGATAAAATAAGCTATTCTTGGAATGTCTTTACGACTGGAGTATCATACAATCAGCTGATAGGGATGTAACGGTTCGTTTGTACATTATCTGTTCGGACAATAACAGACTATGAACTGAATTATATATCATTCGTGGATGTGTTGCTAATGATACTAACAACACAATATCGATTGCATCATGCTATTTGATTTCGTTTTCTTAAGCATTTTTCAACGTGAAGAAACGTCAACTAAAATATATGCATATTGCGAAACATTCATGGGAGGAAACGTAATGACTACTATTACGTTCAATCACAAACAACCCAGTGTAGAACAATCCAGTGCTCTGTTTCTCCTTGTATGTATATATATATATATATATATATATATATATATATATATATATATATATATATATATATATATATATATATATATCATTTAAATAACACAAAATAAGAATAGACTTACCGTTGATATTGTATCTTTTCTCAACTGTGTTGGTGACGGTCTTATGGACAGAGTTGTCAATCATATTATCATTGCCTACGGTAACACAATTGGCCTTGAAAAAAGATAAGTTCGTTATACCATACCAATACAGGAAAAATACCAAGATAATTCATGAAGTGTAACAATAATTCCCTTCAAAAACGTGTAGCTCTTCATTTGTCAGACAAGAAAAGTATCGAATAGGCAATAAATGCAAAACTTAATGTGACTGAACATTGTGTACACGTTATTATAGTCAGCGTGACAATGACAAATTATATCCTTTACTGTATTTTATCAGCAATTGATGACAGTATAGTGACCAAAGCGTGCACAGTATGGGATATTGTACAGGAAGAAGGAATATAAGAAAATAATATATATATATATATATATATATATATATATATATATATATATACACACACATGTGTGTATGTATGCAAAGGTGGCATATGATATGGCTTTTACTAGTGGGTATGTGTAACAGCAGGGAGAGACAGACAGACAGAGACAGACAGACAGACATATCAGCATAGACATGGATACTGACTGACGTAAATGTTAGGTTAAAAGAATTCAATAAAAGTGACTCATGTAGTTACATCAGTAATGGTACATGTTGAAGCATCGGTACTGTTGTTAACATTCACTTTGTCCTTCACATCTTCTGAAAAATGAGGAAAAGAACCTTGCATGCAGATTACTGAAATAATGCTTTCTGCTTCTTAATACTTTAGATGTGATATGCAGCCGATTGTTGGAAGTAAATAATTATATTCTATATAGAGAAAGAAAATTTGGGCGATATTAGAAATCAATGATTCTCAAGTGCACCATCAAGAGACCTTCCGTATTTAAGATAGTTCTACCCTCCCATTTGATAACCCCTTGAGGGCCAGAAAATTCCGTTTCTTTCTCGTTTAAAACCACAACTGAGAAGACAGGACTACGCTTTAAAGAACACTTACTACTGCAACTTACATAACAAATCATCTATATACCTGAGTCCTGTCTAACTAATTAGATTTGTAAATTCACAGCACTTGATATAGACAAACTGCCCATACATGCAATAAAGAAAATAAAACATTTGTACATCATTTAATACACCGTCATACATTCCGAATCATTTTCTTAACAAAATGATGCAAAACCGTCCTAAAATTGTATATTATTTGTTTTAACGAACCGATTCTGAATATATGATGTCGTACAAAATGCAGTAGTGTTCATCTGCAATACTTGATGAAAATTTCAATTTTTCATCGTTGAACTCTAATAACCATAATTTCCATGGAACATTTGTTGTAGTTTAATTTTCAGAACTGACTTTAAAGTACCTCACATCTTTCATTTGAAAAATGAAAAACTACGGAATTATTCACGGAAGTTAGCATTGTCGCCTGTTTGACAATAACCTCACTATGAGTATTAGTAATGCCTCAAAGCTGTTAACCGGTCTTTCAACAAGTTGGCCCCCAGGGTGGTAAACGACAAGCTTCAAACGCTAACATAATAAAATATAGCCACCACAATTAAGACTGGCCAATGCTCTAGTGAAATATCTTTATTTCAATCATCCAAGATTAATTTAATGTTTAAATCTAGTTAATTGTCTCTTGATCTAAGGAACCAACCTATATGTGGTTTATGAAATACATCACTGTAAAAATTAAAGGTATCTCAAAGTAATCAGGTGTATTGGTAAATTTTACGCTACAGAAAGTCTGAACATTATACGAGTTTAATTGTATTGCTGTCGCCGAACAGGTACTACTGGATGTAAACAAGGAGTCCTCTCATTACTGTATTTGTAACGTGGGCAAGTACAAGGATTTATCTCTCGAAACAAGGCGTGCAGCATATCATTTAAATTGTTTTCAAAGTTTCCTCTTAGATTTTCCATAGGCTGTACGCATATTTTGCTGATCGTATTAAGAAAGAACAATACTTTGCCATCTAATAGCATGACAAAGTATGCGATCTGAATTAGTTAACCATGGTATATAATATGATCAGCCTAGATTCACATTAACAAGTATAGTCCATGGGAACTCAATTAGATGTCTTTGCCCTATAACAACAGATACGACCAGTGGCAAAGGACCCAGATAAATATACACAGCCCTTATCATGTCCTTCTTTGTATTTGGTCAATTTATTTGTAAGTTTGAAAATAACATGTCTGCTGTGATTGGTTACATGAATTTAACATTTTGCAGTAACACTTGATTACACAAACAGTTCTTCCGATATAGTGAAACTAAAATGAAGTGCAATGCATCTGTTTATTGTTGGAACTGTTTATGTTTTTATTTTGATTTGACCATTTTCATACTTTATCTGAAATGTTCGACCAATTTTATTAAAGTCGATCGCGTACAATAATACAAATGGTCAAGGAAACTGGAAAATATTCATTTGATAATTGATAAAATGTTTAGCTCGAGATCTAGTTATCGCTGCAAGTGACCTCTTAATCGTACATAAGGTTGGAAATTATTAGTTCATTAACAATTACAAATATGTTTAAAGATTTACTTCTCTTGTCCATACCAACATACCAATCAGTGTACACTTAATTTCTTATGAACTTTTGCCAGACATACACGTCTATAGGAAGGAAGGATAAGGCTAACGATTTTAAATAATCATATTCAATGACGCTGAGTAAATATCAACAAGTTCAAAACTTTTATATGTTTTATATCTACTATCAGTCCATGCAATATTTCTATTCTGTGTTCTTGAAATAAGTAATGGAAAAAGAGTGAAAATTAACAAGCTTTGTACAATTCAACACATAATTAATTTTCCTAGAAGAGAAAATGAAAATGTAGAAAAAAACGTACAGTATAATGAATTAAAGAACAAACTTAAAGACCTAATAATGTTTCCTACCTTAAATATTTTCAGCGTTTGTTTATGTTTTCTAATTTCATGGTGTTTGTTTTGTTTTTTGTAGTCATATTATGATATATGTTGTAAAGCGCTTAGAGTTTCTAAAGATTAGGCTCTATACAAAGTAATTATTATTATTATGATTATTATTATTATTATTATTATTATTAGTAGTAGTAGTATTACTACTACTACTACTACTAAATTCCAAACAATCTTAAAATTACAGACCCAAGTCGTAATGATTAAAGTTCAGAATTAAATTTGGTGAAATTCCAAATTAAATCCGACCTTCTATCTGTTGATTTGCATATGGTGGCCCGTATAGCGGTGGTGTGCCAACAGTCTTTTGTTGAATCACATATATACAATACCGAACTAGAAACAAATTTAAAACGTTCATATAAATTCAAGTCTTTATTTCTAAGAATGCTATTTTTGAAGATCACACTGTATTTCCAGTGAATAAACAATTTGAAAAATACAATTAAACCCAAATGAAATTCAGACCGAAACAATCATACAACTGATTCGGCACAGATCTTAAAATAAGAATACATGTTTTTCAGTAACAAGATTATATTGCCTCTACATTACCTAATGTCACAATTAGCATTTTCTAATAGCAATTATTTCCTGATATAAATTGAAAAGATGGACAGCTCCAGAATTTGTGCAAGATAACTGTTAGATACAATTAGAAGGTATGTTACTAAAGATATAATATACACCATACAGCATGTCCGTTGGGCAATGGATATTTTAATAGGGATTCCAGTAACTTCGAGCCAGGCCAAATTAAACATATATAATTATATTAATAATGATTCCAATATTAAACCGATACACATATAATGTATTTGAGCTATGTTTTAGTTGCTTAAAGACTAATATAAATATCAAGGATACAGGTCATAGAGAATATGAACATGATTTTGGACAATTTTAAATGCAACATACAATAGCATATAATGAAACAAATTATAAAAGAAACAAATTTAAAAAAACAACGCAGATTAAATATACATAACCCCTCCCCTTAAATAGAAAAAGAAATATCCATTTATGCAATAAAGCTTTCTTTTTATTATTGGTCAAATATAGATGTAATAAAGAATTACAAAAGATGAAATAGTATCAATGACACAAAATCTACCTGAAACAATACAATATTTCTATACACATGAAAAAGTATCTGCTATTATATTTTAAATGATTGAAATTTGGAATTGAAAGAACTAGTGCACTCTTAAGAATAGTTTTCAACTTATAAAAAGCCTCTTGTCAATTTCCAGACCAACGAAATTGTTTTTTCTCAACAAATTTATCAACGGTTCAGCAGTTATTTAAAAAAAATGGAACAACATTTCTGATATTTCATAATTTTTTTAATTCCGACGATTTGTTACTCCAAACTCACTACAGTACAATTGCATTCCTTCGCTTAAATCCTCACAGTGTTGTACAGGCACAACTAAATAGACTGAATGATTAACTGTAATAACATATCAGTACTCCTTTAAGTACTGGTAATAGTGCTATTTAACTTACTCATTTTCTTTATATCTTTATATGGCGTCTAATTCCTAATCTGAAACAATTTTGAAGAATGAACAAAAGAGACAGAATTATATTACTAGACTGCAAAGTTTTCTCCATTATAGTTCTGTCGTACCTTAATTTCATCGTTGAGGCGAATTGCTGGTTGCCTAATTCATACAAAACGTGATTGAGATTTTAGACTCAATCAGAATGGACATATTTGATCGGAATCATCTGTATGTATAAAGTGAATGATCTGGTAGACTGAAACAATAAACCATTTTAATTTCGTCAATGTCGCCGAACAAGTACTAATTGATACAAAAAGAGATATATGACCTGCCTTATTATTATAGTGGACACTTACAATGGCATTTTTATGAGAAGCAATGCGAGCAGCATATGATTTCAGTTTCCTTTTAAAATGAACGTATTGCACCTTGGCCAAATATTAACATAACGATATTTGGTAACTGAATTAGTTTTGCATGTGGTCTATTTGAACAGCTTAGTGTTTTATGCCGGATGTTCACGGAAACGTAATAAACAATAACGGTAGTTTTATCAGTTATTGCTCCTTTCTGAGAGAATCAACTATGTCTGCCCACATTGTCCCCTTCATTACGTCTAATATTTCTCTGTTTTGTTTGTAAGGTTTAATCAGGTTCTGTAGCGTAAATGAAGTTGTATTAAATATTCTGATCGGATTGTTTGGCATTGACTTCCCTCATGAGATGCGTTTGTGTCAAAGAAAAAAGTACAAATAAGATCATTCTACATTCTATTTGTTAAACCTTTATATGCACTAAGGAGATCTTGCTTATGTTAGACAAAAACCGTGTCACGGAATATGAACATAATCATTTATTGTTATATAATTCTAAATGTCTAGAGTAATTTAGATTTGTAAAAGTGCAACTAAACCTTTTATACAGAATTCATTTCTGAATCGATTATGTTTACAAGGTAGCTACGCTGGAAGAAAAGAAGCATGCGTTTTCATAATGGTAAAGCAATTGGTAATTTTCTTAAACAAACCCTAAATATTTTGAGGGGCATGGTTTGTTGTCTCAGAAGAAAAGAAAATAAATATAGCTTAAGCGAATGAAAAAAATTAAAAGTTATTTATATTTGTATATTTACTACATTTTATATTTTAATATATCCGCACAGATGCATATAGTGTTAGATCCTGGAGCTCTTGGTGCAAAAGCAGTACACAGCATTGCTCAATCATATGAATCAAAAAAGGGGCGGGGATACAAAAAAAAAAGAAACGATCAGGAAAGGGTCTAAGACTACCAGGAACTCCGTATTCATGGTACAGCGGAAACGGCCTGAGACTAGAAACAGTTTACTAACAATAGTTCCCCATGTCAAATTTTGATTTACTCCATGTTGCTAAAAAACTAGCGATACAAATTTTAGAGGTGTCTTTATGAAAGATCAATTACCACAACAACCAAACAGCGTTGAAACCGGTATTATTAATCTCGATAACAACACCGGACCTGGAACTCACTGGGTTGCATACGCGATTGATCCGCGTACAATTGGTTATTTCGATTCATATGGGTTAGCGCCGCCTAAAGAATTATATAAACCACTTAAAAACTCCTATCTGGTATTCTACGCTACCAACACAGAAAATGAATGACCCACCAATGTGCAGCATAGAAGTATTGAATGTCCTCAACGTTATTTCAGCATCGGGAAAACCACCACATAAAACCGTACACGAATATACAAGTAATCGCTTTTTAGAGAGGAATTATATAAAATAACATGATTGATATTTGGGGATTATCTTTATCAAGCCTGAAAAAACCCACCGCGGATATATCTGCAACCGGTGATGTAAAAAAAATAATCGAAGATGAAATAGATGAGATGTTAAATCTCGCAAGTGTTGTTCCCAATGAAATAGTTGTATTCAAGATCGTCAGGGTAAATTGAAAACTAGTAATATTTCCCTTGATATTTTAGTTAAACAACGCAATGCAGTAGAAGATACTATCGCGTTGTTTTCCGATCAGGGTAAACTCAAACCGGGTGTACTTATTTCAACTATTGTGGATAGAATTAACAATTTAGAACCATTAAAAAACTACGCGATGAATACAACGACCATATAACTAAATTCGATCAGTTTTCTGAATGACAAAGAAATATAATTGCCAATATTGACAAACCTCTATTAGATTTCCTTGGAAATCCACCGGTGACCACACCGAAACTCACGGAGATAAAAACCTCCATGGATAATTTGTCAAAGTTGCGATCCGAGTTTGACGCTCATGTATCTCAATTTACTACGTTACGTAAAAACTTTAACAGGACCGATGACTCCATTGATAATTTTTTTGTTAAAAAATGTTCGAAACCCGATGATGTTAAAATAGATCTCGCTGATATTATCACAAAACTCGATGAAATAACAGCGATTAATCGGCGAATAGACGTTGTTCGCGAAGATATTAAACGACAAACGACGTTATCAGGGATAATCTACCGAGGATGATAGAAAAACTTGAAAAAATAAAAATCCCTCACGAACAAAAAAATATCATAAATAACGTGTACCCGATCCAACACGGATCATTTGCGTAGACACCTACAAACAACAAATTAGATATCACCGCGGCCGTCAAGGGTATTTATCGATTAACAATAATATCAACGACTCAATTTAATATTTCATCAACGAGTTCATCTGGGGTCAGCAATATGATATCAACAATCATCGACAAGGGAACAACTGAACTATTCACAATAGCATCCATTGATAATAATTTGGCTAGGGTTTCAGTAATATGGTATGTTGAATTCGTAGCGGATTTAAGTAAATAACTAAACTGAATTTTGTTGTAATAAATAAAATGTCATCACAGCAATATGGCTATGATCATGTCAGAGAATTTCAAACTAAACTCAAAACCCTCACTGAGGAATATCAAGTAAATATAACAAAATACCGACGACGAATCACCGCAGTTGACGTTAACGTGTACTCGGTATCAGGTGTAATCACCTGAGCTGGTATAATACTATCCTCGGTGACAATGGTTGCCCCAATATCTGTTCCAATTTGTATATCACCGGCGACAACAATCGCGGAAATTATTTTGATTATAACAAACAAAATATCATCATGCAGCCCGCGTAAACTACAAGACTACGTAGTTAAATTTCATGTTGTGTCAACCGCATCCTCCAAATTATCCTCGATGATATCGTCGTCACTCGATGACACATTAATATCCGATAGTGAGTTTTCAGCCATGGAACGTGTTTATGATTCCGCGATGTCACAATTAGAAAAACAACACGAATATAATAACAATGGCGACATCGCAAGAACTACTTCAACGAATAGAGGAAAATACCACACTGGTTAAAACCAGTATGATCTCAATAACATCAACCAATCCTGAATTCAGTGTGAATTTCCCTACTGCGATTCCGGTAAAGGTGATAGCACCAGCAAAACTACGAGTGTATCACAGTTGGCCTAATATTAGATCAAAATCATTTGGCGGTCAACAATCGAATAATTCCATGGTGTTTGCGAGTAAGAATAAGTACGATGGTACTCCAGACTGGAACGTTGTTTCGTTACCATCAGGGTCCTACCAAATTGAAGAAATTAATAATGAATTACAACGCAGAATAAAATCCATTACGGACAAAGAATCGAAAATCGCTATAACGGTTCACGTGCCGACGTTATCATCTGCCATTGAGATAAACTCACCCGGATATGTCGTAGATATCTATAATAGCTCAATTAGAAGCGTGCTAGGATGGCCTGAAATCCCATCTCGACAAGAACCCATTGATTTGCCACCTGAACTTAAAAAATCTGATTATATTACCGACAAGATAAAACCTGATAATCAAGTAAAAGGTTATACAGAGTATACCGAGTATACCAAGTTAGATTTTTTCGCAATAATAAAACGACATTTTGATAGATATTACATAACTCGACAAGATAAAATCACTGAAAATTTTACAGCAATGAATAACGATTTTTCGTTGTTGTTGGTATCTATCCAATCTGGTACTCTCACCCGAAACGTGTAATAAAATTATCTTTGACACTGAAGCATTTAATACACAAATTATTCAAAAAGTATCAGAAGATGATGGTTTCAAAGGGATTCACGACGCATGGAAAAAAAAATAACACAACCACAAACAACAACAATCCTAAAGTATAATAATGACCCAGACGGATACGGGCGGCATATCGCTCCTCAAAACGTCAATATATCCTCGGTGAATGCATTGAATTTAGTATGTGATGTTATCGAAGGAAGTTATCAAATAAATCTTGAAAGATCGAATCAAGCCAAACAAGTATATATTTTATACTCATTTGCACCAAAGGCTCCACCCGGATTTTTTATAATTGACGATCCAACTTATCCAGTCTATATCCGATGTCATAATGATTCATTAACGAGAATTAATTTTAAACTCACCGACCAGTCCAATAATCTGATTGATCTACGAGGTGAGGTTTTACAAATTAGTCTGTCTGTGAAATCGTAAAAAAGATTTTTAACCCCATAGCTGCAGAGGGAGTGCGACAACGACTTTGGCGTCCCCAAAAGAAACTTTTTCTTTTACGATTTTGGCGGAGGCCTTGTTTTGCTAAATACACGCTTTTTATACGATTTTGGAGGAAGCCTTGGTTTGCCAAATGGACGCCTCTATTAAAGGTTGTCCGATTCGCCCTTCCTACTGCTTATTGAGACGTTTATACTATATGTACAGACTATCAAAGTTTGAAATCGTTGGAACCAATCGCTTTATTTCTTCAAACGTAACACGTGGTCATAACATGACGCACAAATCCACCAGACTCAGCAGCTGTACATATGGCTTCAAAAGATGAAAAAAGACTATCAAGAATAATCATTGACATCCCCAGTACTTCTGGAGTTACACATTATAAGAAGGTACGCTGTCATAACAATAAACAGGTTTTTAGTTTTCAATATCTTCAAAAATTTACACGTGAGCGATCACTGAACCATAGTCAATTTTTAGGTGAGCGTCATTAAATATAGCTAAGAGTATATACTTTGTTTCACATGAAGTATTTAAAACTATATAGGTGGCGTTAGCTACATTTAGAGACGCCGACATAAAAAAATTACTGATTAAGGCCTGCATATAGGATACAATTGACCATATTTGTGTGAAACTAACTAGAAAAATATCAAATAGCTAGATATCGTCTTCGTGTGTCTGTCTGTATGTATGTATGTTACTCTCTCTCTCTCTTTCTCTCTCTCTCTCTCTCTCTCTCTCTCTCTCACACACAACAAATGATGTTTTGTATAGTGTATTCTCAAAGATGAATAAATCTTAAGTTACAGTGAATTTTGTCATGTATTTGTTGTTGTTTGTTCTAAAACTCACTACGTTAGGCACAGCAGAAGACAACAAGATATTCTTTTCTTAAAGTAGTTCTGAGCGCGTGGACACATTGACTGAGACGACTAATCTGAGATAACTAGACTGAGATAAGAAAAGTAAGGTTATCTAAACAGCTAGATTTCTCTGTCGCATGTGTTAGAAATATAGCATCTATGTTGGGGTTTGCACCGAGACAATGAAATCCCAGCCTACGGGTTATATTATTTGTCTCCCCACGAGACTCGTCCGAGTGGGCAGACATATAATTTAACTCCGCGGCTGGGATTTCATTGTCTCGGTCCAAACCCCAACGTAGATTATTTTTCTTATCCATTATTATCCTTTAAAGAAAAAAATAACTCTTTAAAAGTGCACTTTGCAATGTTTACATGTCGCGCATGAATATAAATAAGCTAATGAGGGCTGTGGTGTGACCGTTGCGTCCGAAGTACACAGTTCATACGCGTGAGCAAAGAAAAATAACAACATTAAAAGCCGCATAGTAATGAGGTATTATCACATTTAATATATGGATGTTATATGAAATTAACAATAAATAGTTAAAATTTATTAGAAAGATACTGTTTCCTTTCATCATTTCCAATTTTGAGTACCCCACACTCCGGTATAAAAGACCCTCGTCACAATCCAAATATGCGGACCCCAGAGAATAACAATGTGCTAAACTTTCAAGCTGACGGATACGTTGAAAATTTATATTTCTATCTTGGAAATATGGCAAGTGATGCAGTTAAATTTCCCTATGGATTGGTGTGTTGAGGGATAAATGATTCCTTCGGGTTGGTAAGTGTATTATTTGTCAATACATATTGCAGGTATATTCAGCTGGAGCACAACGGAGATGCTGAACAAAATTATAATAGAGCATGTTTAACATAACACATTTCTGGCTGTTGCTAAGTTTTCCGTTGTTGTTTAGAGAGTTGGGATGCTATGAAGTGTATAGGTGTATAGTCTTATGTGCATGGAACAGTGTTTTCTGACATAGTTCTTTCCATACACCATTGGGAAGTTTATTCTATCTCTAGAAGAGTAATCTTTGAGGTCAGCTTTATTAAATGTAGCTAACAGTATATGCAATGTTTCACGCGAAGTGTTTACAACTAATGCAGTTGCTTTAGCTACATTTAATGATCTGAAAATGTACTGAGCTAGTCCTGCATATAGGATAAACTTGACCATGCTAGTTTGAACGAACTAACCTAATAATAAAACATCGAAATAGTATCGGTGTGTGTTTTTGTCTCTATCAAAATGTTTTTGTCATGGTGTGTTTTTAAGACAGATTGACCTTAAGTAACTATGTTTCGGTTAAATATTATTTGTTGTTGTTGGTGTTGTTGTTTTATTTGAGAACTATGGAACAGTAGAAGACAAGAAGGTTTTTTTCGGTTAAAAGTAGTTCTCAGCGCGTGGACACCAAGACTGAGACGATTGGTCTGAGATAACTAGACTGAGATAAAAAAAAAAGTAAGGTTAGCAAAACAGCTAGATTTCTCTGTCGCTTGGGTGAGAAATATGAATATCTACTAGTAATAAACTGAGCAACGGACTTGACTCTAAGCAGGATACGGTGTGAACCTGGGTGAGATTTTATCAAAACACATGCCATGGTTAATAGGTTACTGCCGCGAAAAGAAATTCAAATGTCCTCGACTGAATTTACCATAATTCCAAATAATCATTGAGAAGATGGCAATCCTTGAATAATAATAATAATAATAATAATAATAATAATAATAATAATACTTTTGATAATACAATTAATAATATTACTATTATTATTATTATTAATATTATTATTATTATTATTATTATTATTTTATCTTCAAGTCCTGTTATTTAAGGTTTCAAGGATATTGTCGAACTAATACCAATTTTTGGCAAAGCCAAAAGCGCCAGTGATATTACAACCCCTAAATCATAACAGCACTTGACAGAAGCTTCGGTACAGGTGTTAATAAAGAACTTCCAAGAAGAAAACATCTTACAGGAAGAATTATCTGGTGCTAAATACAATAGTTTTAGATAGAATTCTACCATGAAACAATATTATGAAAAAGACTGGAGCAAGTCCACTTGTTCGTGTGAAATGTAATTATTCAGATATTATATTCTGGGTGCAATAATTTAAATTAGGAACGTCAGTGCCAAATGATATAAAATACAAACTGTTCAGTTCGTGTGGCAAAAGATGTATTTTGAACAGTTGAATGTATATGACAACAATGTAAGGATAATGAATTAAATCGGCCTCTTCCCAGATGTGTATTTATTGAATGTTGGCTGTATCATCGTGTTATAACCAAAAAAAAAACTAATATTATCCAGCATCAGCTATCATTATCAACAGATGCATGCTGTAGTATCATATAGAGACGTTTCAATGGCCACACCCAATCCCCGGTTATATGGAGTATCGTAAACAATAGTGTCATATCTGGTAATATACTATGTATTTTCGCATCAAATGTACACCTTCATATTCTAGTGAGCTTCATAAGATTGAATTACTTTTATTTCTTTAAATCGAAGTAAAATATAAATGAAGAATAACTTACCAATTTCCTTTTTAAGTTCACCTGAAATGCACATATCTTAGTTAAAAATAATCGATATATTTGGCGGCAAGTTTTCAAATGTTAAAGACCAAATATACTGTACATGTAATCGGAAACGTCTCTCTCAATACTTAAAATTATAAAGAATGAAATACCTTTCAATCATTCGTTTGTATATACAATCAATGATGGGGCCTGGACTCAGATACGGAAATCTCAGTCAATCGGTTACATTAGTTGTCTCCACACCTGGCACACATTGTGGGGAGACATATAGTGTAACCCATCGACAGAAATTTCCTTGTCTCGGTGCAAACCCCAACGTAGATTTCTTTCTCACCCTATATTTTCCTTTAATGTAAAAAGAACTTTTCACTACTGTAATATAGTTAATGTACAAATCATTACATGCGGCTCATCAATGCAAATATGTTAATGAGGGTTGTTGTATGACCGTAGCTTCTGAAGTACACAGTTTATACGCGTAAGCAAAGACAACTAGTATTATAAAACGTCTCACAGCAATGAGGTTTAAGCGCATTAAATATATAAAGGTCATTTGATATTGAAAACAAATAATACATATTTAGCACACGAAGATATTTCATTTTCGTCAGTCCCAATTTTGAAAAGCTTTATTGTAAATAATGAAATGATATACTTGGTACATCTCTACTGTAGTTATATTTAGTACAAGCTGTAATGAAGACTAGCATGTTGTATTAAATTATTCATAGGTAATTAAATTTATTAATCACTATCGAATAAAACTTTCTTTTTGGATGGAAATGTAAATGTTTGTGTCGTACTTGTGTTGTCCTTAATATTGACTATAAAATCAACCCCGTGTATGAAAGACCCTCCAAATATGGAACCTAGCGGATAACCATGTGCTGAACATTCAAGTTCACAGATTCTTTGAAACATTACTTTTATTTCTTGGAAATATAGCAAGTACTAGAATGAAATTTGCGTATGCATTAATGTGTGGACGAATACATGATTAATTCTGTCTGAGATGTGCATTATATGTCTTCAAGATGGTAGGTATATTTTGGATTCAGCTAAGGCACAATGGAGCTGCTTTACAAATTTGGATGAAAGCATATTGGACATAATACATGTATGGCTGTTACTAGGATTTCTGTAGTTGTTCAGAGAGTTCGGATCTTTGTGGCCAGTAATCTGAATACATTGCATGTCCCTTGATTCAGAGAATTTTATTGAGATGTTGGAGCAAGACAAAGAAATTCCAGTGAAAGACTTATATTTGTTGCCGTTCCACGACACTATGAAGTGTGTAGGCCCAGTATATGTGCACGGATCAGTGTTTTATGTCATAGTGCATTCCATATCGTATTGAGACGTTTATACTATCTGTACAGACTATTAAAGTGTGAAATCGTTGGAACCAATCGCTTCATTTCTTCAAACGTGTCACGTAGTCATAACATCACGCACACATCAACCAGACTCAGCAGCTGTAAATATGGCGTCAAAAGATGAAAATAGACTCTCACGAATAATCATTGACATCACCAGTATTTCTGGAGTTACACATTATAAGAAGGTACCCAGTGATAACAATAAACAGGTTTTTAGTTTTCAATATCTTCAAAAATTTACACGTGAGCGATCACTGAACCACAGTCAATTTTCAGGTGAGCGTCATTACATGTTCCTAACAGTATATAATTTGTTTCACATGAAGTATTTAAAACTAAATAGGTGGCGTTAGCTACATTTAGAGACGCCGACATAAGAAAATGTACTGATTAAGGCCTTCATATAAGATACAATTGACCATATTTGTGTGAAACTAACTAGTAAATACCAAATAGCTCGATATCGTGTTCGTGTTCGTGTATGTATGTATGTATGTATGTATGTTACTCTCTCTCTCTCTCTCTCTCTCTCTCTCTCTCTCTCTCTCTCTAAACAAATCATGTTTTTATAGTGTATTCTCAAAGATGAACTAATCTTAAGTTACTGTGAATTTAGTCATGTATTTGTTGTTGTTTGTTCTTAAAATCACTACGTTAGGCACAGCAGAGGACAACAAGATATTCTTTTTTTAAAGTAGTTCTGAGCGCGTGGACACATTGACTGAGATGACTAATCTGAGATAACTAGACTGAGATAAGAAAAGTAAGGTCATCTAAACAGCTAGATTTCTCAGTCGCATGGGTGAGAAATTTGATTATCTGTATTTGAGTACATAACTTCAAAGGGTACAGGATAAACCTAGTAACACGTCCACTACTAATAAACTGAGCAACGGACTTGACTATATGCAGGATATGGTGTGGACCTGGGTGAGATTTTATCAAAACATATGCCAGGGTTAATATGTTACTGCCGCGAAAAGAAATTCAAATTGTCCTTGACGGAATGTACCATAATTCAAAATAATCATTGAGAACATTGCAAACCTTGAATAATTATAATAATAATTATAATAATAATAATATTGATAATACAAATAATAATATTACAAATAATAATAATAATAATAATAATATTATTATTATTATTATTTATTTTTTTTTAACTTCAAGTCCTGTTATTAAAGATTTCAAGGACATTGTCGAACTGATACCAATTTTTGGTAACGCCAAAAGCGCCAGTGATATTACAGCCCCTAAATCATAACAGCACTTGACTGAAGCTTCGGTACAGGTGTTAATAAAGAATTTACAAGACGAAATTTTACAAGAAGAATTATCTGGTCCTAAATACAACAGTTTAAGATAGATTTCTTACATGAAACAATATTATGAAAGAGACTGGAGCAAGACCACTTGTTCGTGTGAAATGTAATTATTCAGATATTATATTCTCGGTGCAATAATTTAAATTAGGAACGTCAGTGGCAAAAAATATAAAATACAAACTGTTCAGTTCGTGTGGCAAAAGATGTATTTTGAACAGTTGAATGTATATAACAAAAATGTAAGGATAATGAATTAAATCGGCCTCTTTGCAGATGTGTATTTATTGAATGTTGGCTGTATCATAGTGTTATAACCAAAACTAAAAACTAATATTATCCAGCATTAGCTATCATTATCAACAGATGCATGCTGTAGTATCAAATACAGACGTTTCAATGGCCACACCCAATCCCCGGTTATATGGAGTATTCTAAACAATAGTGTCATATTTGGTTATATACTATGTATTTTCGCATCTAATTTACACCTTCATATTCTAGTGAGCTTCATAAGATTGAATTACTTTCATTTCTTTAAATCGAAGTAAAATATAAATGAATATTAACTTACCCAGTTCCTTATTAAGATCATCTGAAATGCATATATCTTAGTTAAAAATAATCGATATATTTGGCGGCAAGTTTTCAAATGTTAAAGAGCACATATACTGAAGATATAATCAGAAAAATCTCTCTCAATACTTAAAATTGTAAAGAATGAAATACATTTCAATCATTGCTTTTGCATATAAAATCAATGATGGGTCTTGGACTGAGATACGGAAATCTCAGTCAAGCGGTTACATTAGTTGTCTCCACACGAGGCAAACCTTGTGGGGAGACATATGATGTAACCCATCGACTGAAATTTCCTTGTCTCGGTGCAAACCCCAACGAAGATTTCTTTCTCACCCTATATTTTCCTTTAATGTAAAAAGAACTTTTCACTAGTGTAATATAGTTAATTTACAAATCTTTACATTCGGCTCATCAATACAAATATATTAATAAGGGCTGTGGTGTGACCGTAGCATCCAAAGTACACAGTTTATACGAGTGAGCAAAGAAACCTAGAAACATTAAACATCTCAGAGCATTGAGCTGTTATCACATTAAAAATATGGATGTTAGTTGACATCAACAAGAAATAATAAACATTTATGACACGAAGATGTTTCATTTTTGTCAGTCCCAATTTTAAAAAGCTTTATTGTAAATAATGAAATTATATACTTGGTACACATCTCTACTGTAGTTATATTTAGTACAAGCTGTAATGAAGACTAGCATGTTGCATTAGATTATTCATAGGTAACTAAATTTATTAATCACTATCAAATATAACTCTCTTTTTAAGGATGGAAATGTAACTGTTTGTGACGTATTTGTGTTGTCCTTAATATTGACTGTAAAATCACCCCCGTATATGAAAGACCATCCAACTATGGACCCTTGCGGAGAACCATGTGCTGAACATTCAAGTTCACAGATTCTATGAAACATTACTTTTATTTCTTGGAAATATGACAAGTACAACAGTGAAATTTGCGTATGCATTAATGTGTGGACGGATAAATGATTAATTCTGGTTGAGATGTGCATTATATGTCATTAAAGATGGTAGGTATATTTTGGATTCAGCTAAGGCACAATGAAGATGCTTTACAAATTTGGATGAAAGCATATTGGACATAATACATGTACGGCTGTTACTAGGTTTTCTGTAGTTGTTCAGAGAGTTCGGATCTTCGTGGCCAGTAATCTGAATACAATGCATGTCCTTTGATTCACAGAATTTTGTTGAAATTTTGAACCAAGACAAACAAATTCCAGTCAAGGGTTTATATTTGTTGTCGTTCCACGAGACTATGAAGTGTGTATGCCTGGTCTATGTGCACGGATCAGTGTTTTCTGTCATAATGCATTCCATATAGCATTGAGACGTTTATACTATATGTTCAGACTATCAAAGTGTGAAATCGTTGGAACCAATCGCTTCATTTCTTCAAACGTGTCACGTGGTCATAACATCATGCACAAATCAATCAGACTCAGCAGCTGTAAATATGGCTTCAAAAGATGAAAATAGACTTTCAAGAATCCTTGACATCCCCAGTACTTCTGGAGTTACAAATTATAAGAAGGTACGCAGTGATAGCAATAAACAGGTTTTTAGTTTTCAATATCTTAACAAATTTACATGTGATCGATCACTGAAGCACCGTCAATTTTCAGGTGAGCGTCATTAAATGTAGCTAACATTATATAATTTGTTTCACATGAAGTATTTAAAACTAGTTAGGTGGCGTTAGCTACATTTAGAGACGCTTTCATAAAAATGTACTGATTTCGGCCTGCATATAGGATAAATTTGATCATATTTGTGTGAAACTAACTAGCAAACTACCAAATATCTGGACATCGTGTGCGCGTATATGTATGTTACTCTCTCTCTCTCTCTCTTTCTCTCTCTCTGTCTCTCTCTCCAAATGATGTTTTGTGTAGTGTATTCTCAAAGATGAATTGATCTTAAGTTTCTTTGATTTTTGTCTCGTTATTGGTTTTGTTTGATTTTAAAATCACTACGTTAGACACAGCAGAAGACAACAATATATTCTTTTTTTAAAGTAGTTCTGAGCGCGTGGACACATTGACTGAGACGACTGGTCTGAGATAACTAGACTAAGATAAGAAAAGTAAGGTTATCTAAACAGCTACATTTCTCAGTCGCATGGGTGAGAAATATGAATATCTGTATTTCAGTACATAACTTCAAAGGGTACAGGATAAACCTAGTAACACGTCCACTACTAATAAACTGAGCAACAGACTTGACAATATGCAGGATATGGTGTGGACCTGGGTGAGATTTTATCAAAACATATGCCAGGGTTAATATGTTACTGCCGCGAAAAGAAATTCAAAATGTCCTTGACTGAATGTACCATAATTCTAAATAATCATTGATAACTTTGCAATCATTTAAGATTATAATAATAATAATAATAGTAATAATAATAATTAATAATAATAAGGATAATAATAATACTATTTATTCTTATTAATATTATTTTAACTTTTAGTGCTGATATTAAAGGTTTCAAGAACATTGTCGAACTAATTCCAATTTATTGTAAGGCTGAAAGCGCTAGTGTAATTACAGCACAATAAATCATAACAGCACATGACAGAAGCTTTTGTACAGGTGTTAATAAAAAACTCACACGAAAACATCTTAAATGAAGTATTATCTGGTGTTAAATGCAACCGTTAAAGATAAAATTCTACCATGAAACTATATTATTAAAGAGGCTACAGCAGGTCCATTTGTTAAGGTGCAATGTAATTGCTCAGATATTATCTTACAGGTACAATAATTTAAATTAGGAAAGTCTTTGGTAAATTTATATTAAATACAAACTGTTCAGTGGATGTGCCAAAAGATGTATTTTGAACAATTCAATATATATGACAATAATGTAAGGATAATGAATTAAATCTTCCTCGTCGCCAATCTGTACTTATTGAATGTTGACTGCATCAGTAAGTTATAACCAAAACTAAAAACAAATATAATCCAACATTGCAAATCATTATCATCAGATGCAGGCTGTAGTATCATACATGGACGTTTTAATGTCCTTACCCCATCCCCAGTTACATGGAGTATTCTAAACAATAGTGTCATATCCGGTTATATACTTTGTATTTTCGTATAAAATATACACCTTCACATTCTAGAGAGCTTCATACGATTGAACTTTTTTATTTCTTTAAGTCGAAGTAAAATATACATGAATAATAACTTACCCTGCCCCTTTATAAGATGATCTGAAATGCAAATATCGTAGTTAAAAATAATCGATATATATGGCGGCAAGTTTTCAAATGTTAAAGAGCACATATACTGTAGATGTAATCGGAAAATTCTCTCTCAATACTTAAAATTATAAAGAATGAAATACCTTTCAATTATTCGTTTTGTATATAAAATCAATGATGGGGCTTGGATTGAGATAAGGAAATCTCAGTAAGCGGTTACATTAGTTGTCTCCACACGAGGCAAACCTTGTGTGGGGAGACATATAATGTAACGCATCGACTGAGATTTCCTTGTCCCGGTGCAAACCCCAACGTAGATTTCTTTCTCACCCTATATTGTAATAAAGTTAAAGGCATACAACCTAAGATTTTCGACTTTATTGTTCCAGCAAATGCATGATATTATGAAAAGTATTGTAGAAATAATGAGTAATTACAGGTCATTCAGTTTCAAAAAATGTACATCTGTAAGTTTAATCAATGAAAATATACAGATTTTCTGTACGGATTGCTAATTAATTATGCAGAAAAAACAGAAACGGAATTTACTGATCTTCTCCGTAGTCGTAGTGTCACATGAAGTCGAGGTAAGCATATGTTTCGCTTTTGAGTAATGATTGCCCTATTCTTCGTCTGTCCTTCTACTTAGTTCATTATAGTCACCCACAATATATGTATTGCTTATAGATTTCTCATTATATATGATAAATTACAATAAGTAGGCAAAAAAGTCAATACGATGGAAAATCCTGACAAAAAGAGGTTCCTTTAAGGGGTGACTCTTGAAAGTGTTTACTTGTCGTGTTTGTGAGATTGTGTTACGTTGTAAGATAAACCAACTAAAAATGTGATAATTTGTATCATTTTAATCAGAACCATTATTAAAAGGCAGCAGAAGAAGATAATACCACCGGAGGAAATGGTATACTGCTAATAGGCAATTTATTTTATGGACTTAATGGATACCTAAGTACTGGCAACAGACATGCCATTCCAAGCTGTTGTGTATGGCGTATAGTGGATAAATAATTTTGGCCAGTACCATTTTGGATTTACTCAAGGGACACTTGGGTGATCTATCCAATGATATGATGTGTGAATAATGAATTTTATGTTTATTTTAAGTTGTATAAAGCATTTCTTTTGTAGTATGCAATTTTTATTTTGCATGAACAAGTTTTGTTAAAAATTGTTTTAGCTACCTACCCACTAAAGAATGATTATATGTATGGCTGTTTTGAAAGCAACTGTGAGGAGACTGCTTATTAAAACATGAATTGAAGTTGGCTAACATTGTCATGGGATGCAAAGGATGTAAACAACGAAAGTACACTGGTGAACATGATTTTAATTGTGCATATACAGTAACACATTAAGTTAAATGATAAATAACGCATAGTCATAAGTTTAGAAAGCAAAACTTGTTGCAGTGTTTCATGAATAAAGATTGGCTTGTAAATATCAACAGAACTACAAACACTAGGATACTATTCTATCCAGATACTGCTCATTAATTTCAATTACATGTGAAAAAAAAATTGGCTCTGGAAACAGAATAAGGTTTTTAAGACTTAAATACTAGTTCATCAAAAGCAACATTGAATACTTATATCACATAATATGTGCATCATCAGCCGTCTTATTACAACTAAATCAAATATACTTGACACCAATTAAATGCATCAAATTTTCAGTTTTTTAAATGTGTTCATTTACTATAGAAATAATTATACCCTTTATATAAATACCTAGATGAATGTACACAGCTGCATACACTGTAAAACTGTTATATATTATGTAATGTACTAACCTTATATATGTACAAATGTGCATGTACAGACATAACTTTAATTCAAGAGTACAGTCAGGCATAAAAATGAAGGATATCATCTAAGAATAATTATGGCATATACTATATAGAGATTTTCCGTGTTATTTAGGTTGGGAGGGGTGCTCCCAATATTTTTTAAATTATTACAAAAGACCTCCCGGCTTAGTTTTATGAGGAATTTAAGTAGTGATAGAGAGATGCAATGCTCAGAGCTCCCAGTCAGTGGTGCCAACAGTTAAATTAAGGAATACACAAAATGTGAATGTCAAATAAACAACAATTTAATATCATTAAATAACAGTCATCTCTCAAATGAAACTCAAATTAAAACCCTATCACTCGTCTTTAACTCGACCAAGTTATGGCCTATTTTATCATCTGACTGTAATTGATTTTCCTCCTGTCCTGTGTTCCTACTCATCTGTATGATCTTTCTCTGGACTGGTAGTCCAATTGCCTCCAGTCCGTCTAATGTCTGCCTCCGTTCTTCCTTTCTCTTTGTCTCTCAGAAACATTTTATATGAGAAACTAGTGTACCATTACTATAACAGATTGATTACAGACATCACATTCCAAAATACTAGACAGTTCTATAGAAATTACATTGATGTTTTAGTATCTTGTGCTTGTTTTTTTATACTTTTGACAAAAGTGATTACCATTTACTCAATGCCAAACTTTAGTATATCACCTAAACAAACTACTGCAGAGAAACAAATATTGAAATTAAGCCCATGCTCTCATCCCCATGTATGTTTCCTATTGCATTTCTTTTAAAATTAGGGTAGCTAGACACACACACACACACACACACACACACACACACACACACACACACACACACACACATACTGATTAGTATATATAATGTACGAAGTACAATGCTAAACTGGCTCAGATATACATATCAAATTCAGGAATGCAGGGGTCATGCTACCAGTGTTGATACTAATTAGCCTACACAGACAAACAAACTCTTACACATTCACAGGGGTGTTTTAATTGCTAACTGACCAGTAACCCTGTTTGCAACAATATATCACTGCTCAAGTTCACGAAATTGGGCCTATTATATAGTGATGGAAATATGCCAAATTCTGTTTCAAAATTGTAACAGTGTGTGTGATTTGGATTTTTAACATACCTTGAACAATTTTTGAGTCATATTGCTATGATGTTTGAAGTGTGGCAGTTTTTAGTGATGTCTAGCACTAAGGCATCATGCCGCAGACATGTAGCATGACATCCCACCCAGTTACATTATCCTGACAGTAGGACGACCAGTCCATACACTAACCTCTTAATGCTGAGCACCAAATGAGGCAGCTGTTAATACCATTTTTATGTGTTTGGTATGACTTGGCCAGGGATCAAGGACCCCAACCTCTTGCATATGAAATGGACGCTCTTAACACTAGGCCACTGGAACGGTCAACACCAGTATGTAAATAGTAATTTGTTAACAAATATAGTCGGTGAATATCATTTCTAATTTATTTATTTTTTAATTAAAAAAAGACAGAAGTTAACAGCATTATTTTCTTTATAAAATCAGTTTAAAACTGTATGTGAACCTTTAATGGCATGTTTAACGGGAGCAATTAAATCAAGATGAAGAGTATGGATTGAAGTCATTTGCTCCAATGTACATTTTTTTCTTTTTCAAAGTATACTAGAAATCTTTCTGACTGCAATTTTACATAAAACATTTAAAAAATAAAATTATTAAAAAGTACTTTATTATGCAATAATACAGACTTGTAATTACATGATTTTAATCTTGTTACTTCTATAAGATTAAATGATTTACAATGTATAGCCTCTGCTGTGCTTTTTTATACATCATATGGCCAAAATACACTGCATTTACCTCAATCTAAACATACATATAAGACAAGTATAAATGCAATGGGTATGAAAAGTTAGAAAAGGTTTTACATCTTGTTGTTAAAATGCATGTTTTTTATAAAAGCTTTAAGAACATAATCAACAGTGGTCTGAAGATATACTGCTACATGGAAATCAAACAGATGCTGGACTTCAGCTCATGGTAGGCACTTCAAAAAAGACTTAGTCGAAGTCTATATGGGTCCATGGTAGAGAACATTTCTTACCATACAATCAGTAGAATAGTCTCTCCATAACAATTTGATATTAACAGGTATTACCGGACTAAAAGGCCTAAATCATTTTAACTTAAAATGAGATTTCTGCTTTGTAACAATCTCTTCTGCAGGTGGTGGTGATATTGGAGCAAGTACATCAGATATTCACCTAGGATCATTTATGTCCAAAACAACTGGCTGGTTCATGCCAACTCTATCATCTAACCTCATTTCAATATTTTCATATTTATTTCTGGAATATACAGGTACTGTTGATCAGCTTTCTTTGGGTATGCAGACCATCTCTCACTTTTTTGTTGAATGACCTTTGGTATCTGACAAGAAAATGCAAACATTTCACTGACAATGTCATTTTATATTTTTTTAATTCTCAAAAGTCCAAATAAAAACAGCATAACATGTAACAAATCATTTTGCTACAGATGAAAATGTCAAAAAAGCAAATCTGTATCTTACCCATATATCTTAAAAATGTTTAGATTCTTTACAGAATTTTCTAATTACATTAGACTAATTCTAACCAAAATTGGTTTTTGAAATTTATTTTTAAAAAATGTCTTCTGTAAAAGATAAAATTGTACCACAAACAGATGGTTTATCAACTTTCAGGTAAAGCATTAATATTTTAACAAAGATGAATTATTACGTTAACAAGAATAAAGTTTATTACCTTATTGTTACATCTGTGTTTACAATCACATCTGTCAACATGATTGTTATAATCAAGAGCTGCCAACAGATTCCTAGCTCTGAAAGCTGATGGCTTATATGAATGTCTTTTGGAGGCATACATTAAAATCAAACTTCTGGAAATTCTCCAGTTCTGCTGTACTTCTGAAACAAAGTAAAATGACTAAATAAATAAATTGATTCAGATGCAGAGAACTATTAACATTTATAAATCCCCATTAATCTGTTTTGATGAAAATGCCAATGTACAGTAGCATTATACAGGCAGAGAATAATCAACTCATTCCACCCATACTATTTTTTTCCCTTGTCACCTGGGGGTAGGGAGCGTATTTGTGGACTAATTTTGAATATATTGAAATATATCTGTTTCCAAGAGATTTGATTAGATATACACCTAGGTGTGCTAGAAACATCATTCGGCATAAGGGTAAAAGTGGGAGTTTTTCCTTCTTCTGACCCATCATTTTCCTCCTGGCCACTTTTTACTTCCATTCCCAATTTATCCTACATTTGCAATTGTTCACCTGTATGTGTATAGCTCAGACCGGTGTGAATTGGATTGCAAGCAAAAAAGTAAAAAGTCCAGAAACAAAATCTGATTCCAACTATGGACATGTGTGCAAAAATCGGGCAAAGCTTGACCCCTCCCTCCCTGTACACATGCATACATTTTATTTACACACACACCATCTGCATACATGCAATTGCCCTCCCCATCCTGTAGAACAGTCAATATTTAATCCACACAGAAAAGATCAAGGATTAACAATAATATGTATTTAATGTAACAGATAGTCCACCAATGTTGAATATTTGGCTGCATCAAAGAAATAAGCAGCATAACTTTAAAAAGTTTGTCTATTGTCCACTAAAACTCAAACACCAACTTAACCCAGTCAAGCAGGTTACTTATTAGACAAATTACTATCAAGGTATATGTGTACGTATATTATCAGTAGACAACCCACCCCCATACACAAGCATATGCATTTGGGTAAACCCCCCTTGCCCTCTCCATGTGTATTAAATGGACAAACCATAACTATGGCCTCAGTGTGGTTTGTATTTATAATACAATGTATTCATTTTCTTTCTGTGATAACCAGTATATCTTCATTATTTCAATTATGCATTGATACTATATTTAAGATAAATTGTAAATACCCAGTTTTTACTGTTTTGATAATACACAGAAAAGAAAGCTTTTGTGGGAGCAACTTTCTGTTTCATACACAAATACCATCCAAAAATACCAATACAATACTATACATTACTTTTAGTTTAGTTACATATATCATGCATGTATTATAATGGTTGTTTTTTTAGGATACTTAACTCAAATATTCCCTTTTATGTATGTATCACAAATTTTTTTGTTAGTATACTTTCTCAAATGGGTTGATAAAACTTTTAGACTTTTCCATCAACTTCAGACAAGACTGAATCCCTTAAAATAAAATTTTGAAATGTGTAAATACTAATGTTGAACTTGGGAATCTTTAGTTTTGTATCAAAAGAAATTATCATTTATCTTGGTTATTAAGACCTGAATGATAATGCTTCAAGAAATAATAATAATAACTTATTTAAAGGGGTGACTAATTTAGTCAAAGACTATTCTCCCTTCAGGCCCTTTAACTAAAATACATCCAGCATGATGTGGAACATATCAATAACAAAAAATAGACATATGACAACAAACAATTTACAACAAAAATATTATTCTAAATAAAACAAACCAGATTTTAACAAAATGTACAATCTTTACCAACTGTAAACTATTAAACTAATAGAATGATACATTTCCAGGTAAATTCTTAGAGGTGCATCTACCAAAATATTTGTAAACAAGTAAATATACATAAAATTTAAACAAAATGTAGTAATACTTACACAGATGCCATATCTGATTATGATGTGGTTATATCAGACACAGCAGGAATTTGTACCCTATGAATTATTGGCCCATGTGTAGAAGTTGTGGCCATGTCTTCTGTGACATGTTTCTGATGTTTTCCTTGTACTGCCATTAAATTCATTACCTAATATAGCAAGGGAAAATAAATGTTTTATTAGACACAATAATATTATATACTTTACAAATAATAATATGCATAATATATACTTAACTTTATTGCATTACTTTCATTTACAGCCATCACCATTTACATTATATATAATTTTTTTTAATTAAAAAAAAAAAAAAAAAGAAAACAGAAGTGACTGCTTGCCTCTAAATAAAGTCTTATGGTTGCGAGCAAAAATGATGATCATTAATACCCCTTTGATGGCCTCAAAAATAGCAGCAGTGGTGTACGTACATGCGGTTTTCAGCGATATTGTTGCAGGGCTGTGACATTTTATTTCAAGCTAAATGGAATAATGCCAGTTTATATAAAATATGTTATTTTAAGAGTTTTGATAAAGAGTTAACAATACAGATATAAAATAGCGCTACAAAAACATGACTGTTCATTGTAAAATTGAGACTCACCATGACACCAGTATCCAGCAAGAATTTGGCGACCTATGGATTAGTTTCCAGGCTCAAAGTGGACTTCTTTTTATTCCATCGTTCATGCTGGTCACCAATACATATGCGTGTGCTGCCATAATTTGCCCAAAGAGCTTTTTTTCCCCCTCCTTTCAGAATCTAAGTTTTGGTTTTCGATCTAGTTGTGAACACGCCATTATTTTTGTAAACACGTGTTTGCGCATGGCTAAAATTCTTAATCTTCGGGAGAGGTCAACACAGAGGTTACATGAATATAGGCGTGGCAAACAGCGAATTTTTGTCTGCAGACAATAATTCAGAATCGCGTTTTTTATCACAAAATTTCCGATACTAGCCTGATTTCGGCCTCAGAAACAGCCTGAATCGTAATTATTCATCTAATTAAGTAATCGTGAACTGAAAAAATAAATATATAATTTCATTCGTTTTTACTTAGGCTGTATGCCTTTAATTTACAAATATTTACATGCGGCTCATCAATTCAAATATGATAATGAGGGCTGTGGTGTGACCGTAGCTTCCGAAGTACACAGTTTATACGCGTAAGCAAAGAAAACTAATAACATCAAAAGTCTCAGAGCAAGGACGTTTTGGCACATTAAATATATGAATATCATTTGTTTTTAAAATGAAATAATACATATTTATCACACGAAGATGTTTCATTTTTTTCAGTCCCAATTTCGAAAAGCTTTATTGTAAATAATGAAATTATATACTTGGTACATCTCTACTGTAGTTGTATTTAGTTCAAGCTGTAATGAAGACTAGCATGTTGTATTAGATTATTCATAGGTAATTAAAATTCTGAATTACTACAGAATAAAACTCTCCTTTTTAGGATGGTAATGAAACTGCTTGTGACGTACTTGTGTTGTCCTTAATATTGACTGCAAAATCAACTCCGTATATGAAAGACCCTCCAACTATGGACCCTTGCGGAGAACCATGTGCTGAACATTCAAGTTCACAGATTCTATGAAACATTACTTTTATTTCTTGGAAATATGACAAGTACAACAGTGAAATTTGCGTATGCATTAATGTGTGGACGGATACATGATTAATTCTGTCTGAGATGTGCATTATATGTCATTACAGATGGTAGGTATATTTTATATTCATCTAATGCACAATGGAGCTGCTTTACAAATTTGGATGAAAGCATATTGGACATAATACATGTACGGCTGTTACTAGATTTTCTGTAGTTGTTCAAAGAGTTCGGATATTTGTTGCCAGTAATCAGAATACATTGCATGTCCTTTGATTCACAGAATTTTGTTGAGATTTTGGACCAAGACAAAGAAATTCCAGTCAAGGGTTTATATTTGTTGTCGTTCCACGAGACTATGAAGTGTGGAGGCCCAGTCTATGTGCACGGATCAGTGTTTTCTGTCATAGTGCATTCCATATAGTATTGAGACGTTTATACTATATGTTCAGACTATCAAAGTGTGAAATCGTTGGAACCAATCGCTTTATTTCTTCAAACGTGTCACGTGGTCATAACATCATGCACAAATCCACCAGACTCAGCAGCTGTAAATATGGCTTCAAAAGATGAAAATAGACTATCAAGAATAATCCTTGACATCCCCAGTACTTTTGGAGTTACACATTATAAGAAGGTACGCAGTGATAACAATTAACAGGTTTTTAGTTTTCAATATCTTAACAAATTTACATGTGATCGATCACTGAAGCACCGTCAATTTTCAGGTCAGCGTCATTAAATTTAGCTAACAGTATATAATTTGTTTCACATGAAGTATTTAAAACTAGTTAGGTGGCGTTAGCTACATTTAGAGACGCTGAAATAAAACTTTATTGATTTCGGCCTGCATATAGGATAAATTTGATCATATTTGTTTGAAACTAGCAAACTACCAAATATCTGGACATCGTGTGCGCGTATATGTATGTTACTCTCTCTCTCTCTCTCTCTCTCTCTCTCTCTCTCTCTCTCTCTCTCAATGACGTTTTGTATAGTGTATTCTCAAAGATGAATTGATCTTAAGTTACTCTGATTTTTGTACTGTAATTGTTGTTGTTTGATTTTAAAATCATTACGTTAGGCACAGCAGAAGACAACAAGATATTATTTTCTAAAGTAGTTCTGAGCGCGTGGACACATTGACTGAGACGACTGGTCTGAGATAACTAGACTAAGATAAGAAAAGTAAGGTTATCTAAACAGCTACATTCCTCATTCGCATGGGTGAGAAATATGAATATCTTTATCTGAGAACATAACTTCAAAGGGTACAGGATAAACCTAGTAACACGTTCACTACTAATAAACTGAGCAACGGACTTGACTATATATATGCAGGATATGGTGTGGACCTGGGTGAGATTTTATCAAACCATATGCCATGGTTAATATGTTACTGCCGCGAAAAGTAATCCAAAATGTCCTCGACTGAATTTAACATAATTTCAAATAATTATTGATAACGTTGAAATCATTGAAGATTAATAATAATAAAAATAATAATAATAATAATAATAATAATAATAATAATAATAATAATAATTATTCTTATTATTATTATTTTAACTTTTAGTGATGTTATTAAATGTTTCAAGAACATTGTCGAACTAATTCCAATTTCTTGTAAAGCTGAAAGCGCTAGTGTAATTACAGCACAATAAATCATAACAGCACATGACAGAAGCTTTGGTACAGGTGTTATTAAAGGACTTACACGAAAACATCTTACATGAAGTATTATCTGGTGTTAAATGCAACCGTTTAAGATAGAATTCTACCATGAAACTATATTATTAAAGTGGCTGCAGCAGGTCCATTTGTTCATGTGCAATGTAATTGTTCAGATGTTATCTTACAGGTAAAATAATTTAAATTAGAAAAGTCTGTGGCAAATTGTATTAAATACAAACTGTTCAGTGGGTGTGCCAAAAGATGTATTTTGAACAATTCAATATATATGACAATAATGTAAGGATAATGAATTAAATCTTCCTCATCGCCAATGTGTACTTATTGAATATTGACTGCATCATTAAGTTATAACCAAAACTAAAAACAAATATTATCCAATAATTATCATCAGATGCAGGCTGTAGTATCATACATGGAAGTTTTAATGTCCTCACCCCATCCCCAGTTACATGGAGTATTCTAAACAATAGTGTCATATCCGGTTATATACTTTGTATTTTCGTATAAAATATACACCTTCACATTCTAGAGAGTTTCATACGATTGAATCTTTTTATTTCTTTAAGCCGAAGTAAAATATACATGAATAATAACTTACCCTGCCCCTTTATAAGATGATCTGAAATGCAAATATCGTAGTTAAAAATAATCGATTTATATGGCGGCAAGTTTTCAAATGTTAAAGAGTACATATACTGTAGATGTAATCGGAAAATTCTCTCTCAATACTTAAAATTATAAAGAATGAAATACCTTTCAATCATTCGTTTTGTATATAAAATCAATGATGGGGCTTGGATTGAGATAAGGAAATGTCAGTAAGCGGTTACATTAGTTGTCTCCACACGAGGCAAACCTTGTGGGGAGACATATAATGTAACGCATCGACTGAGATTTCCTTGTCTGTTTGTGACGTACTTGTGCTGTAATTAATATTGATTGTAAAATCACCCCCGTGTATGAAAGACCCTCCAAATACAGACCCTAGCGGATAACCACGTGCTGAACTTTCATGTTTACGAATTCTCCGTTGAATAAGGAATATAGCATTTTAAATATTGATAACCGGATGCAAATTAACCCGTGTCCAAAATAAGTAAGTCATATTAAAGCTATATTTCGTTAGAGTCTTATTGATCTGGAATGAGTGAACAATTGACAATGATGGGAATGGAAAATAGTTTCACAACGAACTATACGACTAAACAAGTTCTTTTAGGTGGACAAAAAGCTTAAATCTTCGACGAAAGCCTGCAAAATAATAGTTATAGAAAATGTGTGACTTCAGTATATCTGAATGACGGGAAGAAATAAACAAATATTTTAAAGGTCTTACAACGGGTAAATTATATATGTGTTTTAGATTACCGATAGCCCAACAAGACTGCATAACAAAACTCGAAGAAAAAAGTTTCGTGCCTATCTCTCACAATGAACCAAAATATTTTCATCTAAGTCATGACTGGAACAAAGGATGGAAATCATAAAGCCGTTTAGCGACGGATTCTATGCGAATGTAGCTATTGTATTCAATCATTCTTTTTCTGTAATCCACATGATCGCTAACATATTGAGCGGCACAAATGTGTATGTCAGAACACAATATATTTTGGTTCTACGTTCTGCCTTATGATTGGTTGTGAACCGAAATCCTTTCGTCGAACTTTTGAACTATTTGGTCCCGGATAAAGCCAGTAATGCAACGCCTGTCTCGCAGAAGTATGAGCCTTAATCTGTGGTTTTGTTTACATTTACCATATATATTTCAATATTGTTGTATCACACCCTTCGGCCGATTGAGGAATTCGGCCGATTGTGCTTATTTGGTCCAATCAGGCCCAGCTCTCACCTGGTAAGGTAAGTTTTAATATATATATATATATATATATATATATATATATATATATATATATATATATATATATATATATAATATATATATATATATATATATATATAGAGAGAGAGAGAGAGAGAGAGAGAGAGAGAGAAAGAAAGAGAGAGAGAGAGATTTCCAGATGCCGTGCTCATATGGGGCGTTCATTTAAATTCAGCGGGCTTTGAAAAAATGAAACAAATCGGTCCCCACGTTTGCTAAGGCACTAACCGCGTAATCACCGCCAAGAAGTCATTAAAATAATTTCAATTCCAACAGAAAACAAACATAAAAAAATACTTTGTACAAATGCTTTATCAATTGACAATTATTTTAAGATCACACAAGAAAGTGTTGTTTTAATTTCAGAATATTTATCTCTATCGATGAAAAGTCATTGTACAAAACTTGACGACCTTACTTGCCATAATAATAAAAGAAATCAAATTTTGTGGGACAAACGCAAAATTTAAACATATAAATCAATAACATGACACTGAGTATCATATTAAAGCTGAGAGCATGTACATATTAGTTATTTTTAACTTTAGGTTTCTGTACATATTGCTGTAAAGAAACAAATGTTCTGGTGTTAGATATGAGCCCATCATTTTATATGAAATTAACAGTTACTTTGGGAAGTTGATAATGGTGCGATGGTTTAAAGGTACGAATGCTTTCAAGTGGAATTAATTCGTCACTTCTACACTTTTAGTTAATACTCACTTTGTCAGAATAAAATAATCTTTGTGGTAATGAAAATCATCAAATAACTACTATTTTACCGCAAATACCTGTCAACGTTTCATCGCTTCGAACGATAAGTAAAGAAATTTTTTTACTTTTACTGATAAAAGCAAATAATACAGTGCAAAATAATCACTATTTTCTTATGGACATTAAATTTACAAATAATTGCTGATGATGACTATTATCTTTATTAGTTATATAAAGAATAAATTATTCCGATATATTTTGTTCTTCAACCAGAAAAGTCTCACATCTGTTTTTACAATCCATTAATTAGGTATTGCCAGCAATGTTATCTAATTCTTGACAGAAATAAGTCAGCATAAGCAATATGACTCTAATATAGACATGTTTTACACTGAAGTACTTACATATTAGTTGATTCAAATCTTTCTCCTGTGCAATTGGATTGGTTTCTGTGAAATAAAACGAATGTGTTTAATAATGTATATTTTTAACCACTAATATTAATTGGTGCGTTAATTAATATGGTCTGATTGAATAAAATCAGAACGAAAGCAAATCAGTGTCGTCATGGTTAGATTGATTATATATCCTACAAGTTGTTCTACACAATGTAAGCATGTACATTCATATTCTGATCAGTTTCAAATGAATGTCAACAGAGTTACCATCTTTTCATCAGAATATAAAGGATACAAATTGTTTTACATGTTTTATTTTATTTTTTTATTTCAGTCATATTTTTTACACAATCTCTTTATATATTTGCATATCCAGAATGGGAATATATCAAAACAAAATGACGGCTACTACTGGTGTACCATCTAGTGTATTTATATGACCTTTATATCCTAGAATTTTCGGTTTATCCATCTATTACATCTTTCTGTATGGAACAATATATTGTGAACACCGACCTATTACTAGATATTACGCCTATTAAATATTTGGTCCAGAACAAGCTTTACAGAACTTTATCAAATCAAATACATTATGAATTAAATCCTTTTTCGAGGCTCATATATTTCAAAGTTGTGAATGTGCACATGTTTCGTATTCCCCAAAACGTGCTTTATTCATTTTTGTTGTTTGATCGAATAAAATATAGCTCATACGAACGTCATAACATGTCACATTTGAATCAGGAACTAGCCGCATCTTGTTTGTCCTCTTATTATTTTTTTTTTGTATTTACTGAATACTATCTTGTAGTTACTCTTATAACAATTATCCTAAACGTCATTTGAAGCACTTATTGAAACTAAAGTTGAAAATAATTTCAGAAAACAAACTAAATATGCATGTCTGCGTGAATAATTCACAAAATGAGTTGGTTGACTGTCGTCTGAAAAAATAGAACAGAAAATCTTTTCAGGAACACTTGTTATATACAGCTATAGAGAGAGCTAAAAAAGAGCCTTTCATTTAGTAGTACACTTGAGTTGCATAAAATTGTCGTTCAGTATTTAGAGCCGTGTTCAACATAATTCTATTTATGTTTATCAAAGTGTAAATTTAAAATATCAGCGAGACAGCTTATGTTTCTAGGAGTAAAGGATAAATGCTCTGCTTCATTCTCTTTTTCTTTTTCTTCATCTCAAATATTTGGTTTATTCCACTTCGAATTCTTTTCTCAACACTTTAAGCCAATTATTCTTTTTGATTGGCAAAATGGTAATGCATCTTTTAAACCCCTTCTCGGAAATACACCACCAACGATGGTATGTTCCATTACTCTAGCACCCCTCTCATAGAAGTATACTAACTACGCCTGAACGTTTGACATCTAACGAACGCTTTTGGCCAATAGTTATGACTCTAGCAAGTGCGTCCTTTAATGAATAACATTCGAGACCTATAGTTTCTCTGCTGAGTGAACGTTGTTGTTTTAAACATATTCAATGGCAAACGTGGCCGAGGTGGACACGTCGGTGAAGGCCTCTTCACTACTGTAGAAAAATAATTGTGTATTTTAATCCGGTGCCGCAGGCAATGCATGAGAATTTTCACGTGTACATGCGACGATCGCAAGCTGGCCTCGAGTTGGTTGTGGAACATCAGGATGATTTTAAATGGTATTTTCTATTCGATTAGATGAAAGTTCAAACGAGGGTCTGGTAACACCGCTTTGACGCAAATATTAATCAATAAAATTGAATGAAATTGCCTTCGATGTTTACATCCTTTGTCAGGTTAACCAAATTTCGGTCGGATAAGTGCTGAATGCGTCTTACTAAATGTCTTCTTCGTCAGATAATGATGCTGATCATATGTAATATTCATCATCGTATTGCTTTGTGATACGTGATATTGGTTAAACAAAACTAAAACCACGATGCCCCTCATCAAGTATCAACAGTGCCATTCGACTCCCTAAAACCTGTAGGTCCATTTATGATACATATGTATAACCCAGACTCGCGCACGTTTAAGATGTGACTTCTATGTTTATCAAAACCATCGTTCCAAACCATAAATCTAAGTTGATGTTGTTGTTGTGCTTGTAGGGTTTAATGCCATTTTCCATGACACGATAGACTATACATGGCGGCCAGTATTAATTTTGGAGAAAGATCCCGGGAAACCCCCAGAAGAAACCACCGACCCAAGAGAAGCTACTGGCAAGCTTTCTCACATATCCACATTGGCCGAATCTGAGACTGAAACCCACGCAGACAGAGGTAAAATGGAAGTGATCCGTAACGGAGAGCGCTTTAGACCACTCGGCAGCTCGGGGCCCCTAAAATGTAAGTTAATGATTTACTAAGGTTGAGACATCAATGTTTCTCTTTTTTGTTAAACATTCCTACGTTTAAGGTCAAAGAAGTTACTAAACATGATTGTGAAGTCAACTTGGCGATCTGCTGATTCACGTTGTCTTTTATAATAAACTTGCTCTCTCTCTCTCTCTCTCTCTCTCTCTCTCTCTCTCTCTCTCTCTCTCTTCGATTCCATCTTTGTAAGTGAGCTGAGCCAGATTTGTTACCAGGAAGTCGCTTTGAAGCAAACAATAATATTGCGAATGTCTACGTTTAACATTATCAGTTTTCAAGACTGATCTTCCAAAATCACAAGCTCACCAACAACAATACGATTAGTGACAAATCAGTTCTAATCCACGCCAGCAGCGTTTCGTTGAGAAGAATAACGACTGTAAATGTTGATGGGCAAGCTTGAATAATAATATCACATGTATTTTAATTTAAAATCAGTAGAAGCTTGCGGAGTTTGTGGACGCTGCAACTCAGGCAACGCTTCAATTACAAGATGACCGCATATAGAACCATTCAACCATGGTTTTAATGGCAAAGTCAACTTAAAAACCGACAGGCAACTCAGTCGTCTGCACCCACGACTGTCTCGGTAAAAATAATTAACAATATCATCTGGAGTTGAAAGTCTATACGAGTCAAAACACAAAAAAGATGCTGAGGTGTTACAACGACTGTGACCCAGTGAGTACCGTGACCTGTTCATGAAACCATATTGACGTTTCACGCGTGGTATATTTGCTGCAAGTTCATCCATATATAAAAAACAACATGATAATTGTTGATGGATTCTGTCATTGCAAGTTAATCAAGATTGGTTAATGGACGCGTGATCTTCTGTGGCGATGCAACCAAAGATCTCTGTCCGAAGGTATTCGACGACTCGTACATGGTAATCGAACGCCAAGGTTTGGCTCTAGAAGCACAGTGATTAGCATCAGCTATTGAATAGTATGATGATCAGCGTCATTAGTTGCATACTTCACAAAAATCACTAAAGGACAAGGGAGCTAGACTGAGAATCCTCGCGGCTACATAAACATCGTACTGAATGTATTTGATTTCCTTTCCATCGATGGAGTAACATGCACTGTTAAACAACGCCATAATGTAATTTATATAAATCCCACTTGGGTATTGGCATCATAATTGGGTTCGTTCTCGAGCACAAGTTTTCCCTCCACTTCCAAAAAGGCTATCTTGAAAGGAAAAACCTGGAGGAGTCTTTCAGTCGCAATTCTACTTTTAACTGATTGGGGTCGTGGCTGGGTGTGAGTTATGCTGCAAACAATGTTTGTTTTTATCCATTAGCACTTTATATGACTTGATTCACGGAATCTGGCAATCGCTGCTGAGCGTCTTCGTTAATGATTTTACACAATGCAGGCGCCATTGATTTAGTTGATGACTTTGCAACTGAAGCCGTCTTTGGTGCTCGTGTTATTAATCGCTGTACTCTATATCCAAGCGCTTGAGTCGCCTGGGAGTCCAGCTGCAACGGCACTTTGACAATTCCTACAGCCCACATGGCCACATGATTAGTAAGGGATGCAGCGCACGAGGGCTAGAGCTCCGAGAAGCGCTGGTGCGTCTGATAATAATCTAAGAACAACATCATTGAGCCCATTTCCGCAATAGGACATGTTGACAGGTTTCATCGCTTTAACTACACGAATGGATTTCATAAGTCCACACACGACTTTCATTGTTTGTTTCTATATTTATAACATATCAAGCTGTTCTTTAATGGATATCTGTATTGTCAATATTTCACACCACAGATCCACTACGTGTCCGTCTTGATTTGCGTGTGAAAAGCCAAAAATAGTCAGTCGGCCATTATGGCATTGCAGATACAAAGGTCCTGCTGATGTAATCCAGAGCAAGTTACTTGATTCCACAATGGTTGAAAATCCATGCAACTACGCCCGTGCGCGTGGGATATTAGGCCAACTATAATACACTCGGATCAAGGCTATGGCAATCTAAAGAGTGAACGAGTACCCAACGGTCACAGGAGCAGAAACTTTTAACTGAATTCTTGTTTTGTAGAAGAGATGATAATGATCGCGGCCACACTCTGAGCGCATTCTAATCTCTTAGTTTAACATGTAAAGGCGCGCAAATAAATGTACACTTATCTATTTAAATAATAGGTAAAAGCTATATTATGATATCTTTAGAAGTTGTCAGAGAGGTGGTACAAATATTGCAGAAGTTTTAGCATAACCAGAACGATGTCATTAACAAAAGATCAAGTAAGCACAGCAATTACGTTTAATGTATCAAATAAGATCATTCGCTTTAACCAGGTTAAGATGTCAAAAACGTTAATAAAATAATAAGTTGTGTCCTTCTGGAACTTGTTTTATTGGTAGACACCATTTAGCTTTTTAGATACATGTACTTTAAAACCTAACAATATGTTTCTATGAAAATGACACAGATCACACTGTGATAAGAAATTTTGGCATATTGAGTTAATTCGCAGTGTGAATGGCATCTGATCGACAAAACTGTTAGCAATATGTCTTACAAAATTTCAACTTTGATTCCCGACCTTGAAGTCTGCTGTCTGAACCTATTCTACATTTGCCTTTCATATAAGATAATAAGAGCTACAATTTAACGTAATTTAATTTAAGATTTAACATGATATCATAGCATGAATATAGATATATCATGTGCGAAAACAAATACCTTTTCATAAAAATGGGAACCTAGTATTGTTGATTAGCAGAGAACAAAGATGGCTGATAAAACAAACTGTAGGACAGATACGAAACAATCTAAATGGTGGTCACTTATTTTCAGCATAGGAATGGTCTTACAGATAAATATATTTCAACGTTGAATCACATATTATCTGCTTATCAGGACCACTAGTTTAAAACTATATTACCGTATGTTTTTAGATCAACATAAAATGTTTCAACTCTAATGGAACTATTAATATCAGGACATAATTTTAGATTACGACACAACAATAACTATAACGGTAAAATATCAAAAATATATCAAAGTGAATAGTTAAGTTGAAATTATTGTTGATGCTATTTTGTCATCGTGTGACACGATAATCACAGTGGGTGTTATCGAGTAATACAACAACATTTTAAAGAGCTTCGCATACTCGTTTTAACAGCGTTTCAACCCTAGGACCAAGCCTAAAGGTAATAAAGACGCTATTCTAAATAATGGCAAATTGTCTTTGACACTACTACACGAATTCGCAAAGGACAAAACGAAGACAAAATGAATATAGGTTCTGTAAAAAAGAAGGAATAGGATCATTAGAGGCGTACTATCAGATTTGCACATGTACCTGGCAAACGAGAAGAGAAACAAGTCAAGATCGTATGCAATCTTCACAGATGCTAAAGGTACTAAAACTTCCAAATCATTGGCGTACATCACAATTTACAATGCGTTGTCATTTTTAAAAAGGTTTGCTTCAGTTGACAGCTTCTTGGTTTTATCAAATGAACCAAGAGAGTATTGCATGACATAAAACTAAAATTAAATACTAGAGTTGCTTCTATCTGCACTGAGCATTAGCTTCAAAGCGTTTCAACTCATATTTAAAATACCAACTGATACTCAAGACGAAATAAGATGATGGCGTTCGTCTGCCACAGTTTGCCTACTGCGCGAAAAACTGTAAAAGGTAAAATTGATGAACTAAACATTGCTTTATAAATAAAATATGTGCTGTCTAATTTGTTGTTATTTCATTTCTGATATTAATGACAATTGTTACACTAATAATGCTGCTTCATACAGCGTAATTGTTTATGTCGTTGCAAACACTTAAATGGATGTTTAAGTTGGTTTCCTGACGTTCTTTAAACTTGATAAATCAAGTATTATTGTCAGCATCTTTTATCTGATAGGGACAAAATGTGCAATGTATTTTTCATATCTAATTGTGTAAGTTTGAAACCTATTTTAAGATCTATTTTCACTATTTGTATTTAATTAATAAACCTGTAATGTATATTTTGCCATTCTGATTCATTTAAATTGTAAAATTAAAATGTATTTTTCATTGAGGTTTTGTTTTTCAGTGTAAATATCTGTAGATTTGTTTAAATTGTGTCTAATTGTTTATTTGTATATATTTAAATTTTAATTTCACTTGTGAACATCATTTATAGTTTTAATAGTGAATAAAGACCTCTGCCCTTGGGGTTAGTTTAACGGAACCTGTAGCACTTATAGCTTCTATGAGAATGACAATTAATTTAGTTGATTGAAATGAATCAATCATCTGAGTAATACACAGGAAGCCTGGCAGAGGTCCTATACGTAGGGAAAAAAACAAACATGGAACGTATAGTTCAGTCAAGGAGCGCAGAAAAATAAAGTACTTCTAGGACGCTAAGATTAATTTTTGTTTGTTTTGTTTATGACATGTAAACTGTTCACACCAAGATATGACCTGTACTACATAACCTCATTACCCCTTGTAGCGAAAACAAAATTAGACGTTAGCAATTTTGTAAATTGTAGTACACGAATATACGTGTTTCGGTGTCCCAAGAGTTATATCCATATACAAATATAGCATTTTCGGTGTAGCTTTAATGTGGACACAAATAAAGGACAAAACAAAAATCTTCAGCATCAACACGATACACTGTGCAGACTAGATGCTTCAATAACCACGTCAATTAACTGTTAGAAACGAGTCTGACTGGTTTTTTTAAAAAGTATTTTACATTTACATATTTTCCGATTTCTCCGAGATGAAAGTAAATACAGGTAAGTAAGGACTTCATAATTCACGGGTCATATTCCAGTGTACAAAGGATAGCAGCCGGTACTATAATGTACAGTACCTACACAGTACACAACGTGCCTAGCGTCACTAATTTTCTTGTTTATTCTCCATAATATTATGCGCAGCTTTTGCTTTATTCCTTTGCTTTAATCAAAGATTGCATTCTCCCAAATTACATTTCTGTTACATTTACCTAATTGGTTCATTTTACTTTATTTTTATTTGGTCAACTCGCTCACGAGTTACCGTTCTTGAAGCCTCATATTAATTGTTTGTTAAAAAGTTATCATAATAAAGGCTAAAATAATTTAGACTATAGATGGTCTAAGATCATCAGCTCAGCTATCTGTTTCAGTTTTGCGATTTGGCTGTACAAAATTGTAATTTGCCCCACACTGGCAAACCAGTTGTTTCGGGCGGATTTTATCCTTTATGTTCCGATAGCAATCCAGGCCAGTTAATCGTTTAAACCATAAAACTGGCTTGGATAAAGAGTACTTTGATGTACAATTGCCTTCATTAATAAATATTATGGTAGCTGCTTACACGGGACTTATTAATGACGCTTACATCAAAGCAAACTACACTTGCGTTTCCTAGGAATTACAATTATTTTCGAAGAGTCTTTTCTGAACATTATTGTATTTTGAAGATATTATTTAAGTTTAGGTAAGTGGTGTATATGATTGGAATCCAAGGGACAAACTTCATGCAAGTTCAAAGCTTCAATGCCGATCTAGTAATACCAATATATAAATAAATTTGCTCACTAAATGCTTTCGTTGAACCAAATACTATTTGTGTTCGTTGTTGTCATACTGGATCACATTTCAATACGTTAAGTATTTACACTTTCGAGGCAGAAAACAACTGTATTACAACTGCAATTATACAAACGTCCAATGAAATAATGTATAAACAAACAATAATGAACAAGCATCGAAAGAGCGAGTTTCTGCTGTATATGCCTTCAGCTACCTGCTAATGTTCAATTCCTGCCATAGTTCATTCAAATTGTGCATATCTGAATTAGGTAGAAACAATCAGAACACAAAGGAACATTAAAAAAAATGTACTGAAATTTCAAAACAAATTATATTTGCTTTTAGCATTTTCATGTAATAATATTTGTGCTGTTATGACCAACAAAATACAGAAACGGATTAGTAGAAAAGAATGTCGAAGATATCTCATGACCGGTTACATAAAAACATTGCTATAATTTCGTGTTGCCAAAGTTAAAGGTCATAAAAAAATCAATTTTGAAAATAATGAATGGCGTCCCAAGTCTTAAGTCCCTAGATTTAAAGTCATTAATGTACTCAGCTTAAGTAATATTTAAGATACATTTAATTTCAGGGCCATTAATAAGAAACAAATTTTACTCTAGACAACAATGCATGATTCAATGTATCTAGTTGTTTGAAAATTACAACATCAAATTGGCTCTAGTTTGACTATATGAAGAAAATAATACCAAGAAAACAATATTAATTAGATAATCTTTCATCTACATGCATTTAATTTAGCGTCTTAAATTAGGTGAAAGTGATTATTTTTCTTCTATATGTTTCTTTCTGTGTCGAAAAATTAGAGATGTTGGACAACATAAGCATACTAATGTTAATGTAACTTCATATTGGATTTAATTTCATTGTGAATTCCTGAAGCGGAATAGACACATCAGTATCCAACCACACTCGAAGTACTATACCGTCAACAGCGTGGCACTATGAGCTAGGAGAGTCAACGCATATTTTTGTTAAAAACGGAGAACGGCTTAGTAAGATCAAAAGCTAGATATGTTTTTTCGAAGTTCAAAAGGAAACCTGTAAATTCCACATCGAGTGAAAACAGCTCTTTGATAGTTGTAAGGCATATTACTACAAGTTACTTTTACCAGAGCCTTTTCACTTCATTCGTTGATGCTACCACAAAAGTCAAAAGTAAATACTTAAAAAAAAATAACTATCAATGCATTTTACATCCCAATGTGAGATAATAATACTAATAACGTCGACAAAACGCATGTATCGTCATAAACAATAGAATTGTTAATTGTTATATATTTATGCTTTATTGAAGGCAACCTATACATTCAAATTATGACCTAATAAGTTTAAACTAAATTGAAATAATATTTTGTGCACCTCAATAATATTGGATGTAATAATATCGTGTACATTTCAAAATGTACCTGACGCCAAATATCTATAGGACGGTGGTTTCCATAGTATAATGGTTGATGGGTGTTGACATGTTTTCCAGCTACCTAATGCAAATCCAATTACTTTACCACTAAGCAAGTCTCGCTGAGCAATGGATCAAACATTATCCGAAGTATTTATTTTTCCCTTATATTTGTGAATGCAATTAATTCATTTTTTTTCTTATTATAGCTCATGCTATTAGATAAGAATTGGAGTAATTCGCCTGCTTACTACGTTTATTCCCAAATGTCCAGGATGTCTTATGAGACCTATAACGACAGTTCGCCTGGAGTTTCTCTCGTTTCTTTGTGTTGGGTAATTAAGGTAATTTAGGAGGGTTATATTCAGTCGGCTGTTTCGGAATCGTATAAACCCTTTTATTTATTAAATACATGTACTCGAGTTCCGTTAATGGTGTACAGCGATACCCGAGAGTGAATAATCTATAGTGTGTCTTATTTCAAAAGAGTAAGTTCGGTCCATCCTATGCCGCACGTGCGAAGTACTTTCGATGGGAAGAACCAAATGCATTCAATGCAAAGACTAGATGTGTATAAATACCTCAACGTAATTAAAGCTTTTTACATTACGTATAGTCTTGCCAGTCAATGGTCTACTATAAAGGCTTGCACATCTTCAGCTGTAGAGCCATCTAGAATATAAGAAGCGTCCAGAGGATTTGGAGCATCTAGTGTGTCTAGAGTGACCAGGGTGACCCGAGTGTTCAACGTTATTAGAGAGATTGAGGTCGACGTGGTGCAAGCTTTAAAGCCAACCACAGGAATTAACCGTAGCTGCTGTGAAGCTGAACTGTAGCAGCCGTGGATTTGCAATAAATTGTGTTGATGACAGAGTGTATCTCCGTACAATAATTCTGTAGCAGTGGACTAAATGTGGGGTTCGTAAAACCCATTGGACCTTTCAGGATTGTAAAGATAAGTGTTTATCTGTCCTTTGTTGCATAATTTCACTATCTAAGTAAACTATGTCCGTCTTTTCATTGTGTAATCACTGTAAATCATTCAGCCCCCGACTTTGTATTTAATAAAGTAATTTATTTGTATTTTTCATTTTTACAATTGTGCGTTCTGATGTTAATTAATGCGAGTTTTTTTAATTAATTTCTTATATATATTATAAGTTATAACTATATAATTACTACGTTTATGTTTGTACATTTTCTATGTTTCTTCGGCTTACATAGTATAATGCAAATATGTTCTACTCCTGTTTGTGATTTACCAAGAGATTAGTATTAGCAATATAAAGTTGTATTTTTAAAAATCGTTTAGTACCATAGATCACTAATTGGACAGGGCATGTTCACTTCTGCACCTGTTTATTGCTTTTTAATTATTGTGCCGATAATGTAATCTGCATAGCTTACCACATAAAAGGTAAGTATGTTTTGTAGTATATGCCGTATCATGTATAATACACGGTGTTAGATGTATTTTCAGCTGATCAGAGTCGGCGCGGTACTAGCTGTAGAGCTGACCACACAAGTTGACCATAGCAGTCGTAGAGCTGAGTGAACATTGTTGTTGGTTGAGTAACAGTTGATCAGGGCGTTGTTTACCTAACTGGTTGGATCTGATTACATGATTGACCAAATAATTAAATGATGGTCGGTGAATACCTCAAACGGTGACTGCTTGATTGACCAGTGTGACTAGCAGCCAAGTGTGCTAGTGATGGAGTGTGTAACGCCTTACATATAATCTTTTAGCCGTCAGCTAATTTTATAATACCAAGTGTTTTGAGATTGTAAGATATATGTAAGATTGTGAAATATTTTGTAAGATATCTCTCCATTTGTTTTCATCATTTTACAACTGGAGTAAAATATCTCATTTTTTTACTAACTGAGTGAATAGATTTTACTATATGAGTACAGTACCGCATTTTTTTACAATTTGAGTGAATCCATCATTTTATTATATGAGTAAAACACGTCATTATTTTCATCGTGTGAAAGTACTGTGAATCATTCACCTTTGTCATTGTACTGTATGAGCTCATTTATTTGTAGTTATATTTATCGCATTATTATTTTCGTGCATATTGTGTTAATTTGTCCAATAGTTGGATCTCAAACACGTGCATATTAATCATAATTCCTTTCTAGTTCAAGTCATGAATAAACATTGTATTTGTATCATCATCAAACGTGTTATATTATAAAGTCGAAATCCAACCCGGCCAACTTGTTACAATAGCAAAATACTAACTTTTATAAAGTTTATAAAACAATTATTGAAGAATAAACCCAGTCGTTCGAAAGTTCATTCCAGATCAGTGTTAACAGAAAAATATTTAACAGAACTATATTCTTGCACTTACACTCGACATATGCCTTTAAGTTCAAATATTAATCAATAAAATAATGTTCGAGAATAATAAACGAGAAAGAAAGAGAGAAGACTATTAGTCTTGAACTTCTCATGATTACCTTGATAAAGCAGTTATTTGAGTTCGATACGACATACATGTCCCTTCCTTGTCAAAATACACGAAAACGTTCTCATCATAAATATGTATATGTGACATGGTCATACTCTGTGTGAATTCATATTTCTTCTACAGCCTGTAAGAAATATTCGCCTATAAAGCACATGACCGTATTGGCCTTTACAGCTGTACATTTTCAAGGCTGTAGCAATCAAGACAGAATACTGTTCATCTAATAATGATATAAAAAATAGTAAATGAGTTCAATGAGAAAAGATTTTGTGTACCATTTTACGATTCTTGTCTCGAGTAGAATCAGGTTCCGTCGAGAAATTGCAGTTTCAAGGCAACGATCTGGAGTTACAAGATTGAAAGAAAGTTCATAATGTTACTCACAACGTAATTTACATAACAGAACAACCCTACGGTCTGTTTCTTATATTATCTTTGTCATCAAGCCTAATATAACGAGATAAAAGAAGCTAGATGCTTAGCAATTACTAACCCTTTTTTGGAAACTCGTCAGGCTCAAGGTCATCAGCCATCTGTAATGAACCATTAAAATTGTTTACATCTGTAAATGCAGGTAAGTAGTTATATCTGTACATGCTGGCTTTTGTCTCTTGACTGATAATAAAATCTCATTTCTATAGTTTTCTTATATCCAAATGATTGCATGCCGAATCAGATTTGAAATCATTTATTTACTAACCCCTGTATAATTTTCTAATGTGTTCAAGGTGTTGTTAAGATTGTTGTCCTAAAACAAGTAATATGTAGGAATTTTCAAAATTTGTCTAAATATATTTAATAGCTCGAGGGCACGATGTGATCAGCTGTCACAGTAGATTGACCAATCATCATGTACTCGGAGTTGTAGTGATGACGAAATTTTGGTAATTCCTACATTGGTTTCTGGATGGAAAATCGTTGTTGTAAAACACCTACACTAATGCAGATATATAAATTGGAACAAAATCATTAAACATTAAAACCAGCAATGACAAAATGCAAATCCCATAGAATCATACATATTAGTCTACTTAAGAAATCAACAATAAAATTATAAATTGATCCTGAAATTTTCACGCGTTTTCAACACAGGCTGCACAAAAAAAAATACTTTACACTCTCATTACATATGGATAAATTTAAGAATAGATAAATGGTTTGATATATTACTGGCCTGTTAGTTTGAAATGTCATGAAGATGCATTAATGCATTGACACAATGATGTAAAAATTGATTCATTATAAAGTTATTAAGACATAATGATATGAAAATGCATTAGTTTATTGATACAGTGTATCAATTATCAATATATGTATATCGATCTATCTATCTTTCTATCTATCTATCTACCTATATATATATATATATATATATATATATATATATATATATATATATATATATATATACATTACCGTTTTTAATTGCACTTCATGTAACAGAAAAGTAAATGTTGTATAACAATACCAAAGCTTCCACTATCTCTTCAATGTTGTATAAAATCCATTCCAATAAAATGTATCAAATATAAGATAAATTACCTTTGATCCTCTGAGAGTATATCTTAAGCTGGATTATTTTGTTTTCCAATCTATGAGTCTACATTTATATGTGCTAGTGAAAATAGTGTAAGTTTCGGAAAGAATAGGAAAAAGTATACCTGATTATATCCGTCTGATTGCACCGAATCTGGGCTTGAAAATATGCTTGTTCGTATTCATGTGTCAGAGGTATATCAATACTGTTAAAATAAAAGTAAAAAATTTTGTTATACCCAGATGACATTGCATGTTCTCATCGTGACATATAAATATAATGAGCGAGATCGAGATGATATCACAATAACAGCAACAATTCCTATTTATTTATTCTTATACTACTCTTTATATATACACATACTGCATAGACACTACTTTTGCGAATTTTCATTTCATTTGTGAACATTGTTAGAAGAAACAAATGCATACATATTTTAAGATTTCATTAACGCCATGTTGTGCAAATTGCAAGGTAAAAATTACTTTTCAGCGTTTTGTGTTGTGATGTCTCGCCTATTATACTTGCTGCTATCTGCCCATGACGTTCATTAATATATGATTCCCAGAGTGCCAATTTAACAATTTAGGTGTCAGGGCTTTACAAGATCATGTTTCCTTAGCGTCTATTTCAATGAAGTTTGGATAAATATCTCGGAATAGTTGTTATGAAACATGTCCGTTTAGATAGCGAGTTCGATATAGTTGAATCTTCATGAAAATCATCTTAAAACAACACTAAGCAAAACGGTATCCCTACTCAGTACATACAATAAAAGTATATGAGGTCACGTGTAAATTTTAACCACGTGTAAATATTAATCACATTTAAAAAGCGTGTAGTTCTAAAGGGAGAATGGAATCGGAGGCGATAGGATATGCTCTTGAATCCTCGTACAAAATATATCATATATTGCAATGTTTAGTGATGGCAAGTTACTTGAGTTGGGTACAGAACCCGCCACCACTACCACCAACACCACTAAAACCACCACCAAGAACAACCCATCCCATCCAGCCCGCAAAAAACAGGGACGACATTTCAACATTTTTCCGGGGGAAGGGACACAATTTATTGAGGGGAACAAAATATAAAGGGTAGAGCAATTTTACAGCACATGCAAACTCGGGGAGAGGGGGTACAATGGCACAATTTGTCCATATCTCCCGACCAAAAACATAAAATATTTCGTCAATGGCAAATAGGTGTGTGCTCTTAACCGTTACTGTAAAAATATTGAGGTAATATTACACTTTGTATAGACGCAGATTTGCCTTACTGTAGCGATTCATCCTAACCACAAGTCGCACGGGTCATGTAGGCATTCAACACAGACGAGTTCAGTAATGGGTGTCATCTTTTAGAATTTGATTTTACATACCTTTAAGTGGCATGAATTCATTTCATTTGGTTTCTTATACGTACATATTCACTTGGAGTTTAATTATTTGTTCGCCCCGACAGGTGCATACGGCAAAATTAATTTTAAAGTACACAGACATGTCACAATGAAAGCTGTGCATATTGATAAACAAATTCATACAGCTCTCTATTGTGATGATTCCCGCTTTTTTGTCTGGAAGTTTCTAGGTGACAGATAAAGTACATGATATTTAATAATAAGGATTGAATAGACTTTGTTTAAAGAACATGGGTGTCAAATGTTAAAGAAAAATTTATATTTTATTTAAATTAGTAAATGCGCATGCATGACAAATGTGACTTTACATTTGTTACCAAACGTTTTACGTGAATAATGCAGCATGCAAAAGATGGAGGTAAACATTGTGTAATCGTTGGATGTCACAATAAAATCAGAAAAAAAATCTGTTTAAGTGGGAAAACCGTTTTGTGAGCATGGAATGCTACACGAAGATTGTCCATGTATTATACCATTTTTTATACAATGCATCCCTAAGAATGATGATATTCATATAGCATGTGTACGTGCTATTAACCGGAAACGATTCAACTCTTAAGGAAAATAAAATCTAAACTATAGTGAATAAATGTTAACTTCTGTATTATAATTACAGTTTTAAAAGTCATTATGCTGTCACCTGCATAACATTCACCCCACCACTCTTGTCTTCATCCGCTCAATTAAAGAGGCATGTGACATGTACACTAACCTGATTAATAGATTACGTATTAAGTCACCAAGTGACTATACATATTTGACAGCTGTGGGGTGGCGAATGTTTAAGTTGTAAAATGCAAGCTTACAACGAAGAGCTTTGTGTGCGTGTGTGTGTGTGTGTGTGTGTGTGTGAGAGAGAGAGAGAGAGAGAGAGAGAGAGAGAGAGAGAGAGAGAGAGATTGGATGCAGATTGAAAAAAATAGTAATTATTGCACATGCATTGGTAAATTACCATAATAATTACGATTTGGTCTAGATCAAATCAATGTAATAAATATCCATGACCTTAATAGCAGTTAAATTATTCATTACATAAAATTACGGTAATATTTTATCACAAGATAGATGAAGTTGTTACTGCTTTCAGACCATTTTAATTGTACTTCAAAAGTTTGATTTTATTTTTTGAGCATTTAGTTGTTTGTTTTATGGTTATTTTATGTACAATTAGTGCACTTCATTTATGGAAGTCCAACCAAAGTGAATCCTTACCCAGCACTCAATTTGCGATATGAGAAAGATGTTAAACCTGCTTGCCAACTGCTTGAGAGACATCCATTTCCTCTAAACTAAATATGAACACAACTTAAGCAACAACGTCGATTTAATTATCGAATATCTTACTCAATGACCTATCAATGAAATGATCATCGCTATGAAACAAAATAGAGCTGATTAAGAAATAATCCCCATATACACAACTACTGCAATTCATATCTAATATTCACACACAATTTTACAATTACCTATTTTTGACATTCACACAACATTTACTGTAAAATACAATCTGAAAAATTCACCTTGCTAAATTCAACATAAAACATTGTATATCCTAACTCAAATATGTTAATGCCATCAGAACAATATCGCTTATTATCAAAATTACACAGACCATATTTTTTAACATCACTTTCAATTTTATGACACTTAGATATTATTGTCATCATCTATTGCAGCATTATATTTATAGTATCTTATCACCTTACCTACTACAATCTTTTTTTCCTTTGGCTCGTTTTTCACTTTATTATCAGCTAGTTTTAAACAGTACATTGTACTTCGCAATCCGGTGAACTCGACAATAGGAACAAAATTTGTTTCATCCTTAAGCTTTCTTATAACGTTTTTGTCATTGTCGCATTCAAAGCCTCTGCTTTCGAATAATCTAAAAGATGAAATAATTATCGGCTATCGTAAAACTCTTGATAAATATCATCAGATTCTTTCTTGTACATAGCGAGCCAGTGTCTGTATATAACAGTTCTGCATCAGGTTACTTAATCTATACAAAATCCTAGTGGAATCAGTGCATTAACTTCTTTGATATCTCAGGTACTTCCATACCGCCATAAACTGGCGTGTTCAACATCAAGTTTGTGTTTCGTCGTTAAACGGCTACAAGATTTTCATTCAATATTTCAAAATAACAAAATCGTGAATACAAGAAGCTATATATATATATATATATATATATATATATATATATATATATATATATATATATATATATATATATATATATATATATATATATATGTATATATATATATATATATATATATATATATACCATTCTACTTGTAATTGCTTCTTTGCTCACTGCTCAGGTGGCCTAGTAGTTAGAGCGTCCGCCGATGTAGGTCGTGGGTTCACTCCCCGGCCGAGTCATACCAATGACTTACAAAAATGGTACTAACAGCTGCCTTGTTTGGCGCTCAGTATTGCTTGGTGTCAGGATAATGTGACTGGGTGGGACATCATGTTACATGTCTTCGGCATGATGCCCCAGTACTAGACATTACTATAAACTGCCCCACTGCAGATATCGTAGCGACATGACTGAAAAACTGTTAAATCAACGTTAAAAATCTAAATCACACTCACGTTTCTTTTCTGATTCATTCATTCATTCATTCAGTGTTTATATAGTGATCATAATTATGCAGACGTCATGAAACATTGCTTATTATTCTGATTGACACAAATATTACACATTGAAAAAAATAAATAATCAAATACGACACATTTGTACATTCTTTATTTTTTAATGTATCCAGGCAGACAACAACAGACGTATAATTAGGCACACACACACACACATACACACACACACACGCACACAAATCCACACACACACACACAAACATTTATGTTTTGCATCTGCAGATCACAATGCCTTAAGGATCGGTTAGTAGAATTCACGCAAATTGGCATGTTGTCTTGTCCATATGGTCCAACTACCGTCTGCACGGGAGGTGTTGTTCCGACTTAATTCACAAATAATGACACATACCCATGTCCCAGCTTGAGTCTATATGTAAACAAGTATGTGTTCGTTGTAAATATTCGTACACGTGGTAAACTGTATGCTATCAGATCATTGTCAAAATGCACATCAATGAACAGGCTTTCTTAGGATTTGCACTCCACACAGAGAATTTGCAAGCTTTAGATTTAGTACAACACATTGCTAACTGTACCTCAGTATAATAGCTATTTCTTCCTCTTGGACTGAGAACATAGTAATTATCTCTCAAAATGACATCATACTTTCCACTAGTCACAAGTTCACTTATAGGCTTGGTGGGACATTCAGTTGCAGCAATGGCTTCACCATCAATGATTCTATCACAACTGGCAGACAGAAAATGGTCCCTATCACACACAACTGTACCAACATTTAAAATATTCACCCCAAGCTCTTTAGTCTATTCCTTTATTACCACTGACTCTAAGACCATTCCCTGCTTGATGGCAGCAGATCCTTTAAAGCATGGATACAGAATGTTGGAAACAAATTTATTTTGATCAGCACAGATTGTCTTGGCGACAGAATTAAATTTTGATCATTCTTTATCCAGCTTGGTATTATTCAGCACCCGTTCTGCTGTCTAGCCAGAGTTCTGCATTTTCCTTTGAAGTTTGTTCTGTCAGTTGCTGTTGATTTTTCTTTGTGAGACACATATTTTGTATAAAACGTTTACAAAATAAACAAAGAGGATTCACAGTTGGGATACTACACTACTTATCATGTGATCCACCTATGGGTGCTACATAATTGATTAGAGTAGGTCTCACCAGGACATTAAGAATTTTGTAGCATAGTTCCATTGCCAGGCCACTGTGTAGAGACACTTGATTTAGACACAACTCATGGTCCAAACGTATGCGTGTGTTCCCTTAAAATACAATGTTTTGTAGTTAAATAATGTGTCGGTAAGTTATCTGCTATAGGTCATGCGAAATCTGTTTTCAACATTTTTCTGCTCAGGCTCTTTGAATAACCTTTACCACAGGTAACTTGCTTGTATGTATAGGTTTACCCTGCCAAGTTATGATTCCAAGCGTGTGAAACAGCATACGAAATGGCTGAAAAGGAGTTGCACGCTCTCCCTAGACCTGCAGGACATGTACAGGATTCTGTTCTCACAAAGCCATTGTTTTCTACAGCCACCCAGTAAAGATATTCAGCTCGTCCTACACCTTGTTGGGATGGTGATACCTTGGCTTTGAGAAAGACAAGAATGTTTTCATTCACAAGAAAAATTTCACCACATTAATCTATTCTGGACAGAACAAAATAAATATAGGGATCCGAATGATCTCATTTCTTTTTCATCATAGGGCTTAGAATGTATCGGGTAATCAACAAAGTCTTCATAATAAACCTTTGGCCAAATTTTCAACTGGTTCTTCTGCAAAGCTGCACTATCAGGTGGGACTCTGGAAAGAAAATGTAACACTTGAATATGATGTTGCAAAGTTTGATCGCGTAGTATTTGGTCCAGATTTACAACGCGATGAGTGCAGGGTTGGGTATCTAACTTCACTATCTCCTCCCGAACCTCTTACTGAATCAAAGTGTTTGTAGGACCTTAACTCAGAGTATCATTATAAAGTACTTTAAGGTGTTCCCCGTAAATTCAGCTAAAGTTTTGCATCATTAGCAGGATATAGTAATATCTGCGCTTTGTCTGAAATATTGTATATGGCTGAGTATTTTAATATATGGGCCATGTGGCAAATATATTCAGCATTTTGCATTCGCATGAATAACGTTTCATCATTTTGCTTTAAGTTATATCCAGAAACAGTTCCTGTTGATCGTTCAGTTATGCGATTGGTGTTTTTTTTGGGGGGTGGGTGGGTGGGTGGGTGGATGGGGGGGATATATTTTTTTAAACTAATAAAGTCTGAAATTTAAAGACCGAACTAGATCTTATCTACTATTCGGAATAAATGGGAAGAAGACTTAATCGGCATTGCCCCACGATTATATTTTATTAACGTTCTAATCATACTAATCATTTTGCATTTTGGAGTTGACTTTAACTGTTGTACTATAAAATTTCACTTATATACTCACCTATAAGCTTGTCTGTTGACTTAACTGCTTGAGATAATCGCTGGTATTCAAAATCGTCACGTCGTAAATAAACGTCGTCCGCAGCATCTGTGGTATCAGTAGCTTTATGGCGTACGATCACATGATTAAAATATAGCCGTTCCCATGGAAACAAAAACAGAAAGGTCTATTCGTGTATCCAATAAATGCCCTTGTTTACATGTACAATTGTGTAGGTAGGTTCTTCGGCGTAGTAATAAGGTCGATAAATCATTTATATAACTTTCCTCTCATCGTTATGGAGTAAACTGGTAAAGCAGTTTATCTCCATTATTTGCCAATATCAAATCTGTTTAATAAATAGGTTTATTCTTGTTCTTTTCCTCTTAAAGTGCTTAAATCCTTGAAAAAGATTTATATATTTTTAAAGAAATGTTTTAACATTATTTATATGGGAAAGTAGAGATATAGGAAAATGCCGTTTCGACGCCATTTCGATCTTTATACTGTTATTATTACCATTTTACCCTTCCAAGCGTCGAAAAAACATCAAAATTCAATAAGCTCAAAACAGCGAAATAACGATTCGATACCTAAAGCGTCGAAAAAGCGTCGACAAATTTAAGGTCCCAAGCCACTGAAATAACCTTAAAACGTCGACAGATTAAGGTATAAATAAATACAATTATGGTATATTTCAAATACTCTTCAACGGTTGGAAGATTATCCCTAACAGGATTTTTCGCATTTTGTTTAGCATAATAACCTAGAATCGCTCTGTAATTTTTACCTATACAGCCTTCACATAAATGAATTTTACCATGGACACCAACTCCACAACCGAGGCAAGGAAAATTACCTCTGGATTTTTTCTTCATGAACGCATGTAACGCGCACTATTCCCTGAAACATGCTTTACCACATCGTTCAAAATTACCTTGTTTTAACCATTGGCAATTATTTGGGTCTAGCATATAACTTACTATATATTTTAATCTAAATGAAATTGTATATTTTAAAACATACTATTCAGACAAATATATAATTTTATATTAAAATGATATAAGTTATTATATAATTATGTCAGAGTCAATGACGAATTTACCCGCTTTGAATAATTCACCTAGCATTGCAGAATAGGTTAAAAATAAACCGGGAAAATAAAAGATTGACAAAAGGTGGCAAAATTACTCTACGAAAAATAAAGAATCATTAACCAATATCAAGCCTTATTGGTCGCGGTCTCATGAGCAACTTATCGATTTGGCTAACAGGATTATTAATATCAAAAATAAATTCTCTATCACCGACTGAATTAAATCAACCTCGGCTAGTCATCACTGAAGCATTCGACGGTCTTGATACAAAAAATATCTTCCTACGTTGAGGAGAAATTTTGATCAATTTGCATCAACCGATCTGGTGAAAATATTCAACGTAATAATTCCAACAGTGTTGCAAAGCCAACCTTCTATTAAGGTTTTTGGCACGTATGAAGGTGAGATGTTCAAGACGGTTGATCCAAATAATATTCAAGTTCGAGAATTTAGAGCAAACCCGAAGAGAATTTTACGCAGCACTGATTTAACTCAAACTGCAAACGAGGCATATCGAGAGATTACAGGGATAATCGAGCATCATAAGTCCTACGGATCGGGTTTTATTGTTGATACAATGTTATCGATCATAGTCTCAACGCATTATTATACTGTCGACGCTGGCGGTAGGTATAGAGCACTCCTCGAAGAGATTCAGGTTACAGATGCTTGTATTAATGTTAAAAATCAGGATACAAAATGTGTAGTATGGGCGCTGTTATCAGCGTTGTATCCTATTAGCGATCACACTGACCGAGTATCAAACTACACCCCACACGAGAAAAAGCTTAATATGATAAGAATTGATTTATAGAATTGAGAAACAAAATATTGATCTATTTCCAGAGGGAATTAATCTATTTTTGTTAGATCCATCGAGTAAACTTTTCCAGGTCAGAATTTTGCCGCTGGCAACACGTAGATTAGTTGGAAGCATGGTTATTCTACAGTTGCATAATGGTCATTACACATGGATCAATAATTTTAGTAGATTATTATCATAAAACTTTCTTCTGTTATAATTGTTTCAGCGGGTATAGGACTGAAATAGATCTTATCGATTATGGAAAATACTGTGAACACGAGCAGAAGATTACTATGCCGAGACATGAGAGGGCTGTGCTATGTTTTACCAAATGGAAAAAAACTAGAAAACTACCATTTGCGATATATGGTGATTTTGAATCTAAACTTGTTTCTGTTCAAGATTATAAATGCAAATGTGATAAAAACCCTTGCCAATGTAGATTAAAAACTCGTATGGTTCAACAACATGTTCCGGAGTCAATAGATTAAAAACACTATGCACCAATGATAGGTTTTCAAAATTATCACCGATCTATCGAGTTATTGATGAAACTGATGCGCAACCAGAGGTTCATATGTTAAAGTATTTATTTGGTGAGCAAGCTTGAAATAATATCGATTCTTATTCGGGCGAAAGATCCTAAAATAATTCAGCTCTACTCAACGCATACAAAGTTTAATCAATCCAAGAAGTGTTACTGTTGTAAACAACCTCTCGTGGAGGATAAAACTCCTCTCGTCGATCCAATATCGCTAGTATATTTAGGAGCAGCTCATGTATGATGTCGAAATAAACAAATTAGCCAAAAATATATTCCTGTTGTGTTTCATAATCTTCGAGGTTACGACGGTCATTTTATTATCAGAGCGTTAGCTGCCCAAACTATATCGCAATATTGCAACGAGAATAATACTAAGATTTGTGGAATTCCGACCAAGTATAAGAAATTTTTATAAGTGACTATAAGTAAATTAAGATTTATAGATAGTTGCGAATTTATGAAAGCGTAGTTGGATGTCCTAGCGATGAATTGTGATAGTTTTCCTGTGATGGAGTAACACTACAACGAATCGCAGGTGAAGTACTTAACTCAAAAAGGGGTATTTCCATATGGGTATTTTGACTCTGGAAAAAAGATTTTCTGAAACCTCACTACCGCCAAAGGATAACTTGTATTCATCGTTGTACAATACAAATATTTCCGATGGCGAATATAAACAAACACCTGGAGGAAATTTTTCTGCAAAACGTTTCGTGATTATCATGATTTATATTTGACCGTCTATTATTACTCGCTGATATCTTTGAGCGGTTTCGAAAGATCTCACTGCGAGAATATAGTCTCGATCCCGCACACTACTTTTCCGCACCTTGATTGTCTTGGGATGTGCTGTTGAAAACCACTAAAATAAAACTAGAGCTGCTGACTGACAAGGACAGCATTTATTTATCGAGAAAGCGATCAGAGGCGAAATCAGTGTGATCACAAAGAAGCATTCTATCGCTAATAACCGTTACATGTCAAATTTTGATCCTGATAAATCCATAAAATATATAATTTACCTTGATAAGAATAATCTCTACCAAGGCGCGATGAGTCTTCCAATGCCACACGGTGGTTTCAAATGGATAACGGCGGAGGAATTTCTCAACGAGACTAATAACATGTCAGCTAAAAATGCATGACGATTACTCATATTATGTAGAAGCTGATATTATCCACAGCACCTTCATGAAGCACACAACGATTGCCCTTATTTACCCGAGCGGATAAAAATCGACGATGATATGCTATCGTTGGAACAATTATCGTTAGGGATATCAGGGTCAGCTAGTTTGGCTTCAGATTCCAATAAATGTATTTGTAATGAACGTATACGAGTTTATGCTGCTATTAACTTTATTTCAGCGGCATCAACTTCAGGTTTCACAACCTTAACAACATCAGATTTAACAACATTGGCAACATCAGGTTCAATATCATCATTAGAAAATTCAATATCATCGCTGGTAACTTTAACAGGTTCTACAAGTTGTAAAGACCACACTGTTTCGAGTGTCCAAGATCCTGAGACTACGTCAGATGAAAACGTATATAAGGAAAAGGAACATTAACAAAGCCGGACTCTACTCTACTCCCTGAATAAGAATATTATCATTAGAAGGAAACTGCTCACACAAACGCACATAGCCATGTAATAAATCAACAGCTCCTTTGTACCTTACATGTTTAATAGGTATCAGATTGAGAGAATCAACTATGCGTGATATCGAACATTTCGACATTAATGGTTCATACTTTTCAATAATAAAGTCAGACGTTTTTGTTTCTCCCGACAAATGTATTGCTTTCAAAACATGAATTTGACCTTCACTTCGTTTAAATAAGAGCATTTGAAAAACATCTGTCTTGATTGTATTGCATTGTTTTACTTTTTGGCAGTCAGAAATAACGTACCCATTCTTCTTGCAACAGGTACGCACAAGAATAGATAAGGCTTTCTGATCAATCTTCTCAAACGCTTAATTCGTAAAAGTCGTGCCAGATTAAGATTTTGGAGTGCTTTTATTACACTGAAAACTGCCGAGTGGAACACTTGCTGAAAAAGAACCCTTATGCGCTAAGTAATACATGTCAGCAGTACAAACAGCATTGTCTAACGTTACTGTGGATGAATTCCTAAACTCTTCATCTAATATGGTTTGTTTGAGGTTTCCAAAATCTTGATCAACATTTTTGGCAAAGCACCAACTATAAAATTATTGCTCATTTTATCTTGCAAAATCGACATGGGATTTGTCCATTTTTTTATGTAGTCCTAAACGTTTCTCTATAAGCCTCAGGAACCATCTTGTAACACTTTACGATACATACCTTAATCAGATCACAATCCGCAATTTGCTGTTCTGACAGGAAAGTGTAGATCTCACAAGCTTGCCAAGAAGAGAGTCTGGAAATATTGTTCAGGTCCCCATTTCAAAAATATTCAGCAGTATGTTTTCAAAATATGGAAACTTTATCTACTTCCTTCTCTTTAAAACGGGGTACAAACCTAATATTTTAAGTAATATCAAAACCTGAACTTGTGTGTTAAGTTGGAATATGATGTTCATTTGCACGCTCTAATTCGTTTAACCCAAATTGTAATTCCCTTTCTTCATTTTCTTTTTCTCATAGTATTTCTCTCTCTTCGTTGTTACGTATCATCTTTATTCGCATTGGCCTCTCTCTCTCTCTCTCTCTCTCTCTCTCTCTCTCTCTCTCTCTCTCTCTCTCTGTAATTGTAATTATCTCTTTTTCTCTTTATGCAAGTGCGTTCGGTTTTCTTGTTTCTACAAGATCATTTGTCTTCAGAAGCTCAAGCGTTTTTAAAACTCGATTTGATTCTTGTGTTTTAATTTCCATTCAATAATATTTTAGTCGCATACCGATGGAGGCTTACTAATTATATCCAAAGCGCTTTTATCAAAAACATTTTTACCACCAAATATTGTACCAAAAGACTGTTTATTTCTTGCTTCATTGAAGAAACTGTTTGCTCAAAAGAATCCCATTTTCTGGCAAGTTTAAGCAATTCACCCTTTCTCAAGGCGTCAAATCGTTCCTGATTAGCACGTGAAATAAAATTATCCACTTTAGATGACATTGTAAAGATGTTTCGTTTGAATAACGATTTTTAAAATGTGAAATACTGCTTTGTACAAAGGAATTTCAAACACAAGGTGAATTTAAAGTTCAAAAACAAACTTTCTGAGCTATTTTAGAGAAATTTGTATTCCAAAGAATTGTATAGAGATAAAAGCAATAAGGAGAATGAAAATGTTTTTGAGTTTGGAACGATAATTAGTTTGTATAATGTTATAGATGTAAGAGATATATACTGAAATGCATCAGACAATGAGCTTAAACGTGCATGGGATACAAATATGATATAATGGACAGGAAATATAACCTCTAAATGTTTTTTTTAAAAATAGTTACAAAATTAAGGTCATTTATCGTAAAGCTTTCTGTTGTAAAGCAGAGTGAGCGGTAGTAATAATACTGGTGCCTCTACGTCATATAGTGGGTTACGACATCGGAACTAGGTGGGTGGGTGGAATGTTGTCAACATTGACGGAGAATATTAATGCATTGATTAATACCTACTGTTATTCAATACCGAATGGTGATTTGTATCATTCCCCGGTAAATTTGATAAAACTGATCATGAAAAACATCCATTTTACTCTTCATTTCCCGATGTTAGTATACCTGCTAGGAATGCATGTGAATCTTTTCAAGGTATTAGCGTCGTTTCCAATTTTGGCACACCTAGAATACTCCCGTCGTTATCTATAATAATAGTTACGGGTCGCTTACGCCATCATTCATTTTACGGCCAAGGGGGAAGGGGGCAATTTTCATGTACAAATGAATTGCCGCAAACAGCGACCTTGTATTACAAAAAATCATAAAAATTAAAATATTAAATTAAAAGGTCCATATATTTGGATACCTATATTAAAACGAAGCATAAAATTAGTATCCACTTGATCAGAGAAGTCAAAGGCAGAAGTCAGCAGAAGAAGGTTATAAGCCCAACTCGAAATGTATACATGCTATTTGCATGTCCTAAAGGTCAATATTGATGACATGTGATGCTCACAGCACAAACACAAGCGCGTATTATTTATTTTGTTTCTATATTTAGTAATTTAAGTCCAAAATATGCTACTTTGTCATGATGTAAACAGTTTTCACAGTGCAAAGCACAGTTACCTCCCGCTCCAAACAGTATTTCATACTAAGTGATACATGGAGAGAGGCAGGAGGTACATTGGCGTGAAGCTTAGGCATCAAAATTATTAAAATATACACAAGGAAGGAGACAAGAATAATACATGTGTCTGACTGCATCAATAACAAGTATCATTTTTCCTCTGGGGACAGAGGCCAGATTTTATGTTTAAAATTATTACCGCAATCAGCGACCTATAAATAAAATCATAAACATCAAATACACAAGTGATATCAAAAAGGTCCATATTTTTGGATACCTATATTAAAACAAAGCATAAGAATATTATCCACTTGACCAGACGAGTCAATAGCAGAAATAGCAGAATAAGTTTATGCACCCAACACCAAATTTATACCTGCAATTTTCATGTCCGAAAGGTCATTTTTGACACCATGTGATGCTCACAGTGCAAATACAATCCTTTCTCGTATATGACAGTTCTGCTAAACAGTGTGCACTTAACCGGATGGTACAACTCAAATTAGTTGTCATCCAAGCCGTTTTTGAGATATTCTACTTGTCCAAAAATCCATGTGTTTACAGCCATGAGAGACTAGCTTTTTTCTAGCTTGTTATTTCACTATCAACATACTGCAGAGTAACAAATACATGTAGTTTACAAATATATCCATATAGTTTATCACGTTAAAAAAGAAACTAGATGTTAGCAGGGTATGTTAAACCCTGAGGCTATAATTTCTAGCCGGCAAAATGTCTGAGGTGTCCAGCCCGTTAAATGACATAACCATAAATTAGAGACGCGTGGTTTATCTTTGCCAAAGTCAGTTACGTAACCTTGTTCACGGGTAAGTGACGATTTCTTGTTTGGAACAAGGGATTGTCAAATTGTATCGTAAACATCTATGACAGACGGTTGGGGGCGGGGGCAATGTCTGATCATTAGGAACCAACCTCAAATCGGAATTGAGTTAGGCGTGACAGACATTAGAATCTTAACTTTAAATAGATCAGCTTGAGAAACAAAACTTTAGTAAGGTTACAATTATATGACGAGAAAATGGAAATAAAACTACTCCGAAACTATTCGTATTGGCCGGATTATTCTGGGAATAATAAGGGAGCTTCGAACCAGCTTAGTTATTATTTGCTCGATTCTTGTGAAATATTACTGGAAAGTAGGTGTACTTTAATTATTGCAGTATATCTATATATTTGAGTATGCAAAATTACCATCGTAGTTTGATTCATTCGTAGTGTTTGATATGATTGCATATTTTGAAATATGAGCAATGTGATGTGTAGAATTAATATTCCAATTCGTTACAGTGTTAATTCGTAGTAACCGCATCCATTTATTCGTTTAATAATATAGAGTTGCAAATGTTTAATTGAATTATAAACTTTGCATAATGTTGCGATGTGCAACATTAGTATAGGAATTTGTATATTTGTAATAAAATTGTAGGAGTATCATGTTTTTGGATTTATCAGAGCTTGGATGTACATATCTGTCTACACCTGTAGAAGTGCAATGTACAGAAATGCGTCTGACTATATCATATTGTTTTGTATATAACAAGATTGAGAATATATATATATATATATATACATACATACATACATACATACATGCATACATACATACATACCTTGTACACTTAGCAGGGAGAATGTGTTTCGAGGGGCACGAATACGTGACCAAAACCGGTAATGGCCTATCTGATGATATTATTGTTAGTGTGAGTTACGTAGCAAAAGTTGTGTGCTTTGTTAATGTCCGTGTAAGTATTCTTGAGAAGATTTTAGTGACCAGAGAGGACTAATCAGTGATGTGGTCCGTGTCTCTGGAAGACAAAATATAAGTTATAAGGAAGTTTGAGGGACCAGAGGGAATTACCACCATCAGTTGGTCCGATACAGGGAGAACGGAGGGAGACAACTAAAAAGAGGTGAAACATACATATGAGGAGGACTCAGGACAGAAGGGAAACTTTCACACACTAATTCAAAGGATGAACTAGGCCGTCATATAGTTAAGTGATATGATATTAGTTGAATTGTATTTGATAGATTACTGTTTGTATTATATTAAATTGTTGTTATTTAAAATTTCAATTTGTGTATTCATTAGTTTTACTGTTGCCACCGCTGACTGGGGGCTCGGAGCTTTGCATCTCTCTACCACTACTTAAATTTCTGACAAACACGAGCCAGGGTAGGTCTTCTGTATTAATTTAAATAAATTGGAAGCACCCCACCTCAAAAATGGAAGCAACATAACCTTTTCATTTTTAAATAGTAAACAATAATAGCTGAAAAGTAACACCATATCCATAAGTTAAGAATTAGCCAGGGACCAATTTACGAAACTGGACCCTTTCACCTAAAACATGTATTCGTATTGCAAATTTTGACCATTGAGAAATAAATTCGTTGTACGCACACGTAGCTAACACTCTGGGTTATAGAGGTGTTTATTTACAACTTTTAACATAGGTGTAGTTTTGTTGCTATCAGTCGCAGGGTGTGGTTGTTCCTGCAATCAAGCGCTCGTGAAATGTTTCCTGCAATTGCTACCCTGCAAATGGCTGAATTTTAAATGCCAAACACATAATTCTGCAGAATTCATCACGAGATATAAGAAGCTTTTCAGCATCTCTACTGGGACTTGTTTGGGTTTCCGAGGGTCACGTTAAGCACTTACAGAAAGCGAGAAGATCTCTACTTAGGACGTGTGCAAAGAAAAGGTAACTCTTTTACTTATTTTTTTCTACGATACAGATATCAGTTATTTCACCACATCTATATACAAAATGTAAAGAAATAATGTTTCATGTTTAGTAAATTTTGGATTGTTCCGAAACAAAGTTGGGAAATCTACATCTTTATACAAAATACCTTTATGAATATTTATTCATTCAGTGTTATGTTTTAAATCAGCAGTTTCAGCTTAAATATCTGCCGACGGTATTTTCATGATCCTGCGAGGTCGGGTCAAATGTTCCTTGCTGACCTTGTTTGAATAATGATGTTTTTTATAATTCAATACGAATAGGATATTAAAGAAGAAGAACAACAACAGCAACAAGAACAAGAAGAAGAAGAACAAGAATTACGAGAAGAATAACAAGAAGAAAAAGAAGAAGAATGAGTGTTTCTCAAAGCTCTTTCAAATAGCTATGTGTTATATTGTACAGCTGTGCACAGTGACTGTTAAGTACAACCATTAAATGTTTCTCAAGGCTCTGTTTGAAATTAACCTATATGCATTTAATGAAAGGTTAGCCAATGTTCCAAAAAATCTATCACGAAACAATCATTTTAGCACAACATCTAAACATTAAACTTTGTAATTGATCAATATTAATATCAACTTCATAGAAACTGTTAATTAACTTATATTTGTCCGACTGCACACTACCACTGCGATATAAAGTCAATGAGTTATTGTTTGGAAGTGATGCACCTGATATGTGAGTCTTACAATGTAATACCATACAAGTCTGTGACATAATAAACTAGATGAAACTTAAATCTGAATGTGAGAGTATATTTAGGAATATTTGTGTCCTGTTGACTAAGTAGGACTTGAACCACAGTAAGGATGTATTGTGAATGCGAAATATATGCTGGTGACGGTGGAGAAATATAGCATGGTCTATTGTGTCAAATACTGCCGACAAATCAAGGATAGTGAGGACTGAATTTCTTTCCGCTGAATTCAGATGAGATATGTTGGGTCAGAACAACTGTTTCTAAGACATTTTATATGAACAGGAGATTAACAACTGGGCGGTAGTTCTTTAAATCGTTATGGTCGAGTATTGGTTTATTCAGCAGAGGCTTTACGATGGCAGTTTTGAAAAATGATGGGAATTCCCCCGATGAGAGATATATATTAATAACATCAGTTTGTGAATGCAATATTGGGTCTAAGCACTCAATCAACAGTGATGTTGGAATTGGATCAAGTTCGCATGACTTTCAAGCACTCTTCATCTCGACTGTACATATTAAATCCATAGAGACAGGTTCAGATGCTGATCACGGTTGTCGCTGAAATTCTATATCGCAAATGTGTGGTGACGACTTGTTAATTGAAATTGTGTTGTCAAGCTTACCTCCAATAGTTTGTACCTTGTCACGGAAGACATTTTCAAACAGGTCCGAAATGTCTACTGGAGATCAAATAATTGGAGGTGGTGTTAATTTGTTCCTTGACATTAGTTTGCTAGTAATCTAAAAGAGCTATTTGCAGTTGAAACTTCTGTGATCTTACTACTGGAGTGGAATCATTTGGCTGCATGGACTATGTTTTTGCGACGTTCTTACCGGCTTCACAGATTTGCTTATGAATAGTGAGTCTGGTGGAAAGCCTAAGCATCTTCCCTCTACGGCGGTCTCTTTGGCAGTGCGAAGCTGGGCCTATCACTGCTGTACCATGGAGAACACGTTTGAATTGATACTCTGCACTTGGTGGCTGGGCATGTTTTTCAAGCAATGAACGCAAGCAGATATCGAGTTGTTCTTCTGTAGGAGGTAAGCAAGTTATTAGGTTTGCTTGGATGTCATAGATTAGTTTGGTTCTAGTTATCATACGGAGGTTTCTATTCATTTTTCATAGCAAATAAAAGTGGAGTGTTAGAGACTGATAGGTCCAGATGGCATATAATGCAGAGGTGATATGATGCAAGTTCGTGGGATACAAAGGTGGATAGTTAAATATGATCATCAGGTCTATGAAGAATCCAGTCTAAAATGTGACCATATTTATGGGTTGGTTGATTAGCTGACTGTTTAAGGTTGAACACATTAATGGAATTTAGGAGGTTTGATGTGTATGGGTTTCCAGGACAGTCAAAGTGAAAGTTGAAATCTCCAAGAATAATACGGTTGCCACCTATTAAATGTTCATACTCCAGGAGATTCTGAAACGGTTCCAAAATAGTGTGAGTGTCATTTGGACTAGTTCAAACAATGTGTGACATAAATTGAAGGTTGTGGTGTGTTTTGGGACATTTTACCATAGAATTCTTTGTTATAACAGCAATTCCACATTCACGAGAGTAGCGGGGGAACAACTTGATGGAGTAACCGAAGGGTGTTAGATCAGCGCACTTAGGCTTATTGCCTGACCTTTTAGCCATGTTTCTGTTAGGAAGAAGAAGTCGTTATTCTGATCGTTGATAAAGTTAACTATTTCTGTGCGCTTTTTCGGTGATCCAACTGATCTGGCTTTGATTAATGCAATACACAGTTGTATCTCTGTGATAGTTAACTCAAAGATTGAAGATTTAGTAGGGATTTGCACCAGGTTATATAAATTAACAGCCGAATTTTTAAATTGTTAAGCCGGAAAGAGCGATAACTGGAATTCTTCTTCCTGTTCTACGCCAGCCAGCTTTGTAACAACGTTTCTTTTTTCGCTTCCGTTTACATTTAAGTTATGATGAATGTAGTCTCAGTTCATTTAGTCTTGAGCACCCTGTAGTATCAAGAGCCAAGGAGTGGTCAATAAAGCAATTAATGAGGGTCCATTATAGCATAAATGGGTTGACTATTGATAACGTGATCGCTGTTTATTCAAGAACAATGGCTGCTGTAGCAATGGAGCAAGACAGCTGAGAAATAGTCTAAGTGTTGTTGTTTCTGATACAATGAGATGACGAAACTCATACGAACTGAACAGCCAATGCATGATGAAACGCAATAATGTAGACGAAGACAGAAAATAAGCACATATATCATGAAAAACGGCACAGAAACGGAACAGCTACTTCGAGCCGGGTAAGCAATAACGGCCATCTTGACATTCCTTCATTGTCTTAGTTTTGTGAAATACGTGTTTGTTTGTCACAACTGCTTTATCGTGCATGGAAATGTGATTGCTACTATAAAGTTTATTTACCTCTTTTTCTTTTTAAAATTTGTTTCATTCTCTTTTTTCTTTTTACATTTTCATAGATTAGTTTTATCCCGTCTAGTTTTGCAAATATCTATATATTTTTCTCCTATTACTTGCATCAATTACTTTGTCACATAAGTGGTCATTGCCCCTCTGACGAAAAGCATGCCAAGCGCGATATGTTGATGAACAATTACAGCAACAGTCTGGACTAACAACAACTAAACCTGCTTCAAATCGAACGATTATACATAATATAAGCTAAGTCTGAGACAGGGAACATGTCTAACTATAAGGAGACGACAACGATAGTGTTTGCCTCATACAATTAGATTCATGGATATATCATAAAGGATTGTCTCAAAGCTATAAATTATCAGCAAGCTTCCAAACGCAACGACAATGTACGAGTCCACATTTTCTGATAAAGCATATTTAGATTCCTGCTCAGCTAGCATCCTCACCAATCTTAATCAAGACAACAAACGTTAGTTATTATATAAACTCACTTCAACGAATGTGGTATTGGCAAATGTCATTTCGTACAATGTTTATGTGCGTGCGTGCGCCTAGGTGCGCGTGTGTGCGTGTATATGCAATTCAATGTTCTGTGATCATGTGACAGCAGCAAGAAGCAGTTCTTAGTTTTATCGAGAAATAGCAGGACCGTGATAGAATTACAGACGGCAGTTGTGAGTATGAAAGTCCATGAGACAGCAGATGTAACTACAATAGTCTCTGGAATAGCGATGGTATAGTCAATTTAAAAAATGGTTTTTAATGAGATAGTCACTGTGACTGTGACAGTAAGAATGCGGTTGTAATCTTGATTGCATATGATATAGCGATTGTGAATGAGTTGGACTGTGATGGCGTGGTTGTGAGTGTTAACATTCTTGGAGATAGTTTGCAAGATAGCAACTATGAGTGTGCTTGTCTGAGATGGAATATGCTACTATGAGAACGTGGGAGAAAGAAGTTGTTGTGAGTGTGATAATTTGTAGGAGAGTAGTTGTGCGAGAGTTTCTTAGATAGCAGATCTATACCATATATTAATCTCAGTCCATTAATTCCTATCCAGTAGCTGTGAGTATTTGTATTGTTTTCTTTTATAGAAAAGGTTAATTTGTTTCATTGACATCAATATATAATAACACTTGCAATCATATTAGTAAATGACATTTTACCACTGATAAAATTCCTACTTTTATTACTTCCTTTCCAGTTAATGCCATTTGATATCGCACGGAGAGGCCTAAAACGCTGTTCAAATATTTTAGTGTTTTTGTTGAGCTGAAAAAGAGCTAAATTCATTAATTTTTATAGAAAGAAGGTCAACAAAACACATCAACATCGGATGGGGTAATCGATTTGTGGTCACAGACCCAAATCACAATTGACTGGCTTACTTGCACTATGCCATGGAGAGAGAGAGAGAGAGAGAGAGAGAGAGAGAGAGAGAGAGAGAGAGACTATTGCTACCATAAAGCCACTGTTGTGATGATGTTCCATGAAAGGGTAATATATATATATATATATATATATATATATATATATATATATATATATATATATATATATATATATATGACCGTTCGTATGGAGATTCATCCAATCCAATGTGAATAATTCGCTCAGATCAAGTTGTATTTTCATTCAACGTTTAGCAAATTAGGTTCCTCAACATACTGAGAAATAAGACTTAACTAACACATAACACATGTGTATTATGTTTATGCTATAGACAAAGAACGTCCGCAGTGTGGCCCTCTTAGTTCCAAACAAGGTTGAATCATGTCCATGTAACATGTAACATGTCTGGAATAGAGTTACCTGTACCCTGTCATGCTGCACAGGCAATCTAACAACAACCTAATGTCATGGAAAATGAGGGAGTCTCGGGTTGCTTGAACAGTCTTTATTAACACACCTTCACAGTACACGTCCATAACTTTCTATATTGTATCGCGGCCCCCTCTATCCAGGGAGCAGTCCCTATCTAATGTTGCAACTACTAAGGGGAGCAGCTATTAATTAGAACTAACAAGTAAACTACAATATGTCACATCTCCCCTCTTCTAAGATTATCAGAACATAAGATTTTGCTTATTAGTAAATAAGAAACACAATGCATCAATTCCATTAATATGAAAACATTAAATAAGTAAACAATGAATTTACTGTCTTTGTATCTGACATGTCCACTGATAGAAATTAACGGAATTGATTTATATAATAGGTTACTGTAAACTTGCACAAGATGGTCCTGAATATAATACTATAGAAACCTAAAAGTCCAATTCAGAAATCGAATACTAAACTACGCGTTGGCACATTTATAAAAGTCACTTTCTTAGACAAAATCATTGAATCTGGCTGGTTTTCGGACGACTCTCCCACTTAACGTCCGCACTGGAGTGTTTGGGTTATTGGACCCATTTGGTACCGCTGGCTTGCTGGGGGTTGACGTCCGCACTGGAGTGTTTTGGCTATTTGGGGTTGGCTGGACTGGGTCACACTGGGTGGTACATTCATCCGATGGTGGTACGGGCTACATGCTATTTAGAGACTTTGTGCTGGAATCCAAATGACTCCTGACAGTACACTGTGGGGACTCTGTTACAATGTCTGTAGACGTATTTGTCTCAACTGGAAGTAGGTTCTCAGGGCTTTTTATCCGCATAACATGGATTCGATTGCGCCTGTATATCCCTTGGGGAGTTTTTACCAAGTAGCTTCTTCGATCTTTGTCGGCTTGAATAACTATGCCTGGTGTTGACCACTTGTTATTATTTCCATGCCATTTGATTCTGACGCTGTCTCCCTCATTAATATCTGTAGTGTAGCGCCGGTTGTAAAATAATTCATATCTTTGTTTTGTCTTATGGTCTCTCTGCCTGATGATTTTGAGGTTTGGCCACTTGAGGTTTAACTTCTTTTCAATAATGGGCAAGGTGGTCCTCATCTGGCGTCCCATCATCAATTGGGCTGGGCTGGCACCTGTCGCAGCCGTCGGTGTGGCTCTATAAGCCATCAAGGCAAGGAATACATCACCCTGCACAAGTATAGATTTTGCTATTTTGACACCACTTTCTGCCTCACCATTCGCTTGTGGGTAGTGAGGACTGGTAAATACTTGTTTGAAGTTGTATTTCTCCGCAAACTCCTTGAATTCTGATGAAGTGAACTGGGTCCCATTGTCTGAAACTACAATTTCTGGGATTCCCCATCGTGCAAATGTGCTCTTTAGCTTTCCAATTACTTGCTGGGAGGTTAATTTTGTTAGATGCATAATTTCCAGATAGCGTGAAAAGTAGTCAATAGCTACCAGGTATCTTTCTTGTTTGACTTCACAAATATCAATTGCAATTTTCTGCCATGGTCGGTCTGGTAGAGAGGTTGTCTTCAATGGTTCCCTCTTCTGTGCTGGCTTTCTAATCTGACAAAATTCACATGTCTCTTTTTTTGTCTTGGATCTGTCTCGCGATTCCTGGCCACCATACACAACTTTGGGCTTTTTCTTAACCGCATCAACAGTCGTTGACACCTTAAAGGGGCTTTATCTAAATCATGTGTGTTGATCAATGGCACTAAAGGTTTGTGGTCTGTATGCAATCTGAACGAGTCCAGTCCAACAAGATACCGTGAAAACTTTTCACAAGCCCACACACATGCAAGGCACTCCTTCTCTATCTGTGCATATTTAATCTCTGCAGGGGTGAGTGTTCTTGAACAAAAGGCAATATGTCACACCTAATCAACCAGTCACTCCACCCCCGACAAAACAAGAAGCGAGGAGTAAGGTAATTAATGAAAATAAAGACAATGAAAAAGAAAAATCCCAGCGAAGTATAACTGAGTATAAACATATCCTCACCAAAATATTCAGCAGTCAGTTTGTGTCATTTGGGTTAAGCAGTATGCAAATGCCGGATTGGTAGTTCCATGTTTGCATCAATTTGAATCAGATTACAATCCTTCCATTGCCTGGACAAGGAAATGTGTCTGTATGTGTGTAGGTCTGAGATCGTGCAGTAATCAGCTTCGCTTGGAAGCTTGTCAAACCGATGGTACATGCAATTCAAACACTTTAAGTAGGTTCTTACTTGGGTTCTGTGATCTGTTTGCTATCAGCCGAGAACTCTGACAAATGAAATTTTTCAGTGAAACTTTAATGCATTATTTAGAACTCAGATGGAAACAAAAAAGGACATGTAGTTTCAGATGTGATTTAATTCAATGATTTTTCGTCCCTTAAATTTCCTAACAATTGTTCAAAGTTATTGTTTAGCACACGGACCAATAATCAATATATGTGCACTTGACAGAATCTATGCAGAAGATGGAAGTATGATAAAGTTTCGGAAAACTGAAAGAGGAAACATTTCAAGTTGAGACTGCAGCCATTGGCCCGATCTTGAAGTACTAAGTATGCTATCCAATGCCACCCCACCCCCACTCTTTCGAGTTTGAGGCCTTGGTCATTTAATGATTATTGGTACGAATCATAGAGACAATGAAAACTTCTTTGATAAATGTATATCCACTATTAGTACAATCAATGCTGCACAGAATTACGGTAACGTTAACAATTAATAGTTATTCAGTTATATTTTGTCAAAACAAGTTTCTTCTAAAACAAAACGACTTCAAATAAACAATAAATCGATGTATGTAATTACATTTCCCGATAACTTAAGAGAGTATCACCAAATCAGAACTTACAAAGAATAGAAGAAAATAACACACCTTCATGTTGGTCGCTCGCATGTAAAATGAAATACTACTAACTTATGTATCAGGGGAGACGACGTTAAACGCGATGATATTTGTTCTAGCGGAGTGTTAGATATGAACAGTTTACGAAACATTTTAAACAATCGACTAATATTTCTACACTGCTGAATTAAATTTATAATGCTGCCTGAACATGTTTTGGAAAAATAATGTCTTCCGAGATAATATATATTATATTGTGTTACTTGCTTGACTTTATATTAAGTATTACAATTCTAACAGCATAAATATGCAGTAAAAAGACTGATATTGGAGACAATCTTGCATAATTGAGTATGGAAATATTTACAATTTAAGAAGTTATGGGCACGTTAGAATATATGCTAAATACTGGCAAATTTAAATATCTCTCCATCTCCATCTCCATCTCCACACACGCAGACACACAGACACACACACACACACACACACACACATATTATTAACAGTCACGTTAGGCCAACATTGTTGCTACTATAAAAAGGGCAATTACCGAAGTTCTTCAGTTGAATGGTTCCAGATCATAAATATGTCATCTAAAACTCTGAATCAAGCAGATCTAATAAACATTTCGTTTTAAAAAAAAGAATCTTTTTCTACATATCCCATTAAAAGGGAAGCGTATAAAGGAACCATATGACTACATGTTGCCATACCCATTATCTAGATGTCATTCGTATTATTAAACTGAAAATAATTATTTTTCCAAGATCATGTTACAATTCTAAACAAATATTGCTTCAGAAACTTTGTGAAGAAAGCGATACGCAAAGACCCCTTTTGTTGTTTGTTGTGTCTATAGTCTGATGTAAACGATTTAGTAAGGTAACATTCACTGTTGTTAATCTACTTCTTATATAGGGCAATCAAAGCCGTATTTGAAGTACGTGACAAAAATCATGCAGCAATTATTTCGAAACACCGATTTAACGAAATGTTGACCCTCATCCGAGCATCGGTTTTGCACAGTAACCATATTTCATATTGCTGTATTGAGAAATATTTTTTGCCTTAACACTTGAGACGTCAAAGTGTTTTGATGTGACAAGTTTTAAGTTCAATTTAATTTGTCTTCAAATTATTTGGATTCAAAGCAAAAACTTGCATTGCCTGAAAGCGCGGGGCGAGGGCGGTTGCCTCGTTTACCTTGCCCTATGACCGACCCTAAGTGGTAATCAGAAATAAAAGACTTACAGTGGCTCTGTTGTGAAACTGCTGAGTTAAATTGATCTTACAATGTGCATTTTCGTTGACAAATATGCTTAACCAGATTGTAGGGGATAATGTCACACTCGTGTCTTAATAAATTTTCTACACATGAAAGATATTGAAATTATGGCTTTTAGTCAAGCATTCAGAAACTTTCAGACGAACTACATCTAAACGTTTGCCCACATTCATGCTGAAGAACAAAACAACACTAAAATGTTACAAAAAACACATTGAATTAAAAACACTTTTTAGTTTGAGTATCCAAGTATCTATAATTTTACTAGGGTATTTTCCATTTGTGTCACCTATGCTTTTGTAAATTATAGATATATTTTAAATAATTAAATAATAACATTAATAGCCATTACATGGAAATGACACCTACAACTCGTGTGTACATTAAGACAAAAACATGTAGCGTTAAAAAATAATAAAACCATTACGTTTTATTGAAGCAAATATGTATCTGACAACGTAATGTTCATCTCTAAAAATAGACATAGTATTGATCTTCAGTAATTATACAAAGCTTGAATTCATATACAATCTCAAAATACCGTCGCCTCTGAATTTATTTGAATACGGTCGCTTCCTCAACGATAGTTAATTGTAAGGTGAAATGCAGTACTTTCTTCAAATTGTACATGTTGAGACGTGTTAAATACTATCTTTAATGTGTTAGGCAACCAGCCAGTTGTAAGGAAAGAAAATAGGGCCCTCGAATCACTCATTTATAGGACCAGTACTGGTTTTTATTGCAAGTATGTAACGCTTTGGCAGTAACCGTAACACATAGTTAGTTCTTTAATTAACTATTTTAATAATGTAACTAATTTGAATGTAAGTGTATATTATATTGTCATTTTAATTGCATACAAAAGACGTGTGACCATTTTCAGGTTTGTGGCTTCAGTTTTGTGCTCACAAAAGAAAGATTTGCTAAGACACTGTGATCTCAAAATAAGTAACAGAAAATAGCGGGTTCCTTTCCTTCCTTGATTCTCCCTGAACATCGTACATTGACGGAGATGTGGAACAATTTCCACCCACCAAACTTCGGGTGTCCTGATGTGACGTCATAGTCGCCTACCAATTACGACTGGCATCACATTCTACTTTTGGTTGACACTCCCTCGGTGGTACAGACTAAACTTAATTTTTAGCATGAGTGTGTGTTGTGTCTTATTTGCACTCGTGTATAAAGCCTTTCATTCAGGTCGCTAGAGTCTATGATTTATTCATATTGACCCAAGACCTGACGGCTTAATTCCATAGTGCTCTTTGAGCATTGAATGTATGGGGGACGTGGCACCATTCCGTCTCCCACGATTTATTAAATAGCCTACTAGGGTAATAAGGAAACGTGCTTGTCCTTCGAGGGCGAAAACGTCTATAATTTAAGTCTGTTCAGTTCGATTGGCTTGATTCACAACAGCAGCATTCAGCAACACACGACACTTACATACTTTCATTAAGCTACTAATGAGAATAACGTAGTAAGTAATATATTTACTACACAGAAACTCCAAAGCTTTTTTCCGTCACGTCCGCAAATACATTAAATTTAAATTTCGTATTATATTTAAGCTCGAAGATAATACCAATAATGTACATATAACAAAGCTAAAACAAAAGAATTATCAATGATAAATGCCCAGATAACTCTTTTTAAAATGACTGAAAAGAAAAAGAAACATTAAATAGATGTATATTCGACTAAAGAAAAATACACATAGTGTACAATGCAATAAAAATATGACAAAGAAAAATTAAAATCCAGATCGGAACAGAATACTCTGCACAATATACACTAAAACCCGATACACGACAAAGAAGTGTATCAACCCGACCCTGTTTGTCATCAAGGCAAATGGCCTAGAAAAATCGATTGACCCCACCATAGCAGTCTATAGAAGCATGGAACCCTGCAAAGTCCGTTATAATTTAAAACTAAATACAAACAGGGTAATACAAGAAAATTGGCCGACAACGGGGTTTGAAGTTATCTTCCTCAACGGGGTACAATTAAAATTTGAAAAGCAAGCTAATAAAGATTACGAAAGGCTCAGATAACTCGTATTACATGAAGAGTTCCAGAACTGTGTCCATATTGACATTACGAGTAATCTTGAGCGTATTGTCGAAACCTTGGGAAATGCTGCTCATGTAGCTGAGGATTTTTTTTCCTAAAAGGTCTTCTTCTAATGAGAGCATTTATTTTTATTCAGGGAGTAGAGTGCGGCTTTGTTAATGTTCCTCTCCATTATGTAAATGTGTCATCAGACTTAGTCCCAGGACCCGTGACAGTCAACACAGTGTCTGCTTAAAGCGTTGAGAGCATTAATTTATTAGTAGACAATGACTACCTGGAGATAATGTTGTGGTTAATCCGCGTATAACTGACAAGACTTGTTTGCATCAGAAAGTCGAACCTACTGAAAAAGAATTCCCTGATTTATCCCCAGCTTGTGCAGCTACTAGAGCTATGGTAAAGAAATCTCGTGAGAATGATGTTGCTCAGGAAAGTATTCCTTAAGCTGACATATATATTGGTCAGGGTTTTGATGAGGTTACTTTCACACCTTGTTTGGATCAATCAAAAGTTATTGATCCCAGTGATTATCTTTAAACTACTAATTCTCTTTTTTCTAATCAGGGTGACAAACGATAGCCGCTTGTCGTCGAACAGGAAAGAGATCCTGAGATCTCCTGTTTATTCCAAAAAGCCATTAGAGAAACTGAAGCCACTGAAGTACCTGTCTATTGTTTCTTTAAAAATAGAATTTTTATGAGAAATTAGGGACCTCTTTGTTGCTTGCTGGTGACGAGTGATGAAATTGTTGTTCCAAAATCTTACTGACAGGAAATACTTAGTCTAGCCCATGATACTCCTTTCGTTAGTCATTTAGGGATTAATATGACTGATCACAAGATCATGACTCACATTTAGTGTCCAAAAATTAAAAGTGATGTTTGTAATGTAATATGTTAATCGAGTCAAACAGGATCTATAAGCTAATAATTCCAGAAGCATAAATATTTTAAGAGCTCAGATAGGTAACATATTCATACATATTTAATGATGGCATCTTTTAAAATTAAATGGAAAAAGAGGTATATCTGCTATAGCCATTATATGTCATTCACAAGTTATAATATAACAGTAAAAGAGTAGAAATATAGTGTATAGGATGAAGGCAATCCTTTTTACGTCCAAAATTACAACTAAAAAATCTATTGTTGTAGAGGCGTCATTACAGTACCAACGTTGTGAAGAAAGCGATACGCACCCTTATGTTGTTTGTTGTGCGTACGTTGGCGGAGATGTGAAACAATTTCCACTCACCAAAACTCAGGTGTCCTGATGTGACGTCATAGTTGCCAACCAATCACGACTGACATCACATTCTAATTTGATTCACACCTTGCCTCGGTGGTACAGGCTAAACTTAATTTTTTAAAATGAGTGTGTGTTGGGTCTTATTCCCACTTGTGTATAAAGCCTATCACTCAGGTCGATAGGGTCATTGATTTATTTATATTGACCAAAAACTGACGGCCTAATTAAATTGTGATCTTTCAGCATTGAATGCGTTGGGACGTGGCACGATTCCGTCTCTCACGATTTATTAAATAGCCCAATAGGATAATAACAAGACGTGCTTGTCATTCGAGGACGAAAACGTATATAATGTAAGTCAGTTCAGTTCAAATGATTTGATTCAAAACAGCAGCATTCAGCAACACACGACGCTTACACACTTTCATTAAGCTACTAATAAGAATAACATAGTAAGTAATATATTTACTACACAGAAATTCCAAAGATGTTTTGCATCACGTCCTCGCATAAATTAAATTTAAATTTACTTTTATATTTACGCTCGTATATAATACCAATAATATGAATCTAACAAAGCTAAAACAAAAGAATTATCAATGATACATACCTAAACATTTCTCTAAAAGACTGAAAATAAGAAAAAAACATTAAACTGATAAGTATTCCCCATTAGAAACAAATACGTATTGTAGAATGGAAAATAAAAAATATGAGATACAAAAATTCAAATCCAACCCTGTTAATCATCAAGGCAAATGACCAAGAAAAATAGATCGACCCCACCATAGCAGGATATGGAAGCATGGAACCCTGCAATTTGGCTTATAATGTAAAGCTAAATACAAACAGGATTATACAAGAACATTGGCCGACAACTGGGGTATTAAGTTATCTTCCTCAACGGAGTACAATTAACATTTGAAAAGCAAGCGACCTTTCTAGGTATGACATTCGACGAAGAGCATTTTAGAAAAGAACTGATAAACGGATGCAGCCGAGATATAACTCTAATCCGTAACTTGAGGGGTGCCAACGGGATTGGGGGGTAGGGGCGACCATAAAACACTCGTGAATCTACTACTCATGTCCCTAATACGAGTACAGATGGATCGCGGTTGTCAGGAATATGGGTTATATGTATGGCATATACTACTTAAATTACTGCGGTACTTAAAGCCACATCAACAATGGAAATTCAGGTGCTCAAATGCAAATCCCTGCATTAATTCAGATGGAAAGAAATGATATTAAAGGCTATACAAAATTACGACATGCCCTTTGGTAGGAGAATTAAATTTTAAAAAATGCCAAGTGGAAGGTTCACGGCGGATCTAAAAGGATAAAAAATATAATATATACCCTACACCACGGAGTCCTTGAATGTGCTCACACCCTTATGCACACATTAACATCAAAGAAACGTTAAATGAAACAGTTGATGAGCAGTAGTTTCCAACGTTTCGAGTTTGTGTTCGTCAAGAGAAGTCTTAATATCACAATGGACACAGTTCTTAAACTCTTAAAAAGGTTGTTTGAGACTTTCATAATTGCTTTCAACCTTTTTGCCGAAAAGCTTCAGGAACTAACTCATTACCCCTTAAGATGTATTCTTTCACCGCATCATAGTCACCACATTGGTGAACTGACAGTAAATGGTAAATATCAATAGCCTTACAAGTGAGCACACATTCTCAGTCCAATGCTCCCTTGCCCATTTCAAATTTTCAGCAACTTTTTCCGAGTAAAATATTTGTCTAATTCTCTTTCTCTCAAAGAGGGCACTAATTTAATGTTCTTTGCAAGATCAAAACATAAATTTGAACTCTATGGATGAATGTGTTTTTCGTTTTCCAGTTCTATTTCTTTCATTCTACATTGATTTTCCCTCTCTTCCTTTCCCTTAGCATCAGCTTTTGTTTTTCTTGTAACTGCATTTGTCTTTCTTCTTCTTCTTTATCTAACTGCATCCGCTTTTGTTTTTTTTTGTAACTGCATTTGTCTTTCTTCTTCTTCCTCATCTAACTGCATCCGCTTTTGTTTTTCTTGTAACAGCATTTGTCTTTATTTTTCTTCCTTACATAATTTACATTTTAATTTTCATTTTTTGTGTGACTGCATTTGTCGTCCTTTTCTTCCTTATCTAACTGCATTTGCATTTGTTTTTCTTTCCCTTTTTCCTGAAGCTCGAGTGTCCTTAACTCCAATTCCATTTTGTATTATAACTTTAGTTCTTCTACTTTTAGACCAGAGACCACAACTTACTGATCGAAACCAACGCACTTTTATCAAAGACCTTTTTTTCTACCAAATAATGATCCAAAATATTTCTTATTTATTGTTTAATTAAGAAAGCTTTCGCTTCGGAAAGGTCGTATGTTCTGGCAATTTCAATTAATTCATCTTTTTTAAAACGTCTAATTGTACATGGGTAGGAATTGAAAGAAATATTTCCAATTTTGATGACATTTTAGAAAAAAACGTGTCGATTTCACTTAAGAACAATTTTTAAACTACAGAAATACAAATTTCATAAAATATAAAGTTTTCTAAAATATTTTTACCAACATTCTATAGTCGCGGAGGAACTGTCCAATTCAGTGCAACGTGTTTAGGCTGTAATAACAGTAACACAGAAATAGTGAAAACAACTAGCTTTAAAACATTTTAAAAATAATTTATTTCCCTGGGAAAAGATTGTAAAAATGAAGAAGAAAAAACTTACAGTTTTAAGACTCAAATCCAAAACTAATCTTAAGCAAAACCAAAAAATTAAATGTTCTAAGAAATTCAGGTCAGAGTCCTGTTCGAAAAATCCAAGTTGGAAGACGAAGGTGAATGCTGAAAACTGATTTGTATAGTTCCTGGTAGAAACACAATATTTAACCTTTTCCTGTGTTGGAAATCCGAATAAAATTTTGATAAACTGCCTTTGTCCAAGAATTCAGTATGATTTCATCAAATATTTCCAGATATACGAATTAAACGTTTAAAATCCAACTGAACTGACGGGAAGTTAACTTCGATTCAAAAACTGGCTACAACAAAAGAAAATGACTTAAGGTCATTTGTAAAACACCAAAACTAACTATTTTTCACAAAAACAAAGATTATATCGTATTCTCATACGCAGTTTCGAAACAGTCCGCAAAATGCGAAATCACGATTGGTGAGAAAGTGTCTTGTGATCGTTTATATCACGTACTCCTAACAGGACCCTGACGAGAACCAATCATTTTTAATTCAAGAATAAAATGTTGTTTACTTCTTAATTAACTAGTGTCATCTTGATCTTGATCTTTACAACAACCAATCATTTTAACTTAAAAACAATATTTTATTTACGTGACCGCCACTAACTTCGAATCAATGTAAGGATCTAGGTCAGCATTACTTGCTTACCGACAAAAATGAAGGTCAGCCAATTTACTGCACCAAACAAATATAATTTCTAGTGAATAAATTTACATAACAATACCATGCAATAAAAAAGGAATTTAAAACTTAAAAACATTATTAATCTAACACAAAATGGAGCAAAAAGGCTATACCCCGAGTGCCTGAGACGAACAAGCAAAACCTTTCGGACCACGTACAAAAATCTAATAAAATATATGTAAAAAGGGAAAGGAGAAAAGGTACCCAGAACGTACCCAATATTAAATATTAAAAAAATTATTTAAACATGTTTAAAAATAAAAGAAGGATTATCTAATGTAAATCTACTTTGATCAACGAAATATAAATATATACCCAGAAAATCTAAACAATGAAATAATTAAATATTAAGATGGTTCATAAACAACAGCTAAATTACAACAAAAGGTAGTCGTAATGGTCTTTCGAGACAACTTTATAGCAACGATAATCAAAACTGTCGTTAGTTTTAGAACATACCCAATATTGAATAAGCAACTACAACTGAATGAAACATATTTATTTTAAACGCAGAGTGGGGGGGGTGCTTAAACAAGATAGAACACACACACACACACAAACACACACGGTCCACAAAGGCCATGTGAGAACGATGAACCTTGTATGCCCAGTGTACAGGATAAAATAATAAAACAATAGTGTATGAATAATCTTAAGAAAAATACATACCAATCAAATCTTTAGAGAAAAAAACCTAATAAGGAAAATGTTAATCCCAAGAAAAAGCAGATAATGCTTATTAAAAACAAAATGATCACTCAAATAAAAATGACTATAAAGTAACAGGAATGAAAAATAGAGCAGAATTAAAGATAAATAAAGAAGCAGAAAATAACGCAGAAAAGGGGAAGAAACATTTCATAAAGACTAGCAGCAATAAAGAAGATCAGGAAAAGGAGGAAACAACAGAACGGTAAAGGACAGAAGAAGCAGAAAAAGAGAAGAGCGGGCGAAATAAAGAAGGCAAAAATAAAGCAGACAGGACTAAATACCAAACATAAAGATGAGAAAGATGACAGAACAATAAAGGGAAAAGCGTAGAAAACATCAGAACTAAAGAGAGATACAGGAAAAGAGACAAGAAGAAACAATTTACAAATTGCCACCCAAAAAACAAAAAATTAAATTAATTTTCAAAACCTGTTATACAGAAAAGAAACGCCTTCTCAGATGAACACTCCCCATTTCTACACCATGGGAGTAAACATATTCATCTACATAATGCATAAACATAGAACATCTCTAACTATCCCCTCTGTCCCTTCCCTCCAAAAACAAAGAGTACAGCACACACCTTTATCATGTAGGGCCTTCAATCTGACGCATGGAAACCCTTTCTAGCCAAAACCTTATTTGGCCTGAGAGGATACTTGTTGGCGTGATTTATAAAAAAAACTCGAGACGTTGTTAAGTTGAGACACCTGAATTTAGAAATAAATGGCTACTGAGTACCAAAATAACCGGGCATATGTACACATAACAAGAACAAATAATAAACTAGTACCTAGTAGAAAATTACACATTTTAGGAATATTCGAATCTGATGTAATCCTCGCGTGTTGAACGGTATGTTAGGGACCAGCCTACACAGAATAGGAAACTGCAAATGCATTTATGTAGCTTGTGTGATTGGTCGGAAGAAGGACTTGGTCGTTCATGGTGCCCTTGCTTTCTGTTGCTTGCACTGGTGTGATGCTAATACTGGTCAAATGCACAAACTAATTCGAACGCAAACGCTTGCAGACTGACGAGTCCTGCATATCGGTAGGCGATAAACAATTATAATCCAATGAATGAATTGTATTGATTCTAGCGTTTGGATATTGATGAAGAATTATGACAGAAACTAAGTATACCCGATTTTTACTAAATGGTATGATAGCTTCAGATTTAACCAATTACAGCAGAAAGTGTACAATAATTCTCTCTCTCTCTCTCTCTCTCTCTCTCTCTCTCTCTCTCTCTCTCTCTCTTGTTTTGCTTTTATTATTATTATTATTTCTAAACAAATACATAACTCATACTAGATTGTAAATATTAAGTAACTCATTAAGAATTATGCAAATGAAGATACAAATATATATACAAAAAACCTATGCATGCCAAAAAGGGATGAATCCATATCATATAATTTAAATATCACTATTAAATTCCAAAGGTGAAAGACCAAACAAAGATCATAATGTCTGTGAAGGAAAGTACACACTTGGCTCTAACAAACCTTAGGTATTGTGGAAGGAAAGAATCAAAACCTGGAAACGGGAATAAAAACCAGTACGGCCCTTCTTTACTCTAGTTGATATCTGGTGGAAATTATTTATTTTTCTCGACATTTTAGGTTTTTAAAAAATGAGGACATAAATAATATAAACCGGGTGGACCATGTACAAGTATAAAAGATTTTGATACTTTGCTGGAGGTCTTGTTCTCTGATGGTTAAGGATCTCAAGCTGTACAAGCATATATAAAAAGAACAGCGATCAGAAATAAAATTCAATCGCCATCAAATGTACACAGGCCTCGACAAAATCATACAAAATGACTATCTTGTAACTTCGTCCTTACTACACATTTCGACCCGTTTTCAAACATGTTATGTACTCAACTCTAATAGAACCTCCCTCATCTATTGCCACTCCCGCCACCATTCCTATATATACCTGTTATGCCTTATTGCCTTCGTTAATTTACGTCAACGTAAAATACCATGAAAATTTAGTTGGAAAATAGCAAATAAGTGCTCCCGACGGCAATCCCCTTCTTGAAATTCACCCTTTCCCCGCCTTCCCACCCCATCGCACCGCCACAGCTTTACAGTATTGATTTTTCCAGCGCAGAAATAGGTCATACATTCAAATTTATTTAATAATGGCGTCTTTGTCAGGTACATATTATGGACAGTCGGTCGATCTACCTATGCGATTATATATCCTCTGTAAGCGTTACAATATGGGGGGAGAAAGTGGGAAAAATCGTATACAATGAGTGTGATCTTACTAGTATGAAACATTTTAATAAAATTATTACATACCTTACACGTTTTGCCTGTAATTTCTATTAAAAGATATAGCTTGGTTCGAATCCTGAATAACAATCACGTCGTTTCCTATTGATCAATTACTCAAAGGTGTCTATTGATCTTATTGATCTTATCCAAATTTTGAGTGGCTCGAAGGGGTAATGAAATGACGGAACGCAACAAAATGCATGTAGAAGAAGTAGGTGCAGAACATTTTATGTATATAATTGTAATTCGTCCTTAAGAAAATTGACTTTATATCCTCATCTTTTACTAGAATATTTATTTAGATTTAGACCAACCGAAATATGGATAAAATAAATTCTGGATTTTGAGTGAGACAAGATTGATAATCTTTTTTCATTTAGTGAACAAGACGGGATTGGCAATCTTCATTCATTTAGTTAACTAAGATAAGAATATTACCAATAAATGTTCTCTAACAGCTTGGTTATTCAATATGCGCGGACCTTGTGTGACGCAATCGCAACATCGCTCGGACATTTCCGTCTGATAATGAAATAAACAGAGGTGAATCGTTATGTGCAGTCATACATATTTGGTGCCGTGAGCGATCAATGTTCTTTTTTAACGTGCATGTATATATAATAGACACAGTAAGTTCACAGTGTGACCCGCATAGTTCCAATCTTGTTTTAGGCTGGTCTATGTAGCCATTTGGGTTTTGTACCACTTGAATAAAATTACTTGTACAGCTAACGCGACCCGCAATTTAGCAACAATCTAATCAGTCACCCATCCAACCCTTGACAAAACAAGAAGTAAGGAGTTAGGCAGTTGATAACAAAGACAAAAGTATCCAGTTAAGTATAACATGTCCTTAGAAAAATATTCAAAATTAAATTTGTGTCCTTTGGGTTAAGTAGCAAGCAAATGCCTCACTGATCGTTCCATGGTTGTTTCCATGTGAATCAGAAAACATATATCTCCTTTCCTGGTCAGATAAATGTGTCTGCATATATGTGTATGTTTGAATGTGCGCAATAATCGTTCTCATTTGAATCTTTTCAAACGAATCATACAAACAAAACAACAATAAATAGGTTCTCGCTTAGATTAAAAGTCTGACACTGTAACAAGTAATTTCATAAGTAGTATAATTTGACGATTGACCCTTATATGTCCTCAAATAATATTTCAAAGTGATTATTTAGAGCTCAGACCACTATTTCGTTTTCGTACACTTGATTCGCAACATGAATATTTTTTCATTGAAGTTATTAGAATCAAGCAGATTGCATAGTAACAGTATAACATTTAAAATTGGAAGATATTACATGGGAAATGGATTGCATATTGCCGAGTTTCTGTCTTTGTCAATGTGTGCCGCAATGTGCTGATAATAAAAATTAACAAAGTTTGGAAATACTTTGTGAGAATCACCGACCTACACCATTTGTTAAGTAGCTAGCTCCCAATCCATTTCTTAAAGAAAATCGGGCGCTCGTCTTTGGGATATAAATTTGGGTGAAATATTTCAGAAATCTTTGAAATTTGACTTCTCCTAGTTTTGGACATATTTCAAGTACATTTTTACATTTTAGACATCATTAGTGATATCAGCACGTTACGTTTACAGTATCATCAAATATAAAGAATTTGGTAATTTTTCCCACGAGTGTTTGGACATCTTAATAATGGAGAAACAGCTAAAAAAAAGTTGGAATTAGAGATAAGACAGGTTCAGTCTGAACCAAACATATGGACTAAACTTATCATTTTGAAACAAATCCTTTTTATCATTTACCCAAGAAAAAAGAAGCGTATGAAAGAGCCATATGACTACCCATTGCCATACACATAATATGTAAGAACATCATATTATTAAATTGAAAATAATTCTTTTCCAAGATTAGTTTTATTATTTCACAAATATCTTCACTTGGTATCTGACAAAATAAAGTTCATCTCTAAAAAATGACATAGTATTGATCTTCAGTAATTATACAAAGCTTGAATTCATATACAATCTCAAAATACCGTCGCCTCTGAATTTATTTGAATACGGTCGCTTCCTCAACGATAGTTAATTGTAAGGTAAAATGCAGTACTTTCTTCAAATTGTACACGTTGAGACGTGTTAAATACAATCTTTAATGTGTTAGGCAATCAGCCAGTTGTCAGGAAAGAAAATAGCGCCCTCGAATCACTCATTTATAGGACAAGTACTGGTTTTTATTGATTGCAAGTATGTAACGCTTTCCAAGTAACCGTAATATATAGTTAGTTCTTTAATTAACTTTTCTGTAAAAATAATGTAACTAATTTAAATATAAGTGTATATTATATTGTCATTGTAATTGCATACAAAAGACGTGTGACCATTTTCAGGTTTGTGGCTTCAGTTTTGTGTTCACAAATGAAAGAGATTTGCTAAGACACTGTGGTCTTAACCTAAGTAATAGAAAGGAGCGGGTTTGTTTCCTTCTTTGCTTCTCCCGAACATCGTACATTGGCGGAGATGTGGAACAAATTCCACCCACCAAAACTCAGGTGTCCCGATGTGAAGAAAAGAAAATGACTCAAGGTCATTTGTAAACGCCCAAAACATACTATATTTAAATAAAACAAAGATTATATCGTATTCTAATACGCAGTTTCGAAACAGTCCGCAAAATGCGAAATCACGATTGTTGGGAAAGAGTCTTGTGATCGTTTATATCAAGTACTCCTAAAAGGACCCTGACGAGAACCAATCGTTTTTAATTGAAGATTAAAATTTTCTTTATTTCTTAATTAACTAGTGTCATCTTGATCTTTACAACAACCAATCATTTTAACTTAAAAACAATATTTTATTTACGTGACCGCCACTAACTTCGAATCAATGTAAGGATCTAGGTCAACATTACATGCTTACCGACAAAAATGAAGGTCAGCCAATTTACTGCACCAAACAAATATAATTTCTAGTGAATACATTTACATTACAATAACATGCAATAAAAAAAGGAATTTAAAACTTACAAACATTGTTAATCTAACACAAAATGGAGCACAAAGGCTATGCCCCGAGTGCCTGACACCCACAAGCAAAACCTTTCGGACCATGTACAAAAATCTAATAAAATATATGTAAAAAGGGAAAGGAGAAAAGTACCCAGAACGTACCCAATATTAAATATTTGAAACATTATTTAAACAGGTTTAAAAATAAAAGAAGGATTATCTAATGTAAATCTACTTTGATCAACGAAATATAAATATATAGCCAGAAAATCTAAACAATGAAATAATTAAATATTAAGATGGTTCATAAACAACAGCTAAATTACAACAAAAGGTAGTCGTAATGGTCTTTCGAGACTACTTTATAGCAACGATAATCAAAACTGTCGTTAGTTTCAGAACATACCCAATATTGAAAAAGCAACTACAACTGAATGAAACATATTTATTTTAAACGCAGAGTGGGGGGGTGTGTGTGTGCTTAAACAAGATAGAACACACACACACACACACACACACACACACACACACAAACACACACGGTCCACAAAGGCCTTGTGAGAACGATGAACCTTGTATGCCCAGTGTACAGGATAAAATAATAAAACAATAGTATATGAATAATCGTAAGAAAAATACATACCAATCAAATCTTAAGAGAAAAAAACCTAATAAGGAAAATGTTAATCCCAAGAAAAAGCAGATAATGCTTAAGAAAAACAAAATGATCAATCGAATAAAAATGACTATAAAGTAATAGGAATAAAAAATAGAGCAGAATTAAAGATAAATAAAGAAGCAGAAAATAACGCAGAAAAGGGGAAGAAACATTTCATAAAGACTAGCAGCAATAAAGAAGATCAGGAAAAGGAGGAAACAACAGTACGGTAAAGGACAGAAGAAGCAGAAAAAAAGAAGAGCGGGCTAAAAAAGAAGGCGAAAATAAAGCAGACAGGACTAAATACCAAAAATAAAGATGAGAAAGATGACAGAACAATAAAGGGAAAAGCGTAGAAAACATCAGAACTAAAGAAGAGGAAGAGAAGAAGTAGTAGAAACTAACAGACTCGCTTTGTAGAGATTAAAGAAGATACAGGAAAAGAGACAAGAAGAAAAAATTTACAAATTGCCACCCAAAAAACAAAAAATTAAATTAATTTTCAAAACCTGTTATACAGAAAAGAAACGCCTTCTCAGATGAACACTCCCCATTTCTACACCATCTGAGTAATCATATTCATCTACAGAATGCATAAACATAGAACATCTCTAACTATCCCCTCTGTCCCTTCCCTCCAAAACATAAAGAGTACAGCACACACCTTTATCATGTAGGGCCTTCAATCTGACGCACGGAAACCCTTTCTAGCCAAAACCTTATTTGGCCTGAGAGGATACTTGTTGGCGTGATTTATAAAAAAACTCGTGACGTTGAGAAGTTGAGACACCTGAATTTAGAAATAAATGGCTACAGGGTGCCAAAATGACGGGGCATATGTACACATAACAAGAACAAATAATAAACTAGTACCTAGTAGAAAATTACACATTTTAGGAATATTCGAATCTTATGTAATCCTCACGTGTTGAACGGTATGTTAGGGACCAGCCTACACAGAATAGGAAACTGCGAATGTATTTATGTAGCTTGTGTGATTGGTCGGAAGAAGGACTTGGTCGTTCATGGTGCCCTTGCTTTCTGTTGCTTGCACTGGTGTGATGCTAATACTTGTCAAATGCACAAACTAATTCGAACGCAAACACTTGCAAACTGACGAGTCCTGCATATCGGTAGGCGATAAACAATTATAATCCAATGAATGAATTGTATTGATTCTAGCGTTTGGCTATTGATAAAGAATTATAATGACAGAAACTAAGTATACCCGATTTTTACAAAATGGCATGAAATCTTCAGATTTAACCAATTATTGCATGAAGTGTACAATAATTCTCTCTCTCTCTCTCTGTCTCTCTCTCTCTCTCTTGTTTTGCTTTTATTATTATTATTATTTCTAAACAAATACATAACTCATACTAGATTGTAAATATTAAGTAACTCATTAAGAATTATGCAAATGAAGATACAAATATGTATACAAAAAACCTATGCATGCCAAAAAGGGATGAATCCATATCATATAATTTAAATATCAATATTAAATTCCAAAGGTGAAAGACCAAACAAAGATCATAACGTCTGTGAAGGAAAGTACACACTTGGCTCTAACAAACCTTAGGTATTGTGGAAGGAAAGAATCAAAACCTGTAAACGGGAATAAAAACCAGTAAGGCCCTTCTTAACCCTAGTTGATATCTGATGGAAATTATTTATTTTTTTGACATTTTAGGTTTTTAAAAAATGAGGACATAAATAATATAAACCGGGTGGACCATGTACAAGTATAAAAGATTTTGATACTTTGCTGGAGGTCTTGTTCTCTCATGGTTAAGGATCTCAAGCTGTACAAGCATATATAAAAAGAACAGCGATCAGAAATCAGATTCAATCGCCATCAAATGTACACAGGCCTCGACAAAATCATACAAAATGACTATCTTGTAACTTCGTCCTTACTACACATTTCGACCCGTTTTCAAACATGTTATGTACTCAACTCTAATAGAACCTCCCTCATCTATTGCCACTCCCGCCACCATTCCTATATATACCTGTTGTGCCTTATTGCCTTCGTTAATTTACGTCAACGTAAAATACCATGAAAATTCAGTTGGAAAATAGCAAATAAGTGCTCCCGACGGCAATCCCCTTCTTGAAATTTACCCTTTCCCCGCCTTCCCACCCCATCGCACCGCCACAGCTTTACAGTATTGATTTTTCCAGCGCAGAAATAGGTCATACATTCAAATTTATTTAATAATGGCGTCTTTGTCAGGTACATATTATGGACAGTCGGTCGATCTACCTATGCGATTATATATCCTCTGTAAGCGTTACAATATGGGGGGAGAAAGTGGGAAAAATCGTATACAATGAGTGTGATCTTACTAGTATGAAACATTTTAATAAAATTATTACATACCTTACACGTTTTGCCTGTAATTTCTATTAAAAGATATAGCTTGGTTCGAATCCTGAATAACAATCACGTCGTTTCCTATTGATCAATTACTCAAAGGTGTCTATTGATCTTATTGATCTTATTCAAATTTTGTGTGGCTCGAAGGGGTAATGAAATGACGGAACGCAACAAAATGCATGTAGAAGAAGTAGGTGCAGAACATTTTATGTATATAATTGTAATTCGTCCTTAAGAAAATTGACTTTATATCCTCATCTTTTACTAGAATAGTTATTTAGATTTAGACCAACCGAAATATGGATAAAATAAATTCTGGATTTTGAGTGAGACAAGATTGATAATCTTTTTTCATTTAGTGAACAAGACGGGATTGGTAATCTTCATTCATTTAGTTAACTAAGATAAGAATATTACCAATAAATGTTCTCTAACAGCTTGGTTATTCAATATGCACGGACCTTGTGTGACGCAATTGCAACATCGCTCGGACATTTCCGTCTGATAATGAAATAAACAGAGGTGAATCGTCATGTGCAGTCATACATATTTGGTGCCGTGAGCGATCAATGTTCTTTTTTAACGTGCATGTATTTATAATAGACACAGTAAGTTCACAGTGTGGCCCGCATAGTTCCAATCTTGTTTTAGGCTGGTCTATGTAGCCATTTGGGTTTTGTACCACTCGAATAAAATTACTTGTACAGCTAACGCGACCCGCAATTTAGCAACAATCGAATCAGTCACCCATCCAACCCTTGACAAAACAAGAAGTAAGGAGTTAGGCAGTTGATAACAAAAGACAAAAGTATCCAATTAAGTATAACATGTTCTTAGAAAAATATTCAAAATTAAATTTGTGTCCTTTGGGTTAAGTAGCAAGCAAATGCCTCACTGATCGTTCCATGGTTGTTTCCATGTAAATCAGAAAACATATATCCCCTTGCCTGGTCAGATAAATGTGTCTGCATATATGTGTATGCTTGAATGTGCGCAATAATCGTTCTCATTTGAATCTTTTCAAACGAATCATACAAACAAAACAACAATAAATAGGTTCTCGCTTAGATTAAAAGTCTGACACTGTAACAAGTAATTTCATAGTAGTATAATTTGACGGTTGACCCTTATATGTCCTCAAATAATATTTCAAAGTGATTATTTAGAGCTCAGACCACTATTTCGTTTTCGTACACTTGATTCGCAACATGAATATTTTTTCATTGAAGTTATTAGAATCAAGCAGATTGCATAGTAACAGTATAACATTTAAAATTGGAAGATATTACATGGGAAATGGATTGCATATTGCCGAGTTTCTGTCTTTGTCAATGTGTGCCGCAATGTGCTGATAATAAAAATTAACAAAGTTTGGAAATACTTTGTGAGAATCACCGACCTACACCATTTGTTAAGTAGCTAGCTCCCAATCCATTTCTTAAAGAAAATTGGGCGCTCGTCTTTGGGATATAAATTTGGGTAAAATATTTCAGAAATCTTTGAAATTTGACTTCTCCTAGTTTTGGACATATTTCAAGTACATTTTTACATTTTAGACATCATTAGTGAAATCAGCACGTTACGTTTACAGTATCATCAAATATAAAGAATTTGGTAATTTTTCCCACGAGTGTTTGGACATCTTAATAATGGAGAAACAGCTAAAAAAAAGTTGGAATTAGAGATAAGACAGGTTCAGTCTGAACCAAACCATATGATTAAACTTATCATTTTGAAACAAATCCTTTTTATCATTTACCCAAGAAAAAAGAAGCGTATGAAAGAGCCATATGACTACCCATTGCCATACACATAATATGTAAGAACATCATATTATTAAATTGAAAATAATTGTTTTCCAAGATTAGTTTTATTATTTCACAAATATCTTCACTTGGTATCTGACAAAATAAAGTTCATCTCTAAAAAATGACATAGTATTGATCTTCAGTAATTATACAAAGCTTGAATTCATATACAATCTCAAAATACCGTCGCCTCTGAATTTATTTGAATACGGTCGCTTCCTCAACGATAGTTAATTGTAAGGTAAAATGCAGTACTTTCTTCAAATTGCACACGTTGAGACGTGTTAAATACAATCTTTAATGTGTTAGGCAATCAGCCAGTTGTCAGGAAAGAAAATAGCTCCCTCGAATCACTCATTTATAGGACAAGTACTGGTTTTTATTGATTGCAAGTATGTAATGCTTTCCAAGTAACCGTAATATATAGTTAGTTCTTTAATTAACTTTTCTGTAAAAATAATGTAGCTAATTTAAATATAAGTGTATATTATATTGTCATTGTAATTGCATACAAAAGACGTGTGACCATTTTCAGGTTTGTGGCTTCAGTTTTGTGTTCACAAATGAAAGAGATTTGCTAAGACACTGTGGTCTTAACCTAAGTAATAGAAAGGAGCGGGTTTGTTTCCTTCCTTGCTTCTCCCAAACATCGTACATTGGCGGAGATGTGAAACAAATTCCACCCACCAAAACTCAGGTGTCCCGATGTGAAGAAAAGAAAATGACTCAAGGTCATTTGTAAAAGCCCAAAACATACTATATTTAAATAAAACAAAGATTATATCGTATTCTAATACGCAGTTTCGAAACAGTCCGCAAAATGCGAAATCACGATTGTTGGGAAAGAGTCTAGTGATCGTTTATATCACGTACTCCTAAAAGGACCCTGACGAGAACCAATCGTTTTTAATTGAAGATTAAAATTTTCTTTATTTCTTAATTAACTAGTGTCATCTTGATCTTTACAACAACCAATCATTTTAACTTAAAAACAATATTTTATTTACGTGACCGCCACTAACTTCGAATCAATGTAAGGATCGAAGTCAACATTACATGCTTACCGACAAAAATGAAGGTCAGCCAATTTACTGCACCAAACAAATATAATTTCTAGTGAATACATTTACATTACAATAACATGCAATAAAAAAAGGAATTTAAAACTTACAAACATTGTTAATCTAACACAAAATGGAGCACAAAGGCTATGCCCCGAGTGCCTGACACCCACAAGCAAAACCTTTCGGACCATGTACAAAAATCTAATAAAATATATGTAAAAAGGGAAAGGAGAAAAAGTACCCAGAACGTACCCAATATTAAATATTTGATACATTATTTAAACAGGTTTAAAAATAAAAGAAGGATTATCTAATGTAAATCTACTTTGATCAACGAAATATAAATATATAGCCAGAAAATCTAAACAATGAAATAATTAAATATTAAGATGGTTCATAAACAACAGCTAAATTACAACAAAAGGTAGTCGTAATGGTCTTTCGAGACTACTTTATAGCAACGATAATCAAAACTGTCGTTAGTTTCAGAACATACCCAATATTGAATAAGCAACTACAACTGAATGAAACATATTTTTTTAAACGCAGAGTGGGGGGGGGGGGGTTGTGCTTAAACAAGATAGAACACACACAAACACACACGGTCCACAAAGGCCATGTGAGAACGATGAACCTTGTATGCCCAGTGTACAGGATAAAATAATAAAACAATAGTATATGAATAATCGTAAGAAAAATACATACCAATCAAATCTTAAGAGAAAAAAACCTAATAAGGAAAATGTTAATCCCAAGAAAAAGCAGATAATGCTTAAGAAAAACAAAATGATCAATCGAATAAAAATGACTATAAAGTAATAGGAATAAAAAATAGAGCAGAATTAAAGATAAATAAAGAAGCAGAAAATAACGCAGAAAAGGGGAAGAAACATTTCATAAAGACTAGCAGCAATAAAGAAGATCAGGAAAAGGAGGAAACAACAGTACGGTAAAGGACAGAAGAAGCAGGAAAAAAGAAGAGCGGGCTAAAAAAGAAGGCGAAAATAAAGCAGACTGGACTAAATACCAAAAATAAAGATGAGAAAGATGACAGAACAATAAAGGGAAAAGCGTAGAAAACATCAGAACTAAAGAAGAGGAAGAGAAGAAGTAGTAGAAACTAACAGACTCGCTTTGTAGAGATTAAAGAAGATACAGGAAAAGAGACAAGAAGAAAAAATTTACAAATTGCCACCCAAAAAACAAAAAATTAAATTAATTTTCAAAACCTGTTATACAGAAAAGAAACGCCTTCTCAGATGAACACTCCCCATTTCTACACCATGGGAGTAATCATATTCATCTACAGAATGCATAAACATAGAACATCTCTAACTATCCCCTCTGTCCCTTCCCTCCAAAACATAAAGAGTACAGCACACACCTTTATCATGTTGGGCCTTCAATCTGACGCACGGAAACCCTTTCTAGCCAAAACCTTATTTGGCCTGAGAGGATACTTGTTGGCGTGATTTATAAAAAAACTCGAGACGTTGAGAAGTTGAGACACCTGAATTTAGAAATAAATGGCTACAGGGTGCCAAAATGACGGGGCATATGTACACATAACAAGAACAAATAATAAACTAGTACCTAGTAGAAAATTACACATTTTAGGAATATTCGAATCTTATGTAATCCTCACGTGTTGAACGGTATGTTAGGGACCAGCCTACACAGAATAGGAAACTGCGAATGCATTTATGTAGCTTGTGTGATTGGTCGGAAGAAGGACTTGGTCGTTCATGGTGCCCTTGCTTTCTGTTGCTTGCACTGGTGTGATGCTAATACTTGTCAAATGCACAAACTAATTCGAACGCAAACACTTGCAAACTGACGAGTCCTGCATATCGGTAGGCGATAAACAATTATAATCCAATGAATGAATTGTATTGATTCTAGCGTTTGGCTATTGATAAAGAATTATAATGACAGAAACTAAGTATACCCGATTTTTACAAAATGGCATGAAAGCTTCAGATTTAACCAATTATAGCATGAAGTGTACAATAATTATCTCTCTCTCTCTCTCTCTGTCTCTCTCTCTCTCTCTCTCTTGTTTTGCTTTTATTATTATTATTATTATTTCTAAACAAATACATAACTCATACTAGATTGTAAATATTAAGTAACTCATTAAGAATTATGCAAATGAAGATACAAATATGTATACAAAAAACCCATGCATGCCAAAAAGGGATGAATCCATATCATATAATTTAAATATCACTATTAAATTCCAAAGGTGAAAGACCAAACAAAGATCATAACGTCTGTGAAGGAAAGTACACACTTGGCTCTAACAAACCTTAGGTATTGTGGAAGGAAAGAATCAAAACCTGTAAACGGGAATAAAAACCAGTACGGCCCTTCTTAACCCTAGTTGATATCTGATGGAAATTATTTATTTTTTTGACATTTTAGGTTTTTAAAAAATGAGGACATAAATAATATAAACCGGGTGGACCATGTACAAGTATAAAAGATTTTGATACTTTGCTGGAGGTCTTGTTCTCTCATGATTAAGGATCTCAAGCTGTACAAGCATATATAAAAGGAACAGCGATCAGAAATCAGATTCAATCGCCATCAAATGTACACAGGCCTCGACAAAATCATACAAAATGACTATCTTGTAACTTCGTCCTTACTACACATTTCGACCCGTTTTCAAACATGTTATGTACTCAACTCTAATAGAACCTCCCTCATCTATTGCCACTCCCGCCACCATTCCTATATATACCTGTTGTGCCTTATTGCCTTCGTTAATTTACGTCAACGTAAAATACCATGAAAATTCAGTTGGAAAATAGCAAATAAGTGCTCCCGACGGCAATCCCCTTCTTATAAATTCACCCTTTCCCCGCCTTCCCACCCCATCGCACCGCCACAGCTTTACAGTATTGATTTTTCCAGCGCAGAAATAGGTCATACATTCAAATTTATTTAATAATGGCGTCTTTGTCAGGTACATATTATGGACAGTCGGTCGATCTACCTATGCGATTATATATCCTCTGTAAGCGTTACAATATGGGGGGAGAAAGTGGGAAAAATCGTATCCAATGAGTGTGATCTTACTAGCATAAAACATTTTAATAAAGTTATTACATACCTTACACATTTGCCTGTAATTTCTATTAAAAGATATAGCTTGGTTCGAATCCTGAATTACAATCACGTCGTTTCCTATTGATCAATTACTCAAAGGTGTCTATTGATCTTATTGATCTTATCCAAATTTTGATTGGCTCGAAGGGGTAATGAAATGACGGAACGCAACAAAATGCATGTAGAAGAAGTAGGTGCAGAACATTTTATGTATATAATTGTAATTCGTCTTAAAGAAAATTGACTTTATATTCTCATCTTTTACTATAATAATTATTTAGATTTAGCCCAGACGAAATATGGAAGAAATAGATTCTCAATTTTGAGTGAGACAAGATTGATAATCTTTCTTCATTTAGTGAACAAGACGGGATTGGCACTCTTTATTCATTTAGTGAACTAAGGTAAGAATATTACCAAGAAATATTCTCTAACAGCTTGGTTATTCAATATGCACGGACCTTTTGTGACGCAATCGTAACATCGCTCGGACATTTCCGTCTGATCATGAAATAAACCTCAGAGGTGATTCGTCATGAGGCCGACAGACAGAGTTGGTGCTGTGAGCAATCTATGGTCTTACTTAACGTGCATGTATACTTATATAATAGACACAGAATGTTCACAGTGTGGCCCGCATAGTTATCATCTTGTTTTAGGCTGGTCTATGTAGCCATTTGGGTTTTGTTCCACTTGAATAAAATTACTTGTACAGCTAACGCGACCCGCAATTTAGCAACAATCGAATCAGTCACCCATCCAACCCTTGACAAAACAAGAAGTAAGGAGTTAGGCGGTTGATAACAAAAGACAAAAGAAACCAATTAAGTATAACATGTTCTTAGAAAAATATTCAAAATTAAATTTGTGTGATTTGGGTTAAGTAGCAGGCAAATGCCGCACTGATCGTTCCATGGTTGTATCCATGTGACTCAGAAAACATATATCCCCTTGCCTGGTCAGAGAAATGTGTCTGCATATATGTGTATGATTGAATGTGCGCAATAATCGTTTTCATTTGAATCTTTGCAAACGAATGGTACAAACAATACAACAATAAACAGGTTATCGCTTAGATTATGTGATCTGCGAACTGAGAACTCAAACAGCATCAGAATCGTTTAGTCGACAATATAAATTTTTCTGTGTAACATTAATGCATTATGAAGAACTATAACATGCAAATTAAATATAAAAGGTGGAAAAGAGAAGAATTAGTCTTTAAAGGCTGACAATATAACAAGTAATTTCATAGGTAGTATAATTTGACGATTGACCCTTATATGTCCTCAAATAATTTTTCAAAGCGATTATTTAAGAGCTCAGACCACTATTTCATTTTCGTGCACTTGATTCGCAACATGAATATTTCTTCATTGAAGTTATGAGAATCAAGCAGATTGCGTAATAACAGTATAACATTTACAACTGGAACATATTACATGGGAAATGCATTGCAGATTGGCGAGTTTCTGTCTTTGTCACTGTGTGCCGCAATGTGCTGATAATAAAAATTAACAAAGTTTGGAAATACTTTGTGCGAATCACCGACCCACACCAGTTGTTAAGAAGCTCCCAATCCATTTCTTAAAGAAAATTGGGCGCTCGTCTTAGGGATATAAATTTGGCTAAAATATTTCAGAAATCTTTGAAATTTGACTTCTCCTAGTTTTGGACATATTTCAAGTACATTTTTACATTTTAGACATCAGTAGTGAAATCAGCACGTTATGTTTACAGTATCATCAAAGGTAGAGAATTTGTTAATTTTTCCCAGGAGTGTTTGGACATCTTGAGAATGGAAATACAGCTAAAAAAAGTTGGAATTAGAGATAAGACAGGTTCAGTCTGAACCAAACATATGGATTAAACTTATCATTTTGAAGAAACAATGTTTCTAATTTACCCATGAAAAAAGAAGCGCATGAAAGAGCCATAGGACTACCCATTGCCGTACCCATAATTTGTAAGAACATCATATTATTAAATTGAAAATAATTGTTTTCCAAGATAAGTTTTATTATTTTACAAATATCTTCACTTGGTATCTGACAAAATAAAGTTCATCTCTAAAAATAGACATAGTATTGATCGTCAGTAATTATAGATAGCTTGAATTCATATATAATCTCAAAATACCGTCGCCACTGAATCTATTTGAATACGGTCGCTTCCTCAACGATAGTTAATTGTAAGGTAAAATGCAGTACTTTTTTCAAATTGCACACGTTGAGACGTGTTAAATACTATCTTTAATGTGTTAGACAATCAGTCAGTTGTCAGGAAAGAAAATAGCGCCCTCAAATAACTCATTTATAGGACCAGTACTGGTTTTTATTGCAAGTATGTAACGCTTTGCCAGTAACCGTAATATATAGTTAGCTCTTTAATTAACTTTTTTTAAAAATAATGTAACTAATTTAAATATAAATGTATATTATATTGTCATTTTAATTGCATACAAAAGACGTGTGATCATTTTCAGGTTTGTGGCTTCAGTTTTGTGCTCACAAATGAAAGACATTTGCTAAGACACTGTGGTCTTAACCTAAGTAATAGAAAGGAACGGGTTTGTTTCCTTCCTTGCTTCTCCCGAACATCGTACATTGGCGGAGATGTGGAACACATTCCACCCACCAAAACTCATGTGTCCCGATGTGAAGAAAAGAAAATGACTCAAGGTCATTTGTAAAAGCCCAAAGCTAAATATATTTAACTAAAACAAAGATTATATTGTATTCTAATACGCAGTTTCGAAACAGTCCGCAAAATGCGAAATCACGATTGGTGAGAAAGAGTCTTGTGATCGTTTATATCACGTACACCTAACAGGACCCTGACGAGAACCAATCATTTTTAATTGAAGAATAAAATTTTGTTTACTTCTTAATTAACTAGTGTCATCTTGACCTTTACAACAACCAATCATTTTAAGTTAAAAACAATATTTTATTTACGTGACAGCCACTAACTTCGAATCAATGTAAGGATCTAGGTCAACATTACTTTCTTACCGACAAAAATGAAGGACAGCCGATTTACTGCACCAAACAAATATAATTTCTAGTGAATAAATTTACATTACAATAACATGCAATCAAAAAAAGGAATTTGAAACATACAAACATTATTGATCTAACACAAAATGGAGCACAAGGGCTATGCCCCTAGTGCCTGAGACCCACAAGCAAAAACTTTCGGACCACGTACAAAAATCTAATAAAATATATGTAAAAAGGGAAAGGAGAAAACTTACCCAGAACGTACCCAATATTAAATATTAAAACAATTATTTAAACATGTTTAAAATAAAAAGAAGGGTTATCTAATGTAAATCTACTTTGATCGACGAAATATAAATATATAGCCAGAAAATCTAAACAATGAAATAATTAAATATTAAGATGGTTCATAAACAACAGCTAAATTACAACAAAAGGTAGTCGTACTGGTCTTACGATACTACTTTATAGCAACGATAATCAATACCGTCGTTGGTTTCAAAACATACCCAATATTTAATAAGCAACAAGAACAAAATGAAACATATTTATTTTAAATGCGGAGTGGGGGGTGGTTTAAACAAGATAGAACACAAACACACACACACACACACATGGTCCACAAAGGCCAAGTGAGAACGATGAACCTTTTATGCCCCAGTATACAGGATAAAATAATAAACCAATAGTATATGAATAATCTTAAGAAAAATACATACCAATAAAATCTTAAGAGAAAAAAACCTAATAAGGAAAATGTAAATCCCAAGAAAAAACAGATAATACTTAAGAAAAACAAAACGATCAATCAAGTAAAAAAGACTATAAGGTAATAAGAATGAAGAACAGAGCAGAATTAAAGATAAATAAAGAAGAAGAAACTAACAACAACGCAGAAAAGTGGAAGAAACGTTGCATAAAGACTAGCAGCAATAAAGAAGATCTGGAAAAAGAGGAAACAACAACACGGTAAAAGACAAAGGAAGAAGAAATAAAGAAGATCTGGAAAAGGAGGAAACAACAACACGGTAAAGGACAGAGGAAGCAGAAATAAAGAAGATCTGGAAAAAGAGGAAACAACAACACGGTAAAGGACAGAGGAAGCAGAAATAAAGAAGATCTGGAAAAAGAGGAAACAACAACACGGTAAAGGACAGAGGAAGCAGAAATAAAGAAGATCTTGAAAAAGAGGAAACAACAACACGGTAAAGGACAGAGGAAGCAGAAATTAAGAAGATCTGGAAAAAGAGGAAACAACAACACGGTAAAGGACAGAGGAAGCAGAAATAAAGAAGATCTGGAAAAAGAGGAAACAACAACACGGTAAAGGACAGAGGAAGCAGAAATAAAGAAGATCTGGAAAAGTAGGAAACAACAACACGGTAAAGGACAGAGGAAGCAGAAATAAAGAAGATCTGGAAAAGGAGGAAACAACAACACGGTAAAGGACAGAGGAAGCAGAAATAAAGAAGATCTGGAAAAGGAGGAAACAACAACACGGTAAAGGACAGAGGAAGCAGAAATAAAGACGATCTGGAAAAGGAGGAAACAACAACACGGTAAAGGACAGAGGAAGCAGAAATAAAGAAGTGCGGGGAAAAAAATACGAAAATAAAGCAGACTGGACTAAATACCAAAATTAAAGATCAAAAAGATGACAGAACAATAAAGGGAAAAGCGTAGAGAACATCAGAACTAAAGAAGAGGAAGAAAAGAAGTAGCAGAAGGTAGCAGACTCGCTTTGTAGAGATTAAAGAAGATACAGGCAAAGAGAGAAGAAAAAATTTACAAATTGCTACCCAAAAAACAAAAAATTAAATTAATTTTCCAAACCTGGTTATACAGAAAAGAAACGCCTCCTCAGATGAACACTCCCCATTCCTACACCATGGGAGTAAACATATTCATCTACAGAATACATAAACATAGAACATCCCTAACTATCCCCTCTGTTCCCCCCAGCCCCCTCCAAAAACAAAGAGGACAGCACACACCTTTATCATGTAGGGCCTTCAATCTGACCCACGGAAACCCTTTCTAGCCAAAACCTTATTTGGCCTGAGAGGATACCTGTATTCGTGATTTAGAAAAAACTCGAGATGTTGAGAAGTTGAGAAACCTGAATTTAGAAATAAATGTCTACTGAGTGCCAAAATGACAGGGCATATGTACACAGAACAAGAACAAATAATAAACTAGTACATAGTAGAAAATTACACATTTTAGGAATATTCGAATCTTATGTAATCCTCACGTGTTGAACGGTATGTTAGGGACCAGCCTGCACAGAATAGTAAACTGCGAATGCATTTATGTAGCTTTTGTGATTGGTCGGAAGAAGGACTTGGTCGTTCATGGTGCCTTTGCTTTCTGCTGCTTGCACTGGTGTGATGATAATACTTGTCAAATGCACACATTATTTCGAATTCAAAGGCTTGCAAACTAACGAGTCGTGCATATCGGTAGGCGATAAACAATTATAATCCAATGAATGAATTGTACTGATTCTATTGTTTGGCTATTGATGAAGAATTATAATGACATAAACTAGGTCTACTCGATTTTTACAAAATGGTATTTAAGCTTCATATTTAACCATTTATAGCAGAAAGTCTTCAATATTACTCTCTCTCTCTCTCTCTCTCTCTCTCTCTCTCTCTCTCTCTCTCTCTCTCTTGTTTTGTTTTTATTATTATTATTATTTCTAAACAAGTACATAACTCATACTAGATTGTAAATATTAAGTAACTCATTAAGAATTATGCAAATGAGCATACAAATATGTATACAAAAAATCTATGCATGCCAAAAAGGGATGAAGACATATCATATAATTCAAATATCACTATTAAATTCCAACGGTGAAAGACCAAACAAAGATTGTAACGCCTGTGAAGGAAAGTACACACCTGGCTCTAACAAACCTTAGGCATTGTGGAAGGAAAGAATCAAAACCTGGAAACGGGAATGAAAAACCAGTACGGCTCTTCTTAACTCTAGTTGATATCTGATGGAAATTATTTATTTTTCTTGACATTTTATGTTTCTAAAATATGACGACAGCAATAATATAAACCGGGTGGACCATGTACAAGTATAAAAGTTTGTCATACTTTGCTGGAGTTCTTGTTCTCTCATTTTTAAGGATCTCAAGCTGTACAAGCAAATATAAAAAGAACAGTTAGCAGGAATCAGATTCAATCGCCATCAAATGTGCACAGGCCTCGACAAAATCATACAAAATGACTATCTTGTATCTTCGTACTTACTAGACATTTCGACCCGTTTTCGAACATGTTATGTACCCAACTCTAATAAAACCTCCCTCATCTATTGCCACTCCCGCCACCATTCCTATATATACCTGTTGTTCCTTATTGCCTTTGTTAATTTACGTCAACGTAAAATACCATGAAAATTCAGTTGGAAAATAGCAAATAAGTACTCCCGACGGCAATCCCCTTCTTGAAATTCACCCTTTCCCCGCCTTCCCACCCCATCGCACCGCCACAGCTTTACAGTATTGATTTTTCCAGCGCAGAAGTAGGTCATACATTCAAATTTATTTAATAATGGCGTCTTTGTCAGGTACATATTATGGACAGTCGGTCGATCTACCTATGCGATTATATATCCTCTGTAAGCGTTACAATATGGGGGGAGAAAGTGGGAAAGAATCGTATACAATGAGTGTGATCTTACTAGTATAAAAAAATTTTAATTAAATTACATACCTTACACTTTATGCCTGTAATTTCTATTAAAAGATATAGCTTGGAATCCGTGAAGAACAATTACGTTATTTTATATTGTTCAATTACTCAATAGTGTCTATTGATATTATCCAATTTGATCTTTGTTATTTCTCATGACACCTTGTGACGACACCAATCATATTGCTGGCCGTATGATACGACACGGCAGGCCGTAAGAGGCCTGCATGTTTGAGACCCCTTTATATATAAATAATTAAATAATATTCAAAGATTTATCAGACTGCATTTTCGTTAACTTTGCATATTTAAAGAGGAAATGGGTACGAAACGCATTCTTTTATAGTTCTCTTACATCCACACCGATCAAACGTTGCAGACTCGTTAGCAAACTTTGACGCTAGAGTTATCTTCATAGCGTATGCAAAAGAAAAAGTAACAACAACAAAAATATATACCGATATGTTAACCAATCGGAACATTCGCGGTATTTTCCGTTTAGTCGAGAAAGAAACTTTGAATGTAATTCGTCACTATTGATAACTATACCCTGAATTCACATCGAAAAATAGGATGGAAGGAGATAAAGTCAAACGTTGGAACATTTTTGGTCTTTGAGGTCATAACATATGTGGTGCACTTGGCCAGATGCAATTTACCAAACACGTTAAATTGATATGTATTCTTACAATTACTTCTTTTATTTCACGACCTGATGGAAATAGTTGAGTGATGTTCCGATCGAGAGGTAACTCGTCTTCTTGACCAATCAGCACTTGAACTGACCATTCAAATATGGATAGTGCATGCACACAAATCATCCATACAGCAGCTGTATCTCTGCAACCTCCAAACTTCCTGCAAAAGTCGACAAATTTAGCTCTGCATCTATTAAATTACGACTCGGGTACTAATTTATTCATATTTGTTCGGTTTCCGCTTTTTGTGACAGTGTGAATATTTATAAAACTCAAGATTTTTATAACTCTACAACAAACAATGTATTATGGTTCTTGTTCAATAATGCTTTTAAAATTTTATGATATTTGAAGCACTAACAAAAAGCTTTGTCCAATATGTAGTTTGTAACTTTATTTTTAACTATATGTAACATAGTAGTAGCAGAGTAAACCCTGCACTTTAGAGGTATCTAGTTATAACATGGTTCTTGTGAATGCACACTATTAGCATAAATTCTATTAATTGCCATGGACAGCGAAGTCTTTATTAAACACAAAACATAAACCGTATTTACTTACCTGAAAATAAAAGCATGTGCAATACTTTTTATTTCAAGAGAACCATTTCACTAAAACGTCATTAACTTATCGAAGAACAGTATGGGAATATGAATGAACCAGAGTAATTGACTCGTTTAAAATGTATTACAATAATCAACTTGTGAAAATCCGGAGGAAAACATTGGCTGACGGTAAAGGGAAATCACGTGCAAAGGGAATTGAAGCTGATGAAAATCAACGACGTGTTTCACTCTTAGGAACTATACGGTATATTAATAAGATGGTGTTCAGTACCCTGTAGGGAAGGTACATATTGTCACACGACACGATTGGAGTACTTTATACAAATAAGAAAATAAAAAAGATAGACTTTAAGCATATTCTATATTTATATGACTGATAGAATGATACATTATTTGTATTATCAGTAGTAGTAGTAGAAGTAGTAACGGCACACAACAACAAAGCATTCGAGTTTCTGCTTGGACCAATGTGGGAATGTGACGTAGGTTGCCAGTTGCTTCTCCTGGGTTTGGTGGTTGTTTGTGGGTTTTCCCGTGTTCTTCCCCAAAATTAATACTGGCCGCCATGTATACCCAACCACTGCCGATTATTACTGTGGTGGGTACATAACTCCTCGAGCCAATGATAAAGTTCATTTCGAGTTGTTTTATTTACACTAGTTGCTGCTGCTATGAACGTTTGTGTTGGTAAACACTTTACAACATTTTCCATTCATTTAAGGCATGTACGGACTTTCCTTTACAGAGGGCGCTGTAAAGTAGTGCATCATCAAGATTGACAAGGCTCTGAAAGTGGATGCTATTTTTGAACGAAAATACCTCACTAGCATCTGTATGGCTTCTGCTACTGCCATTTTCTCACGTTTCTGTGCAGTCAACTGGCCTCTTCTTACATCAGCGACTGCTATGCCCTTGAGGACCGTCAGTCTCCATGTGTCTCGGTGCTCGGCCTGCACTTCCCAGCTGTCGGGGGTGAAATGTCGCATGCTTTCATGCCCCTCTTGCACTCATCCTTGAAACGGAGTAAAGAGTGGGGGACTTCACGTGTTAATGGCCGGCTCTCCATGTAGGCTGTCGGACGTATCTCAGCCATCGAAGGTGGCGTTTGTTAAGCAGGGAGTACATGCCCAGGATACATGCACGCTGCAGGATCTCGCTGTGTGGTTCGCGCTCTTACCAGCTGATTCTCACGATGTGTTTTAGGTACCGTATGTAGAAGGAGTTGAGCCGGCGCTGATTCCTCATGTAGGTGCTCGGGGTCTTACTTCCGTATAGGAGAGTACTATGAACGCAGACCTGGTAGACTTGGATCATGGTGTGCACTGTATTTGTTAGTTCGTCTATGGTGGTGTTTGCCTATCTACGACTTCTGTAAATCTCCACATTGAGCGAGAGAGTGTTACTCATGGGTGACCCACGGTATGCAAAGTTGTTGACTGCTTTCAGGGTGATGAGGGTGGCAGTGATGGCATCTTGAGCGCTGACGTTAGTCTTTTTCATGCTGATGGTGAGCCAGAACTGCTTGCATGCATCAGTGAAACTGTCTCCCACTCTCTGGATGACATTCTCGGTGTGGGTCACAAGAAATGCGTCATCAGCAAAGGTCATCTCCTTGATGAGCACCAACTTCACTTTGGTCTTCGAGAGCAGTCGCGCCAGGTTGAACAGCCTCCTCGTGCCTGGTGTGCAGATATACGCCATCAATGAAATGGTCGAAGTAGTAGGACAGGAGCTAGGGGAAGAAGATTCCGAAAATGTTCTTCGCCTGCACGCAGCTCTGCCTCACGCTGCTGTTGATGGGGAAAGAGTCTGAGGAGGATCCATCATACAGGACTGTTCCGTTCGTATCGGCATAGAAAGAGATTATCATGTTGAGGATTTGGCGGGGATGGGGGGGGTCTGCCGATCTTCCTGAGAAGTTCAAAAAGACCCTTCCTGCTTACCAGGTCGAAGGTCTCAGTGAAGTCGATGCACATCATTTAGAGTGGCTGACCTTGCTCTCTGTTCTCTTGTGATTGACGGAGGGAGAAGATGATGTATGTTGTCGACCTGCCAGCCTTGAAACCTCACTGTGAGTACAGGTACACATGGTTCGCTATCAATTGTGGCTTGTTAAGGAGGATCTCTGCGCAGTTTGGAACGGTGTAGTATGTGTGGCTTTGGAACACGCGACCTACCATGTCCGAGGCGAATGCTCTAATCATTGTCACCAAAGTCGTCAGAAGTTGCACACAAACTTTAAATTTGAGAAATTTAATCTTATCAAACTTCACTCGCAGTGAAAATGTAAGCAAGTATATTGGGGTTACATGTTTCTATGTATATCTACTATATGCATATCTATACTCATTCCAGATTTCATGGCTGGATTCTCGGATTAGGCCATTGTGGGTATGTGAGAGAGTTGCAAAAGCTTCTCATGGGTCGGTGGTTCTTTCAGGGTTTTCCCGGCTTATTTCTCCATCATTACTACTGGCCACCATGTATAGCCTATCTTGTGCTGAAAAATGGCGTTCAAACTACAATAACAACAACAATACAAACACGATTTCGTTAATATTAAGTACGCGTATGTTCAGTGCTGTTTAACGACATATCAGCACAATAATGGCTATATGGTGCCGATTAAACGTAGTTCTATAAGTTGAAGTATCAAAATGTGTACATAAAAAGAAAAGAAACCAAAATGTGTGAGGTATTGGTGTGGGTCTTTGTTGGTGTGTTTTGGTGCATGTTGGTGTGCGTGTGTGGGTGCTGGTGCAGCTATTGGTGTTGGTGACGAGTCGAAACAAATGGAACGTTTTCAAGAATAAGCTTTCGTTAAAGTTAGAATGTTAAAATTATGCAATGGAAACACTTAAAATGCAAGAGCTAAAAGTAACTTCGCCTTAAGTTTTGCTACATTGAGTTCCATTCCAAACACCCAATACATACTTGTTTACATTCCCGCCTAAACATTATTCCTGGATCTGCCCATATTCTAGCAAGTGTATAGAAAATGCCGATTTATTTGCAGTCAGGATATATATATATATATATATATATATATATATATATATATATATATATATATATATATATATATATATATATATATAATATATTTAACAGAGATTGTTTGAGAATATATTATGTTAGAAAATTATAATCAATATAATGAAAACATAACCTTCACAGATGGACGCGTATAGTTCTTTAAACGGATATATGAATGTATCGGATGCGTTTTGCCCAATCAATGAAGTGTTTGTAACTTCAAATAAAATGGCAAAATATTGGTGTAAGATTGTGTTTAGATATACTGTTCAATTTTTGTAACTACTTACATGTAACCTATGTCTGCATGTCACTGGTCATCCACTTCATGTACATAATTCGTCCGTAGTAAAATATTTTCCCGCTTGTTTATGTAATTTACTAGATTTGCCATTCATTTCCTTATCGGCGGTTTAATATTTTTAACGAAATGATTTGCATTTGTGCAAACAACTTGATTTTCAGGTTCGTAGTAAAGATGTCTTAATTACTGCTCTTTGTTGGTCTTCGCATATGGACAGGTGTACTTTTGTGGCATAATTTAAAATTAAATAAAAACCATCCGCATAATACACTATACAGAGGGCACAAGAAGCAGAGAATCATGCTAACGTGAGCAATACATCAAAGCTAGATACTTCCATTTCAGCATGATGGATTGCTGGCTGCATGCAATATTTGTTAAATCCTAATCGGAAGTGCTTGATAAGATGAAGATCTTTGTATTTTCTTAATTTAAGATTTGAAAACGGATATGGTATAATGAGCACAGGGAATTTTACATTTTGATAAAATACATCTTGAGACATATATAAAAGATCTGTACTAAGTTTAAATTACAATCAAGACATATATTAGACTGACCTTAGAAAGTCATACAAATAAATAAAGTACAGGGGTTAAGTGTTTGGAACTATTTTGTGACTCTTGGCATACATAATCTTCCGCCAAACTGGTCTGCGTAGAAATTTTATCTAAAATTGTGCACCTTTGTTTGTTTGTTTTGTTTGTTTAGGAATTTTAACGTAGCTTTAACAATTTTTCAGTCACATCACTACATTGTCTGCACTGAGGCAGTTTTCAGTGATGTCTAGCACTGGGACATCATGCCACAGACATGGAGCATGATGTCCCACTCCAATCACATTATCCTGACACAAGGCCGATCAGTCCTAACACTAAACTCTTAATGCTGAGCGCCAAGCGAGACAGCTGTTAGTACCATTTTTGTAAGTCTAAAATTGTGCACTAAATCGCCAGTTCGCAGATGTCCTTACTAACGGTAAAAGTGTGTGTGTGTGTGTGTGTGTGTGTGTGTGTGTGTGTGTGTGTGTGTGTGTGATTTGGATTTGTAACGTAGGTTTTACTGAAACAAAAATCAAATCATTTCGTCTAAGTCTATAAAGATATACATGGTCGACAATAATGGTTTTGTTTAACAGAACTTCACTAAACAATGAAAATAATATCAGTGATTAACTGAACACTTGAATCAAACCTGCTTCATTCTCAGAAAAGTCATTAAATTTCCTACAATTCAAAACACATTTTACTACCGACTACATAAAACGAAGAACATTAAACATTTTAAAATATACAAAAGCTAAGTAAAATAAACTTATTTACACTTAAATATTTATCATCAAGGATTTTTTTAAAAAATTAAAATTATTGCCAGTTTTTAAGACCCCGTTCTTTGAACCAAATTGTTTATTTGGTTATTTGTAATTTTCCTTCGCCCAATTCAAAAATTTTTCTTTTAATATACTGGCAATTTTGTTTGAAAAATAGGCTTTTACTATATCGCAATCATCATAATACTGTTATATAGGTAAAATGCAGCACACCCTCGCCCTTTTAAGAGGCAAATGACCACTATCAAATAATAACTTTAATATGTTAAAAATAGATGGCCTAAGTATAACTATTTTTTTAAATACTCATTCAAAATATAACTATTGATGTCTTTTTGAATTCTCTAATTGCTTTTGTAATTTAAACCTCTGTAATTTGTTTCTTAATAGTTTTTCGAAGATTGTTCCTTGAGTCAATAATACATTTTCATATATCGCATACAATCACTATCTCCTCATTTGAAAAGCATTCATTTTGATTATCAACAACATACCGCAAATTTGCTTGTTATTTTTCACTCAAATGGAATGGTGTCAGATGAGTAGTTATATGAAGTTTGAGAGTTGTATCATAATATTACATCCACGTTTTCAATTCACAAATTGACTGTGCAGGAAAGTACACATATTCTAAGTTTTCTATATACATGTAAGTTCTAAGGATAGATTTGTCGAAAAAAACAAACTGAATATCTGAATCTGGTGGGAAACTACACACACACACACACACACACACACACACACACACACATATATATATATATATATATATATATATATATATATATATATATATATATATATATATATATATATATATATATATATATATATATATATATATATATATATATATATATCGGTCTCACTTTCTATATCTTTGAAAACGTTGATTAGGACAGATTTCTCTTCCATCGGTGCTGTTCTAAGGGAAACAACTCAAAATTTATTTTAGCGTTGGCTCAAGGATTTATGTACCCACCACAGTAAGAATCTGCATGTGTTGGGTATACACGGCGGCCAGTATTAATTTTCGGGAAGAAAACGGGAAAACCCACAAAGAACCACCGACCCAGGAGAAGCTACTGACAAACTTTGTCACATACCCACATAAGTCCAGCTCGTGACTCGAACGCTTTGTTGTTGCGTGCCGTTACTACTTCTACTACTACTATTTCAACTATTACTACTAATAATAATAATTCTCTTTGTATCAGTCATAAATAAAGAATATGCTTAAAGTCTATCTTTTTTATTTTGTCATTTGTATAAAGTCTTCCAATCGTGTCGTGTGACAATATGTACCTTCCCTGCAGGGTACTGAACACCATCTTACTAATTTTCCGTACAGTTTCTAAGAGTGAAGCACGTAGTTGGTTTTCGTCAGCTTCAAATCACTTTGCACGTGATTAACCTTAAACGTCAGCCAATGTTTTCCTCCGGAATTTCACGGGTTAATTTTTGTAATACTTTTTAATCGAGTCAATTACTCGGTTCGTTCATATTCCCATACTGTTCTTGGACAAGTCAATGACGTTTTAGTTAAATGGTTCTTTTGAAATAAAATTATTTCACATGCATTTTCTTCATGTACGTAAATCCAGTTTATGTGGCTTTTATATATAAAGATTTCCCTGTCCTTGGCAATTAATAGAATTTATGCTAATAGTGTGAATTCACAAAAAACATGTTATATATAGATACCTGTAAAGTGCAGGGTTTAACTGCTGTGTTACACATAGTTAAAAAATAAAGTTACAACCTACACATGGGACAACCCTTTTTGTTAGTGCTTCAAATATCATAATTATTGAAAAGCATTATTGAACAAGAACCAGAATACATTATTTGTTTGCGTGAACACCGTTTGATCCCTAACCATGAGAGTACAAGAACTCCAACAAATTATCCAAAACGATTATACTTATACATGGTCCACCCGTTTTGTATTTGTATGTCTGCATATTTTAAGAACGTAAAATTTGAAGAAAAAAATTAATTTTCAACAGGGATTAACTAGATTTAAGTATGGTCGTACAGGTTTATATTCCCGTTTCCAGGTTTTGATTCTTACCTTCCACGATGACAAAGGTCTGTTAGAGCCAGGTTTGTACTTACCTTTACAGGAAACTACGATCTTTGTTTGGTCTGTCACCGTTTGAATTTAATAGTGATATATAACATTATATGATATGGCTTAATCCCTTTTTGGCACGCATAGGTTTGTTGTATGCATACTTGTATCTTCATTTACATAATTCTTAATGAATATCTAGAAACTAGTATGAACTAATTACTTGTTTAGAAATAATATATATAAAAACAAAATAAAATTTGTAGAAAAATGTCGTATGCAGTGTCTGCATGAAATTTATAATTTCTGAATTGTACTTTTATGTGGACTAATTTGTTTTATCCCCTACTGCTTTTGCAATTTGTATAGTTACGTCCTGATTTCTGTGAGACGTTGTCTAACTTTGCGCCATGGTTGCATAGAACCATACCAATTAAACCCGAAACGAATACATAACCTCTCGGTCCCTGTATATTTACATTCAGATTTGCTCCCTACGTTCTTAAAAGTAACCGAACATAAATATTTGTTAAGTCTAGCTCGTTTATTTTATCGAATATAGGTAGTTTTTAACAACTTCGTCTATCATTTTTATTTACATTCTGCCTTCCTTGCCTCTCACATAGAAACGTTCATAATCTCATTTCTTGAAGCACAGGAGTTCGATCGATCGATCGATCGATCGATCGAGAGAGAGAGAGAGAGAGAGAGAGAGAGAGAGAGAGAGAGAGAGAATTATTGAAAACTTTCTTCTATAAATGGTTATATATGAAGCTTAAATACCATTTTGTAAAACTCGTGTAGACTTAGTTTTTGTCATTATAATTCTTCATCAATAGCCAAACAATAGAATCAATACAATTCATTCATTGGATTATAATTGTTTATCGCCTACCGATATGCACGATTCGTTAGTTTGCAAGCGTTTGCGTTCGAATTAATTTGTGCATTTGACCAGTATTATCATCCCATCAGTGCAAGCAACAGAAAGCAAAGGCACACTGAACGCCTAAGTCCTTCTTCCGACCTATAACACATGCTACATAAATGTGATTGATGTCAAATCTATTCGCAGTTTCCTATTCTGTGTAGGCTGGTCCCTAACATACCGTTCAACACGTGAGGATTTCATAAGATTCGAATATTCCTAAAATGTGTAATTTTCTACTAGGTACTAGTTTATTATTTGTTATTATTATGTGTACAAATGCCCTGTCATTCTGGCACTCAGTAGCCATTTATTTCTAAATTCAGGTGTCTCAACTCCTCAACATCTCGAGTTTTTGTAAATCACGCCTACAAGTATCCTCGCAGGGTCAAAGAAGGTTATGACTATAAAGGGTTGAAGGCCCTACATGATAAAGGTGTGTGCTGTCCTTTTTTTTTTTTGGGGGGGGGGAGAGGACAGTATATCCTATAATGTGTGAAAGTTAGAGATGTTCTATGTATTCTATAAATGAATGTGTTTGCTGCGATGGTGTAGGAATTGGGCGTGTTCATCTGAGGAGGCGTTGCTTTTCTGTATAACCAGGTTTTGGGAATTTAAATGTTTCATTTTTTTCCCTTATACAATATTGGGTATGTTTTGAAATCAACGACGGTTTTGAATAGTCGTTGCAATAAAGTAGTCTCGTACGACCATTAGGACTACCTTTTATTGCAATTTAGTTGTTGTTTCTGAACCATCTTATTATTTAATTGTATCATTTTTTAAATTTTCTGGCTATAGATTATTTTTCGTACATCAAAGTTGATTTACATTAGAGAACTCTGCTTTTATTTTATAAAACATTTAAATAATTTTTGTATGCTTAATATTAGGTACGTTCTGGGTACGTTTTCTCCTTTCCCATTTTGCATATTATTTTATTGTGCGTGGTCCGTAAGGTTTTGCTTGTTTGTCTCAGGCACTCGGCGCCGGGCTCGGACTTCAATTTTTTCATTACTAGGACTTTTGTAATTTAATTCTCGGATTATTCTTGGATTAGTTTTGAATTTGATTCTTAAAACTGTAAGTTTTTTTCTTCTTCATTTTTACAATCTTTTTCCAGGAAAATTTTTTTTTTTTTTATCAAGCTAGTTGTTTTCATTATTTCTGTGTTACTGTTTTTAGAGTCTAAACACTTAACATAGCGTTAGAGAGCTACTCTGCGAAATTGGAAATTTGGCTAAACCCTCCGATCGCTCCAAGCTCACCCTACGATTGCTCTAGCTCACCCTACGATCGCTCGAAGCTCAACATACGATTGTTCCAGTTCACCCTACGATCGCTCCAAGCTCACCTTACAATTCCTCAAGTTCACCCGACGATCGCTCCAAGCTCACCCTACGATTGCTCCAGCTCACCCTACGATTGCTCCAAGCTCACTCTACGATTGCACCACTCCACCTATGGTCTCTCCAAGATTAACCTACGATTGCTCCAGTTCACCCTACCATTGCTCCAGCTCATTCTACGATCGCTCCAATCTCACCCTACGATTCCTGCAGTTCATCCATTTTGAACGATTTGGCATGTCATAATATTCCATAGACTTATCTGTAAAAATGTTAGCACTCACAACCACGCCATCACACTCCAACACATTCACAACCGCAATCTCATATGCAATCAAGATTACAGTTGCTATCTCAGTGTCTATCTCATTTCTTTATAGACTATACCACCTCTATTCCAGAGACTGTAACACTTACATCTGCTGTCTCATAGACTTTTACACTCACAACTGCCGTCTGCAATTCTATCACGGTCCTGCTATCTCTCGATCAAACTGAGAACTGCTTCTTAAAGGCTGTCACATGATCACAGAACATCGAATTACATATACACGCACATACGCGCCTAGTCGCACACACGCTCATAAACATTGTAAGAAATGACATTCGCCAATACCACATTCGTGGAAGTGAGTTTTTATAATAACAAGTGTTGGTTGTCTTGACTTATGACAGCTGATGATGCAAGATGAGCAGGAAACTAAACATATGCCGTATCATAAAATGTGGACTCACACATTGACGTTGCGTTTTGGAAGCTTGAAGATAATTTGTAGTTTTGAGACAATCCTTCATGATACATACACGAATCCAATTGTGTGAGGCAACATTATCTTTGTCGCCTCCGTGCAGTTAGACATGTTCCTTGTCCCAGACTTAGGTTATATTATATATAATCTTTCGATTTGAAGCAGATTTAGTCGTTGGTAGACAGACTGTTGCTGTATTTGTTCCGCAACATACTAGTATTCAGCTTTGCATGCTTTACGTCAGAGGGGCAATGATCACTTATGTGGACAAAATAATTGATACAAGCAATAGGAGAAAATTATATAGATATTTGCAAAACTGGACAGGATAAACTAATCTATGAACATGTAAACAGAAAAAAGAGAATGAAACAAATTTAAAAAAGAAAAGAGAGGTAAAAAAAACTTTATAGTATCAATCAAATTTCCATGCACGATAAAGCAGTTGTGACAAACAAACAAATCTCACAAAACTAAGACAATCAAGGAATGTCAAGATGGCCGTTATCACTTAACGGCTTGATGCAGCTGTTCCGTGTCTGTGCCGTTTTTCATGATATATGCGCTTGTTTTCTGTCTTCGTCTACATTATTGTGTTTCATCATGCATTGGCTGTTATGTGTTTCGTCATCTCCTCATTTTAGAAACGACAACAATTATAATATTTCTCAGCTGTCTTGCTCCATTGCTACAGCATCCTTTGTTCTTGAATAAACTGCCATCACGTGATCGCCAGTCAACCCGTTTATGCTCTGGTGGACCATCATTAATTGCTTTAATGACCACTCCTTGGCTCTCCACAGTCCAGTCCATTTTTGTCTGCCTCTACCATCCTTCTCTTAGGAGACAAAAACAAGCTGACAGAATCTCTCGTTTTGAAACAGTGTCAGAATCTCCTTGGGTATAGAAATTTAATATGTGGCAGCTTTATTATTCTTGGAGATTTCAACTTTCACTTTGACTGTCCTAGAAACATATACACATCAAACCTCCTAAACTAACCCATAAACATGGTCAAATTTTAGACTGGATTCTTCATAGACCTACTGATAATATTTTACGGTCCACCCTTGTATTCCACGAACTTGCATCAGATCAACTCTGTATTAATTGCCACCTGGACCTATCAGTCTCTAACATTCCACTTTTATTTGCTACGAAGAGAAACCTCCGTATGATAAATAGAACCAAACTAATGTATGACATCCAAGCAAACCTAACAACTTGCTTACCTCCTACAGAAGACCAACTGGATAACTGCCTGAGATCATTACATGAAAAACATGCCCAGCCACCAAATGCAGAGTATCAACTCAGAAGTGTTCTCCGTGGTACAGCAGTGTTAGGGCTCAGCTTCGCACTGCAAAATGAGACCGCCGTAGACGGAAGAAACTTTGGCTTTCTACCAGACTCACTATTCATAAGCCTATCTTTGAAGCTTTCTTCAATCATTGCTAAAGCCACCACATCTCTGGCATCGACATATATTTTAAATGATTTAACATTGGAGCTGAAGGAACTGGAGCACTCTTAAGTATGGCCATTAACGTACGAAAAGCCTCTTGACAGTTTTCACACCAGCGAATCTGGGATTTCTTACTAACAACAATTGTTTTGGCATCAGCAGTTATAAAACAATAAGAGCAAAATTTCCAATAAGATCCACCTATGCCCAAAAATCACTTCAGTTTCTTTTTACTGATAGGGACAGTCCGTTGAGAGAAAGTCTGGAATTAGTCCATGACGTGTCTAGAAATATAATAGAAGAACTGCACATTTTACGTTTTGACAAATTACTAGTAATTGTCAAATTTGCATCATTGAGTCTGTCAAAGAATATCCAACTTGTATCTAAGTGGTCTATCCAGCTGTCGTTGTAGAAGAGGATATAATTGATTTAATCATCCGAATTATGTAAACCAGATTACTAAGGTTCATTAAATGTTAGAAAGTACACGACTAACCCTTCATCTCAAAAGGCATCTTTTTTTTTTAATGACCATATCATTTATCTTGAAGAGGATTTTTTGAAATGGGCAATATAACCTTAATTATATTACCAGGCTGGAAAATCATTTCGTTTGTATTTTAATAGCATTTGTGACTGAATAGTATTAGTCTTGCAACCTCACAAACCATTGATAACCTGTGTTTAAAATTAGATACGTTGTCGAATGATTAGTTTCATTATTTTCATTTCAAAGAAGTTTCTCTTTTACCATCCTCAATATTCCACGAGCAGTGTGTCCAACAATAGTTGAAAAGGACTAAATCTTAAAGATTCCTGAACTTATTCCCTTACAGGAAACTACCGACAAAGAACAACTTCGTCCCAATTTTTCCTTGTATCAATACTATATAATCAAATCATAGTTTTCAACATGTCATGATATCCTTCTAAAGCCCTTGGTTTTCAGAATGATAGACAGAAGACTTGAATTACTAGATGCCTAATTCATGCCTAACTTGTTGGAAAATCTGTGACGTAACATTGATCTTTAATCAGATTAGACATATTTAGGATGGCCAAATTGAGCACACAATGTAATTCAAGTTTTTAATATGGCTTCAGTTTCAATGTTCTTCCAAGGAATTGACTCTGGTAATCGTGTGGATGTACGCAATATTGTAAAAATGTATTGGTTGCCTGACATAGTCTTGAATAAGGTACCGATGCAGTCTACCATTGTTCTTCTAAATGGTTTCGTCAAGTGCAGGAAAAGGTTGCAGATGTTCCGTATATATTGTCTGATCGTGTGTTAATACTATTTGACAAGCGCGGCAATTTTTACAGTATTTACGAACATCGGTTTTAATTTTGACCACTACCAACAATTCAAGATCTTGTGATAAGTCGTATGGATCCATAAATGACCAGCCAAATTAGTTTAATCGGCTGAACTCAAAATATCCAGTCTATAAGACGTTGGAACTAAAATTCGATAGCTCAATGACCACTTGTCACCAGTAAGTACTTCAGGTGGTCTTCTGTTTTATCATAAAAACCCATTAAAACAAACATATTTCATTTCTGAAAATATATTTATATTCCTCCACTATTTTGATCTTTTGTTGAAAGGTATGATATAATTCCACCCATTACAAGTTCCTTGGCAAATAAGAGGGCGGGGCAAGCAAGCACCATCCACCGTAGACCAAAATTGAGCTAGAATGAATTGGTATATTTCCCAGAGTAAATGTTCTTGACCGTTAGATAGTTAAACGTCTGCTCTGGAAGAACTAAAACTGACGTGTGTCTCCAGGGTCCCATCCCCCGCACCATTGGATCAGTGCCACATAATCCTAGCATTCTTAGTATGCTTCCCTCTCCCTTAAACGTTACTAAAGAATGTTTATGGATTTCAAGCTCTTGTTTCGTTTTTTGAATCATCCATTCAAACATTGAATATAGATACTGCGGCACTTTAAGTCTTCATTGATAGTATTCTCAGTTTTTATATACTTGAAAGGAGCGACCACGTGTTTAGATCATGCAGGAGCAACTTCTTTTCTTTGAGGTCGCGGGCCAGATATGTGATTCTTAAAGCCATGCCAACAAATGAAACTAAACGGATAAACCAAGGTCAGGACTGCAGGATGTACTTTGCATACTCCTGGTTTAAATTGATGAGGTGTAATGTTTTCGTTTTGTAAACAATGAAGTTAGTCGGAATCGAATGAATTTTTTTAAAGGTATAATTTAAGCCCAGTAATGCCGAACACTGTCCAACATCTACCCGAGTTGAAATACCTGTAAATCAGCGTCGTTAATGCTCCTGTTATGTATTGGTCGCGATTGGTTTTCCATTTCCGTCAACATAGGCTCTATCGCCGATATGCTAATTACTTTATCCTCGATATCCACCATGTAGAGTGTACTAACTGAATTGTAGTAGTTTTAAACAGCCGCAATAATGTCTGAGTATTCTTCTATTCGCAAATTCAGCAGTTCGGGATTATTTGTACCAGCGCCACCAGTAGCACCAGTTACTATCGATATGGCGGCAATCACAACTCCAATCGATGTGCCTATAATATTTGTTCTTTTGTTTGTGTTTCCTGCCACACGCAGAACAAAACCATTTAGAACAACACACGCGCATTTGTATTTCACGAGTTGTGCGTTTCTCTTAGTGATTTCATCTCAAAGCAATTATTCCACTTCGATTATACTTCATGATAGTAAGTTTGAGAGTCTATTATAACTCTTCAATTAATACAACGATCGCGTTGCATAGATGCTCGACAATATTGCCTTCTTCAGTGCAACCAATTACCCCTTTACAACTGTCACGCAATCACATCAGCTACGGGTTATGTATGTTACTGGTGATTGTGTGTGCTCGTGGCTTGGCATTACATCATGTGAAACCGCACTGATTGCGCCATTGCATACCACATGAAACGTCCCAAAACTGTTGCATGAAAAATTGCATCCTTAGTAAATAGCAGTCCAATTTTTTCTCTTCTTGGTCGAGTTAATGTTGACTTAATATAATCAACTGAATATTCAACAGGGTGGATACTTTGGTTACTTCTACGTCCCTGAGTGTTTTTTTTTTTTTTACTCAGCTGTGCATTCAGTAGCTGTGTTTACAAGTGGTAATTCAATGATTCCATGTTGCCTAAAAGTTGTTATTGGTACTGGTTATCAGAGTACTGATATTGGTTATCAGAGTAGTCCCATTCTGTCAATTTCTGTTTGACCTCTTATCAGATTATATTTCAGTGTAATTGAGGGTTCCTTAACACTCTTTTGTAAAAATGTGTACGTTACACAAATACTGTTAATATGAAAATCACATCACACACGCTCGCCCGTGTCAACAACAACGTGGATGGTAAAATCGCGCAAAACCCAAGATTGTTAGCAAACCTTGTCAAATTCTCACCAGAGCCACGACGTCGGGTGGTTGAACGTTCGTATATATCAATAGGCATTTCATACACTACTGTTGCACATTCAGTGAGCTTTTGAGGGGATGGTGATCGCTCGTTTATATTCAGCCCGGAGCTGTCAAACGTCGGGAGCTGTGATTAAATGCACTGGTGTGTCCAGAGCTGTTTAATGTGCCGGAGTGTCTAATGTCTAGCGTCCGGAGTGTCTAATGTCAAGGGTGACAAGGGTGACTCAGCTGTGGAGCTGTCTAAATGACCAGAGTGTCTGGAGGGTCTATTGTTTCGCAGTATTCCGAGGGTCCGGAGTCTGTAGAAATTGTGAAGTTCTATTGTACCAGCTGTGGAGCTGTATACTAATAGTTGATTATATATATTTATTCGTAAATTGTTAGCCGTGGGCTAATGTGGGTTTGCGGAACCCAGTATATGGTTTGGGACTGGAAAGATAAGTTATCTGTCCTGTTATTATTTTTCAAATATAGTTCCGCTACTTGAGCGTATACATTTTTACTATATGAGTAATCCTGCATTGTTTACTACGTGAGTAAACTGTATTCATGTTTATTTTGTATAATTTTTTCGCTGGGGTTTTGTATCAGTTTTTGTATCATTGTATCATTGATTCGTATCATTGTTTTGTATCATTGTATCATTTATTTGTATCATTATATGATTCGTTTGCATCTTCTAGTCTGTGCGTAATTGTGTATAATTAAATCCAATATTTGGATTACAATACGCACGTATTTCATTGTTTTGTTTATATACATATATCGCCACATTAAATCATAATTTTTATATCTGTATCATCAAAGCGTGTTTTGTTGTTAATCCGAAGTGGTCCGTCCCGGTTATCTTGTTACAAATGGTGTCAGAAGTGGGATCATTTCGGATTTAACAGAGCACTGAAATTGTTTTGTAGGTTTTTGTGTTTCAGACGCGCTTGATAAAGTACAGAGGGGTTAGGTAGATACCTAAAGTTACTTTTTTTCTTTGTATTTATTTAATAATTGTGTTGCAATTTTGAGAAGGGAAATACGGTTTAGTGGTAATTGCGTGTTTTGTTAAGCCTGGACTTTAAGGTTGGTCACCGCCAAACTTCTGAAATGTCTTCTATGAAAGAACTGGTAGAATTGGGGAAACAGTTCGGTTATGAGGGGGAGTCCCTTAGAAATTTCGTTCGTGAGGAACAGGCTAGGGAGAGGGACCAAAGATTAAAGGAGAGGGAATTAGAAAAAGAAAAGATAGAACTGGAAAAACAGGCAGAAAAGGAAAGGATAGAATTAGAAAGGGAAACCAAGAGGGAAATGATAGAATTAGAAAAACAAGCAGAAGAAAGGAGAATGTCTTTTGAAAAAGAAAAGATAGAACTAGAAAAACAGGCAGAAAAGGAAAGGATAGAATGGGAAAGGGAAGCAGAAAGGGAGAAGATAGAAAGGGGAAAACAGGTAAGGTTAGAAACTTTGGAGATAGAAGATAGAAATAGGCAGAGTGAGTATCAAAGGAATTCTGAGTTAGTGCAAGCTAAGAAAGAGGGGGAACATGATGTTAAACTTAGGGGTCCAAAATTGCCCCCATTTGATGACGATAAAGATAATATGGATAGTTATCTAAATGGGTTCGAGAGGTATGCTACGGTACAAAAATGGAAGAAAGACGATTGGCCGCTGCACCTTAGCGCGTTACTGAAAGGTAAAGCGTTAGACGTGTATTCGCGTTTATCCACGGCCAATTAGCTCAATTACCCCGTGTTGAAAGAGGCACTTCTCAAGAAATATGAACTAACTGAGCAAAGGTTTCGCAAGAAATTTAAATATAGCAAACCCGAGAGAGGCGAAACATTCACCCAGTTCGTTAGTAGGACTTATAATTACTTGCAGCGATGGGTGGAATGTGGTAAAGTCGTCAAGACATTTGAGGGTCTTGTTGATTTCTTGCTTCGTGACCAATTGTTAACAACATGTGGTAAGGAGCTATATTTATTTTTGAAGGAAAGGTCCTTCACAAATATACATGATATGGCCACACAGGCGGATTTGTTCGCTGAAGCCCGGGGAGGTTCGCAGAATGTCGTCACGCGAGATATCCAAGGGGGGAATCAGGGCAAAGACAGAAAACCCAGGGAACCTGATAAATCAGGTGGGCGTAACCAGGGGAAGCAGAGTGACGCGAAATGTTTCATTTGCAAGGAAGTGGGTCATATCTCCCATTATTGTCCTAAGCGGAAGGGACCAGTCCAGAAAGTCGCGGTAGCCATTAGAGGCAGAAGGTCGGTAAACAGAAAACTAGATGTTTCCCAGTAAGCTAAGCGGGAAGCAGTACGCGAACCGGTGACGCGTTTAGAGACCGATTGCGATGCAATCCAATCAATCGGTACATGTATTTTTCCAGAGGCACGGGTGCCGATCGCAAACGGCATTGTCAACGGACAAGAGGTCACAGTTCTACGAGACACTGGATGCACTACTGTAGTCGTGAAACGGAGCTTAGTCCGCGATGATCAATTGCTTGGGTTTAAATCACCTTGCATGTTACTTGACCAGACAATCGGCCATGTTCCAGTCGCCAGGATAATGGTAGAAACACCTTTTTTGACAGGGACCGTGGAAGCTTTGTGCATAGCCAACCCGATATATGAACTTACTATTGGTAATGTACCGGATTCGAGACTTCCAACCATAGAAGATTTCAGATTTCCCATCATCCAAGCTGTACAAACTAGAGGTCAAATCAAGGAGCAAAATAAACCATTACGTAAATTGAAAGTACCAGAAGCCATTACTGATATCTCCCGCGAAGAATTTCGAAATGAGCAAAAACGTGACGAGTCTTTACGTGCAATTTCAGAGAAAACATTAACGGGTACAGTGAAAAAGTGTAAAAACGGGGGTTCCTCTAAATTCCTTACTCGAAAGGGTTTAATGTACAGGGAATATTCTACATCAGACAGGAAGTTCCTGCAACTAGTGGTTCCCCAGAATTTGAGGTCACATGTACTCAAGGTCGCGCACGAGTCGAGTATGGCGGGTCATTTAGGCGTAAAGAAAACAACGGATAGGGTATTAAGAGAATTTTATTGGCCTGGTGTCAACAGCGATGTAGCTCGGTTCTGTCGCTCGTGCGACATTTGCCAGAAGACTACCCCTAAAGGTTGGGTAACTAGAGTACCGTTGGGTCAGATGCCGTTGATAGATACTCCGTTCAAAAGAGTAGCCATCGACATTGTAGGACCAATATTTCCACATACAGATCGAAAAAACCGATACATTTTGACGCTGGTAGATTACGCTACCAGATATCCCGAAGCCACAGCTCTGCCATCAATTGAAACCGAACGTGTAGCTGAAGCGCTCGTAGACATGTTCAGCAGGGTCGGAGTGCCAGAGGAAGTTCTTACAGATTGTGGAGTACAATTTACCTCAGATCTCATGGCAGAAATTAGTAGGTTGCTATCCCTTAAACAATTACGTACAACACCCTACCATCCTATGTGCAACGGGTTGGTCGAGAAATTCAACGGGACACTGAAGCAAATGTTGCGGAGGATGTGTGCGGAAAGACCGAAGGATTGAGATAGATATCTGAATTCCCTTCTGTTCGCATATCGTGAGGTTCCTCAGGAAAGCTTAGGTTTCTCCCCGTTTGAACTATTGTACGGTAGGACAGTCCGTGGTCCTATGCGTATACTTCGCGAACTGTGGTCGGACGAGGTCGTGGACGAAGAGGTTAAGACCACTTATCAATATGTGGTTGATTTGCGCGAAAGATTAGAAAGTACATGTCGGCTGGCTCAAGAAGAACTCGTGAAATCAAGTCGTAGATACGCAAAGTACTACAACCGAGGAACGCGGAGGAAAACGTTTGACGTAGGAAATCAAGTGTTGGTGCTTCTTCCAACGAATAACAACAAGCTGCTAGTTCAATGGAAGGGGCCATATGAAGTCAAACATGTAAAGGGCGAAATGGATTATATCGTTGAAGTAGAGGGAAAATCGAAAACGTTTCACGCCAATATGCTTAAACTCTATGTAGCGAGACCTGGACAAACACTTGATAAATGGATCTTGAATGTAGTATGCGTAGCGGTGATAGAAGATGGGTCTAATGATGAAGGGGAATTAGTCTCCAGTAAAAGACTGCCATTTGAATACCCTATTGACGTAGGCAAAGAAAGTATTGACCAGATAAATATATGCCCTGATTTATCGGAAGGTCAGCGTACACAGATCATGGAGGTTTTTTCTACATACCCAGAGGTGTTTACAGACAGACCAGGCCGTACGAATCTAATTCAACATGAGATAAAATTGAATACATCTGATCCTATCAGGATTAAAGGATATAAGATACCCTTTAATGCACGAGAGACTATCAACGAAGAAGTGACACAAATGTTAGATCAGGAAGTGATCGAACCGTCAAATTCCCCATACTCGTCCCCTGTGGTGTTAGTCAAAAAGAAAGATGGGACCAACCGGTTTTGCATCGATTTTCGACAATTAAACAAGATCACCGTATTTGACGAAGAACCAATGCCTGATATGGAAGATGTACTTTCGAAATTGGCAGGCCACAAATACATTTCCAAATTGGATTTAAGCAAAGGATATTGGCAGATACCAATCTCTGATAATGCCCGCAAATTAACGGCATTCACGACTCCAAAGGGACTTTTCCAATTTAAAGTCATGCCGTTTGGTTTAGTAAATGCCGGAGCGTCGTGCGTCCGTCTTATGCGTAAACTGTTAAACGGAATGGAAAGCGTCGACAGCTTTGTTGACGACATTTTTGTTTACACACATACATGGGATAAACATGTTAGGGTATTGCGGGATTTGGTCATTAAACTTCACACTGCAAATCTTTCAGTTAGGCCTACTAAGTGTAGCATAGGATATTCAAGTCTAGAATGTTTGGGATATCTGGTAAGTGGACTAGGCCAGTTGCAACCTCAGCCAGATAAAATAGGAGCAATCAGGGATGCACCTAGACCAGAGACAAAAAAACAAGTGAGATCATTCCTAGGTCTAGTGGGGTTTTATAGGAAATTCGTCCCCAACTTTTCAGCTATTGCAAGCTCCATTAACAGATTTGACTTTAAAGGGGGAACCGAATAAAGTTTCATGGGGTGCATGCCAGGAAAAAGCCTTTAACGCTTTAAAACATAAACTGGTAAGTGCACCAATTTTAAAGTTGCCAGACTTAGATAAACCTTTTGTACTGAGGACTGATGCGTCCGATACGGGTCTTGGGGCTGTTTTGCTACAGGAGCAAGGGGGTGTGAAATTGCCCATTGCTTATGCAAGTAGGAAATTACTCCCTAGAGAGAAAAATTACTCCGTGATTGAAAAGGAGTGCTTAGGCTTAGTATGGGGAATAGGAAAATTCCACACGTACCTTTTTGGGAGGGAGTTTACTTTGCAAACGGACCATCAGCCACTCTTATATTTGAATAAAGCGAAGGTTGCCAACGCAAGATTGATGCGTTGGGCGTTATCTTTGCAGCCGTATTGTTTCCGAATCGAGGCGATTCGAGGTTCAGAAAATGTAGGGACTGATTTTTTAAGTAGGGTGTAGTGGGCAGATCATTTCGTTCAGCCTACAAATTTTGGAGGATTTATATAATGGTTCATATCTCACATTCCGTGACTGTTCTAAAAGTGATACCACTTTTTTTTAGGGGGAGGTATTGTCACGGAATGTTGTAGTTTTTATTTAGGAAAGACATGTACTCGGGTTTTGTTTATCGTGTGCAACGATACCCGAGGGTGATTTTTTTATTTATATATATATGGGCAGTTGTACTTCGGAATCGTGAGTACAATTCGCTCTATGCCGCTCGTGCAAAGTGTTCTTGATACGGAGCACGAATCCGTATAAATACTTTGCTATATGTAAATGGTCTTTACATTACTACGGGTTTTGTCAACAAGCGGCTGGTTTCAAGGACTGTATCTATAGGGTTATAGATCCGAGGGAGGGAGGATTGCACAACTTTAGCTGTAGGGCTATTTGTACGAGGGTGTTAAACGTCCGGGGTGCCCGGAGCTGTCAAACGTCGGGAGCTGTGATTAAATGCACTGGTGTGTCCAGAGCTGTTTAATGTGCCGGAGTGTCTAATGTCTAGCGTCCGGAATGTCTAATGTCAAGGGTGACAAGGGTGACTCAGCTGTGGAGCTGTCTAAATGACCAGAGTGTCTGGAGGGTCTATTGTTTCGCAGTATTCCGAGGGTCCGGAGTCTGTAGAAATTGTGAAGTTCTATTGTACCAGCTGTGGAGCTGTATACTAATAGTTGATTATATATATTTATTCGTAAATTGTTAGCCGTGGGCTAATGTGGGTTTGCGGAACCCAGTATATGGTTTGGGACTGGAAAGATAAGTTATCTGTCCTGTTATTATTTTTCAAATATAGTTCCGCTACTTGAGCGTATACATTTTTACTATATGAGTAATCCTGCATTGTTTACTACTTGAGTAAACTGTATTCATGTTTTTTTTTGTATAATTTTTTCGCTGGGGTTTTGTATCAGTTTTTGTATCATTGTATCATTGATTCGTATCATTGTTTTGTATCATTGTATCATTTATTTGTATCATATGATTCGTTTGCATCTTCTAGTCTGTGCGTAATTATGTATAATTAAATCCAATATTTGGATTACAATACGCACGTATTTCATTGTTTTGTTTATATACATATATCGCCACATTAAATCATAATTTTTATATCTGTATCATCAAAGCGTGTTTTGTTGTTAATCCGAAGTGGTCCGTCCCGGTTATCTTGTTACAATTTGTTTAATAGACGCAACATTAGAGATTTGTCCGCCGACTACTAATTTCAATGCTAATCAGGATGCAATTCGGACAGATCATAACTCAGTCGCGTTTGCAACTTCAGGATCATTAACCTCTATCAACTATGGAGTAACTCTTAAGAATGGAAATATTCTACTGACGTTTTACATTTGTGCCACTTCTAATTTTCATGTTGCCAAGATAATTCCAGTTAACGCTAGTGAAATCCTGAGTGCGATCCCGCAATTGCTTTGAATTGAGCTGTTTAATTCTTTTACACTGTTTGGGCTAAAGATTACTTTAATCTCGTAATAGAACATTATTATTTGAAAGCCTATCCGGTTTAGTAACTGTTTTACTCCGGTACAGATTCTTGAAAGACGGTTCAATAATCCTTATCCGTGAGACTTCGGCTCACAAGTTCTGCAACAACAAATCTTGTCGGAGAGGATTACTGCAATACATCTATAATCCTGAGAACCCCTGGATCCTCCTGCACGTGCTTTAAGATACCTGTTCATCACAGACTGCCTAAACAGATTTATATGCTACATTTTAAAGTAATACGTCGGGTACAACGCAGGAGATACGTGCCTTAGTCAACATTTTTTGTATCAGTTTAGGTATCTATGCAGTCGGTAATAAAGAGCAGCAATTAAATAGCCGATCAAAATGTTTTTCTTTGCTACACCTTAGTTATACCCGAGTCAGTGTCATTGATGACAATATCACAGGACATTCCAGTAGGGTGTTGAATTTTACTTCCTTTCGAAATGTTATGCAGACCTGCAGTGGTACATTAACACCGTTTTACTTTAGAGTTTGGGTCATCGCATGAAATGAAATTATAAGTGTTTTGCCAAAACTCATACATTATGTAAAACGTGAGTCGTTGGCCATTGGTGTACTTTCTGATGGTGTCCAAAGTGTAAATTTGGATAGCACACCATTACCCAAAAAGAAAACAGCGACATCACGCGAAATTGGATCACTAGCCTTTTTGTTATCTTGGTTATCTTGGTTATATATTCTGGCGCACAAAAATCCTTACGAAAATCTCTAATCCGAATATCTGCGAGATAGAATCGTGCAGAAACATTCCTTTTAGCGGTAATCTGCACTCAACGTTGCGCAAATACACCATTAAGAATTGAAATGTCTCCGGTTACAGTACCTGCTGAAGTTAATGTGTATTTGATATGATCAGGACGAACGCTTGTTTCTTTGATGAATATCATAGACGGCCAGCAGACTGCGTAATCGTCAATCCAACGGGAAAGTTCGAGAATTGTTGTTTTCCGGATTTACTTCAATTACTTTTTCATCAATGAGATAATGTGCGCTTCTACCCAACGCCATGATGCCGTTGTTAACAAATCGTCTTTGTCGTTGGCATTTTATGCATCGTTTACTCGTACAAGATTTATTGGACATTTAAGAAGTCATTACATACAAGTAAATACCGTGATGTATTATTAATCCGAAATCTGGATCCCTAGCTTGGTACGAGCAATATTAGTAAATGTGGTTTCTTCATTTCCGCAACACAAGTGTGCCCATATCCAACTCGAGATTTGATAAATCTTTGATAGATCTTTAGCCATTGTTTATGCACAATGATTTATGATAATACCTTTAGTAACACAATTGTCATCTGCTTTCCGTAGCCTGATTTGTAATTATTAAGTCAACCATATTCTGTTGTTTGGTGATATTACTAACAATCAGGCATTATTGCTGTTGATGGTAAACTAATGGTCAAATGCGATCTAGAATCGATTGAACCGTTTGCGATCCCAGATTTTCTAACCGATCCTCATCAACGTTTTTGCAGCTTGTTTAGGGGTAGGTGCAGCGCGCGTGGTCAAGTACTGCGAATACTTTTGGTGCATCTGTAAACAATTCGCGGACAACATAACCGATGCAATTTCCGTAATATATTATATAAATCATTTGGGAATTACATGAGATTGTCATTTTATTTAATAAGCAGGTGGCTATCGGATGTTCAGTTGTATAGGCAAGTTCTCCCTGCGCATGCCTAACGTGTGCCCTTCCAGATCTCTAAAGGTGAAATATTGGTTTGTCAACCAAGGATTATTGCATGGAAGGTACAAAGGCGTGGTAGTAATAGACATCAAATCACCAGTTGCCTAATTCATTGTAAACGCAAACAATTTTTAACCCTGCAATGTTTGCATTGTTGAGGCTGATTCTTCATAACTATCATTGGTGACTTATGAAGTCAAATTAACCAGAAACGTATTGGTTATTCTGAAGACGTCTGGTAATAAATTTTAACTTGTACCATAATGGCTTGTACGCAAAATTCGTGAGTCTGGGGAACTTCTATTGATCTCTTCAGCTAACCAATAACTGCATAACTAGCACAGTGCGATATGAACAGCACACTGCGGAAATTTAATTTAGATGCCACAGCTAATTGTGGCTTCGAGTGTGCATACGTAAATGTTAAGGTTTGTTCCGGTTATCTATGTGAACCTCAATCCAATCGCATTATTTATTTATTCAAGTTGTATCCCTCTGTGAAAAATTCAAAAACATAATTAGAATGAACACAACGACAGCTGACTGTAGTAACAAAGAGGTGTTTTCGATCATGTCCGCTTAAGTTAGAGTTTCAATCCTCCTTGAAGATAAACATTGTATCTTTTTGCAACGCTTTAAATAAATAAACCTGAACAAATTTAAGCACTTTGCTACAGGTAAGTTTAGCAACATACTAATGAACATACATACCGTTACAACAATAGAACGCCTTAAATCTTCTATAAAAAAAAGAAATGCATCAAATAATAAGGTAGAGGAAAACACCTCTTTGTTACTACAGTTAGCTGTTGTTGTGTTCAGTGTGATCATGCTTGCCGTATATCTTTTGTGTTTTAGAGGTCATGTTTCTTCTTAAATACGAATGAATAGACACACAGCTTGGGTCATTACTCTTGAGGTTCACTGAACTTTAGCTTTTTTAACCTCAGATTCACATGTTTGAAAAAATAATAACCATGCCACTCAATACTGCAACACTTCTGACTCTACTGATGTGTGTATGTGAAAATGTTTAAAGTTAGAAGAAAGAAATGGTCAGTTTCAAAACGCGTATGAAGAAAAAGAAAAATGGCACGAGGACTGTGACAGTTCAGTAGTTGATGTGGTAAGAAGAAATGGTACACAACACAACACAGGGATTTAAGTTCACATTACAGTCTGTCTGCACTGCATTGATAACAACGAAAGAACGTATTTATTATTGTGCCACGCTACCGTCGAACAGAAACACCCCCATGTCACTCAGAACGGTATCACTTCTGACTCTACCGATGTGTGTATATCAGACTGTTTGAGTGAGATGAAAATAAAATGTCAGTTTGAAAACGCGAACCAGTACTGTGACCGTTGAGTAGTTGTGGTAAGAAAAAATTGTACAATGCACAACAGATGGACTTGAGTTCACATTCTGGTCTGTCTGCACTGCAATGGTAACAACGCAATAGCGAATTATTTTTGCGACTACCATCGAACAAAGCAATGCATCCCTCATCATAAACGATTTCATAGGCTAGACTTATTTTATTACCACGTTCACTTCGAATCGACTTTAGTAGTTCTGCACATAGTGTCGAAAAAGCTCGTGTCTCACTGCTTGAAAATTCAGAAAAATGAAGAAATAAAAGAGTAAAACTAACGCAAGAACAATCGTACCCTGGTCGATCCCACGGAAATTGTGTCAATTTTATAGTCAAATATATCACATCATATTTGAATGAACTATTCAGTTAGAATGTTTTAGTCGCATTCGTCATCAGTATTTTCTTTTGATATTTTACAAAGTTGGATTATTTTTTTGAATGTAAATATGTGGAATGTGTGCTTTTTTAAAAACCTTTTCAAAGAAAACAAACTATAAAACTGTGTCGTGACATTTTCGATGAAAGTTCTCTTTCTCTCTCTCTCTCTCTCTCTCTCTCTCTCTCTCTCTCTCTCTCTCTCTCTCTCTCTCTCTTGTCGTAATAAGTTCTATTAAAATTCTAATGGTAACTGTTCTGTTCTCGTTTGAAGATACCTCTCCGATATTGTGAACAGTAGCCACCACAATCATGTGAACTGTTCCGTTTATCATGTAATATATTTCTTCAAACATTTGCACATTACAAGTTGTAAATCAGTAAATCGTTGGATGAAATACAATGTTGAGTTGACGAGCTTTTACAAATCAGATATCTGAGCTGTATCCTTATTTTGAAACTGCAATGTGTCACGGATAGAATTGTTAACATTAGATATACCGTTGTTCAGAAAGGAAACACACACAAGGCATTCTCAGGAAAGACACAAGGGAGCTCCGTTCGAAATTGTTTGCGTCAATTTTGTTTAGATTGCGGGTTGCGGATTTTTGGGCTGGTTTCTGAGTTGTCTCCGTAATTTGGGATGCATCAGATTGCTATTCAATTCTCCGCATTCAAAATCAAAATGGCGCAAGTGTCGTTGAAATCTAAAAATTTTAATGAATCCATTAATGAATCCATTACATGAACTCTTTACATTTCACGTTATAGGTGTAAGCCGTCATTCTAAGTTTCTTGGACGTTCGTTTTTTGTGTTTCTCAAATGTGGTAATATTGTTTATGGAAGAAACTAATTTATATTTTTTGCGTGAATCAGGACTCTTGGTTTTTTTTGGTATAAGTAGAGAGACTTGCGTCAAGCTCACTTATGTAGTTTTCAAAATCGCTCACACAGATTTGAGATAACACTTCAGCTCTTGTGTAAGGCGATACGGCACGTCGTTGCCTATTACTTTCTGAATGCACTCGTTTCTTCTTATTGCAAAATTGAAGTTGACTAGGTTTAAGATGCAGAAGGTTTCTGTATATAGGGAGAGTGTCTTATAGTATTCATTCACCTCTCAAACGATCAATAAGATGGAAGAGTCAGCACCGATCCAACTGCTGGAAAAATAGTCATACGAAAACATATTTCACAGGCGAACGTGACAGCAAAACGTACCCTTCAGGAATTAATTTGATGAGAGTCTCACAAAAGTGTGTCAGTGCAAGGTAAATAGGTATTTATTTCTAGAATACATGCTTCGTCCACGAAAGAGTGACAAAAGTCAAGATACCTGCTATCGTTGTCAGGAGAAAGTTCACTGGGTTTCCGAGTGCCCTCAGAGATAATAAACGGAAACAAGAGGAAAAAGCGGAGAATGGCTAAGCAGAATAATACATTGATGATGAGGAAGATCAGTGAAGAAATGGAAATATAAAAATTGTCAATTTGAGCCAATGCGTTGGACCTGATGTGTAATTTCATACTAATGTCTAAATGAGAATCGACAGAAAGAAAACGTAAGTGTCTCTCGGTCTTGCTTTTTTGATAAAAGGATGATGTGTTTAATTTTTATTGACGCTACATGAATATGCGGTCTTTCACCTCTCTATCCGTCTGGGTCATTGTTTAGTCAGAACTGAAGAAATGGACGGGGTGTTTTCCTTCACGAACGCACTTTTGGCATGCAAGTGGTTAAAATAGTTGGTCTGTTCATCCATCAATTTGTGTCTTGACGTTTTCTAAAATCATACTGCTACGCCATAGAATATTAGGTTAAATATGTTTTGGAGTGTGGTAGAGTTGGTCATTGTACGTGAGGGCTTAGGTGCTTAAAAAAAAAATTTACCTTTTCACTCTCTGTTGATATAATATAATGGTTTATTTTCTTGAATTTGTGTTGATAGTAGATAATGGGTTATTTTATTAACTCTGTGTTGTTAGTATTTAATGATTTATTTCTTTCATTTGTGTGGATAGTGTATGTTGGTGTTTGTTCTCCTCACCTCTGTGTGGACAGTGTATATTGGATTACTCTTGTTTCTTCTCGCTGTGTGGATAGTTGATATGTTTTTTTTTTATTCCATTTCCCTCAGTGTGGATAGTATATATTGGATTTTATATTCTTCCTCCCTCAGTGTGGATAGTAAATTCTGGGTTTGTTTTTCTTCTTACCTTCTGTGTATGTGTGTATGTGTTGGTATGTGTTTTTATGCGCTCACGTACACTTGTGTGGATATTAGATTTGGGGATTTGTATGCGTTCGCATACGTTAGTGTCAATAGTAGATATTGTGTTTCTAGTATATTTATATATGTGGTTTGTTTCTCCCAATTTCTGCATTGATATTATATTTGTGGTTGTGTTTAGCTCCTTCTCGTGTGTGGATAGTATATTTTGAGTTTGCATTTTGCTCCTTTCTGTGTGTGGTTAGTAGAGTTTGGCTTTTAGATAGTATATATTGGGTCTGTATGCATTCGCGTTCGTTTTTGCTGATAGTAAATATTGTGTTTTGTTTTTACTCTCTTCTGTTTTGATAGTATATTTGTGGCTTGTTTTTCAATTTCTTTTTCCCGTGTAAGGATAGTAGATTTGGAGTTTTGTAAACCTGCACATACGTTTGTGTGGATAGTATATATTGTGGTTTCTTTCTCCATCCCGTTAGTGGATAGTATAGTTATGTTTGTGTTTTATCCCTCTCTTGTGTGAATAGTGAATAGTATAGTTTTGTGTTACTTTCTTCGCGTGTGTGGATTGTAGATAATATGTGAAATGACTGTAAGCGATGTTTTACACCACGTATACGCTTGAAGTCTCAAAGGGATGTGTTTGGCTTTGGCGCCATTCAACATTGAATAAAAGAAGAGGGCAATATATCTTTCGTCAAAATACGGAATGGTGGATTTGGCTTATGTGCTGAAAAGAGTAGAATTTGAATATAGGTATCCAGTTACCAAAGACTGTGACAAGTCAAGTAACCAGCCTAAACAGTAGCCAGGGATCTGTTACAAAGAATGATAGAGGTCACAAGAATAATAGATGCACTTGGTAATGTGATCAAAGTCAAATATTTTTTATAGAAAACATATTTAATGTGACCGATATTCGTTTTTGAAGTGGAAGCTACACCAACTAACGAAAGGAGAATAGATAATGAGAGAATTGATGGAAGAAGAGGTGCAGAAGATAAAGATAGCTGAGCAAAGGAGAGAAAGGAAAAAGACAACATAAAGATAAAAGAGAAGTTTGAATGACTGAATGAAAACTGGAGGAAGATACAGGACAAAGTTAGATCTTAAGGACATCCTGACTGGATTTCAGAGGCAAGAAGAAGAAGAAGAAGAAGAAGAGGAAGAAGAAGAAGAAGAGGAAGAAGAAGAAACCAGAAAAAGGATCATTGAGAAAGCGAGGAAACGGAGTAAGAACTGGAGACAATAGAAGAAGACCACAAAGGCTCTTTTCAGGGCCATTTATATTTCTCAAAAAGATGCTGTCTTGCCTAAAAATGTTTTATCGTTCGTATAATGTTTGTAAATTCGTTGTGACTGTATAATGTATGGTGTATGTGTTATATAAGTTTATGTATATGTCCCACTCTTTGGTCCCAATTGAGGTCGATCCGGTGCACACCGGTTCCTACAATTGTTGCAACATTGTTACCAATCTTCAGTACCACACCTATTACATTCCTATTCTCCTTATAGAACAACCCCACGTTCCCTTGTCCGTATAAATGCCTAATATTCCCCTTGCTAAATTCCTATTGTTTGTATATAGTCCTAGGGTGATCTGAAAAGTATTGTCCGCATATCGCCCCAGGAGGGCTTGCATGTATTTTCATATTGTCTATATATCGTCCAAATAGACATATCACATCGGACGATGTATCAGGTTTTGTATACTGTATGTAGTGATAACATCTGTCAAATTTGACGTAATAAATTGCATCGAAACGCTCTAACCGTGTCAAGTGAGATTTCAAAACTGTCCCAGTAGTACGGTGAAGAGTGAATTTGTATTCAAAATGCATGGATTCAATACGACTGAGCAATGATAAATGAGTCATTTAATAACCAATTTATCCGCAATGTATACCATCTTTTCTATCAGGATAATATCTTTCTTAAATATGTACTGCATTTGCACCAAATCTTACAGTCTAGAAGTGTTTCGATGAAATATATACTTTTTATATAATAATGTACTGCAATATTTGTTTTAATGGTTTCGTTGATACAGAGGTAGACGATACATTTATATACATTCATATGATACATATTGGAGCAACATTTCAATCATTTGTCTATGAGACAAAAGTATTTAGTGTTCCAGACAAACTATGTTGTGCCACTGTGAAATAAAAGGTAACAAGTTGAAAAGAATGAGAAATTAAAATGGAAAGCTAATGTTGTCTACATATAACTTTAGTGATAAAAATGTCATCTATAAACGGAAAATAGTTTCATTTGTATAACAACAAAAATATTAGAGCAAGCATTAATATGCATATTCCTTCTCAAATATCTGAACCTATCAAAATAATTGTATACAGTAAAATAGTTCATCATTGACTCGTTGTATATTAACACTAAGGCTCCCCAGTTTAAGGAATATATTTTTCTAAACAAAACTTAAAACAAATCTTTCTGAACTGAGAAATATTTGGTCTGTCAATTTTATATTAATATGGATATATTATTTTAGGAAATTAATTGCATCATCAATCTGAATTATATATATATATATATATATATATATATATATATATATATATATATATATATATATATATATATATATATATATATAATGGCTGTTTGAGAATTCGAAATTATTTGTTTCACTAAATTTATCTTGTACTAAAAGTAAAATATCATTAAGGCAACATAGTTATCTGACACTTTTAAAACATTAAATAAACTGTCTCTACATGTAACATTTGAAATAATCTTGATTATTATGACATACGTTCGTGGGCCAAGTTTAACATATACAGCTGTAACTATCAACGATTGGGAAATAATGAAGTTTCATGCGGTAGCAAGTAAAACTTATGTGAGTCGTTATCTTCTAAAGTATCAAATTCAAACAGGAATTTTATTCTGTAAGTTGGCGTTTTACTGTTTATTAGTAGTTATTCATCGATACCTCTACAAAAGGTTTATTTCTTATGATGATATGCAAGACAATGTTGACAAAATGTTGTCGCAAATTAGAAACATTTTATTGAATATTGTTATTTTCTTTTACTTTATACTTGCATATTTCATTTAAAATCCATGTAATTAATGCCCATAAATATATATAGTTACAACTATCAACACGTGTCCAGAAACCATCATTTTTAACAATTCACAAATCGAATGCCTTTTTGAAGACATATTTTGTAAAATATATTGTAATAAAAAGATTACTTCAGATTGGTGTTTCCAAATTAAATGTTCAGCTGAGAGCATGTTGAATGATGCTGTTGTGTCAAAATCCAAACACTTTTCCCAGACAATATTAAGATCCATTTTGCTCAATTTAGCAGATTAGTTTAAAAAAACAATAAATTATCAATAATTGAAATTGAGATCTGTAAGAAACGTCTTCATTTAGACTCACCAGACAATATTCTTCTAAGAAAAGTAGTGCTTGAAACTTTCACTAGTTTAAATATTATCAATATTCATATTTTGTATAACCCTTATGATAATTAATATTTCCTTAGATTTTATATTGTGATCCCTGCCATGCAAATTTGTAAAACAAAATATCAAATTCACCAATGACATGTTTAGCTGGAGCTGACAATGACAAAAGATGATTTTAACTTTATATACACCTAATTTGTCTAATCACAGTTCTTCTTCACAACGGAGTTAAACATTCATATCGATGGATTTATCCCTGCTACAAATATTACAATTGTCGTGTACTGTTATAAAAGTGTTTTAAAGAGCAGAATAAGATCAGCAGGATTATGTTTCAGAGCAGACAGAGTTTATAGTTGATTGTTCACCAAAGTTTACAAGTAATGTTTCATTTTAGTCTATCATAACAATGTTATAGTCCAGAGTAGTGGACTGGAGTTGTTCTGTTATTTTATTAAGTCTGCTTCAGCTGTTTTGATAATTAAGTTTTATGTCGCACTTTAACATTGACAACACGCTCACACAGCATTTTGTCCTTCGCTTTTCTTTGCAACAACTCAACCATTATAGTCAATATTTTAGTACAGACAAAAATAAATATTATTTCGTTCAGAAAATTTATAAGAATGAAAGAGACATAGGCACACTGAGTACCTAATTCGATATTGAGAAATATTCTCAAAGCCATCTTCTGTTACATATCTAATGTTTAAGAACATATAGACTGTGTAAACAGATAATTTAAACATGTTTTATATCGAAAGGTGTAAATAATGTAAAGAAATATAGTCTACATTGACTAATATTTTATTGATCAATGTACAATATAGATATTCTCCACACAAAACTTCAAGCAATATTCATTAAGAAAAGCCAGATGTCAAGTTTAAAATATATATATATATAGTTCACATTAGATCATCATTATATTTGTATTATATAAACAATCAAATAAGTGTTATATACAAAGGTGTAAACAATGTAATAAAAGAATGCAACCAATATTTATAAAAAACCAGGTTTCAAATTTACATAATATATATAGTTCACATTAGATCAACATTATTGTTGTATTAAATTAAAACAATCAAACATGTGTAATATCCGAAGGTGTAAATAACGTAATGAAATATATTCTGCATTGACTAATATTTTATTGATCAACGTACAATATAGATATTCTCTACACAAACATGCAAGCAATATTCATAAACACCAGGTGTCAAGGTTTAATAATATATAGAGTTTACATAAGATCAACATTATTTTTTATATCAAATTGAAACAATTAAATATGACTGCAGAAACACCAGGAAATAATACAATCCCTGTTTATCGGACGAATGGTCACTATCATACCCTTTAAAAGGTCAGATAAGTCTTTGCCTTAGCTGTATATCAAAATAGATGCGAGACATTAGCAAGAAATAATTCACCTCGAATTTCATTTAAAATCTGTCAACAAATATTTGACTTTAGTGATTCCAATTTGATATACAGAATCTTCTGGGGCTCATAATAGTTGTGACGACATCTATCTGGTTATTGAAAGGAACAAATCTAATCAATACAGTCCATATTTTCAAACGTTCATGTATTACTAAAATCATTCCGAGTATTTTCTTTTCTTTTTGTAAGGAAACGTATGCTGGCTATAACCATTGATATAATTATTTATCAAGTTAAATTGTGTTAGGTATCGATTCGTTCAAGGAAAAAGACCAATCATATGATTTAAAATCTTAAGGTTTTTGCAATTGTTGAACTAAGATGTCGACCGGTATTGTATTGTAAATTTGTAACCTAAATAATATCAGAATCCCATTTTGTCGTACAATAAACACTGGAAAAATTAATAATACTGTTCATTCCTTTTAATACATTTATCCATAAATACAAGCAGCGCTTTGTATTTAGAATATAACTAATTTGATTTGCTTTTTTAATGTTAACCTGACATCAAACATTATGTACACATTTTGTGATAATTTACATTTGTTCCATCGATTTGTAAGTGCATACATTGTTGCAAGTAAGCTAATCGTCCACCACTACCATTAAATTTGTTATTGTATGTAGTTCTTATATCACGTCATATGAAATGATTGTCAGTGTTAATATGGTTTATGTGAAATTTGGTTTTCCCCCACAAAAATACCAAATGTATTTTTGTAAGGTAATGTATCAACTGAACATGTTAGCAGCATACCATATTTGGAGGAGCTTTATTCGCTAACAAGTTTATATATATTTGAGCTAAATATTTCAAGATCGCTCAACCAAAACGTTTTGAAATATAATTTGGATTCGATTTCATTATGCTGTGTACAGTATGTTTAGGTTTCAAGCTGCTAGAGATGTATGTGCTTCAATGACGTGTTGAACTGAGTTATTTAATTCCTTGCGTTATTGTATAATACTTGTTCTGAACAATGCATTTACGATACGCTGTCATTTGTATAATGTATTGTTTACAAAATGACTCTGAATACGGCTTTTCCGTAAAAATTGTCAGGAAGAAGCACATTAACACTTATCACAAAGTCAGTGAATAAGTATTCCTATTTTACCTAAGGTTGGTAATCGTTCAGTTGTTGCTTTCGTTTGCTGTTCTAGTTTTGTCTTTATTGTCGTTATCGTTTACAACATGTGTATCATTTATAGCTATAACAGACATGTAGAAAGGAAATACATCATCAATGTAGTTAATCTACAAAATAACAAATCCTTTTCTCTCCACCTTTCATTTATGTAATCAGGTTTCTTGGGTCTGTTGTTACTGAGGTCTCTGGTTGTTATCGGGTAATCTTATATATTTTCAAGTCCATAATTTAATCTTCAACAGATCCATCTGGACTGAACATTGTTATCATGATAATTTCAATATTAATATTAAAGCCAGTTTTTCTAAATAATATAAATTCTGGTGAAAATTTACCATTCATTGTCGTCGTTACATCAATAAAACAAGTGAAATTTAAATCCATTTCCCTGCTTATCTCGGCTATAACATTTTGTTTTTCCGTATCCAGGTTTGAGTTCGGCAATGGTACCATTTGGTGTGTGGATCTGTACAGCTGTTTTTCTGAATGCTACTCAATTATAAACATAAATCAAATCAGTTAGATATTTTGTTTGCAAAGCTTTCACCATTTTGTCAATTATACTATTTTGTCAATATTACCTTGTGAAACCTATCTTTCTTATATTGTTATATTGTTTTTGTTTGCTTTAGATTATTTATAAATATACTATAAGTTTTATAGAATTCGCTGACTGATGCATCATTGATTGTGAAATTCTTGTGACACAAATATGATATGCTCTTTACAAATTAAATCCTTTTTTATCTGTAAGTCTGACAGAGTTACGTATTGACCTGGTTGCTTAAATAAGCATCCACATCATCAGTATATGTTGTTTGCAAATTCATTAAGTAAACCGATCTTTAACTGTTGTATAAATTGTACGTGTTAGGAGAAATATGTTATTGAACATGCTTTTTTAACATTCACAAACCAATACAATCCTGATTCCGTAAAATATTGTATTGCTTGCGGACATTTAATCAAAACATTAAAGTTTTACAGTTTGTGGTATATACTGTATAATGTTTATTCCGAATGATTCCACTTTTGAGATGTGTTTTGAATGATTCATCGTCAATACTTTCGTCCTTAATACCATTTGTTTGATTCCAGCACGGATTTTTCACGTTTCCAGATTCGCAGTGATGCTGTAATAACAGATGTTGGCTTTTTATTGCGTCTGAAATATTGAAATACTCAACAGCAAAATCTATTACACATTTCTAACATCAACTGTAGAAGTTATTTATCTCTCTCGAAGAGAACATTGACTTGGCTGTTGGAAAATACAAAGCTTTATATTTAAATTATTTTTTCAAGCTAGCATCTTTCCCTCTAAGTGTTTATTTCACTCATCTCACACATTTATGTTGCTCAATCACAATGAATGGCCTAATAATTTTAATCACTTATAGTTTGTTTTACTCACATTCGTTTATAACAGGAAGTTTAGGGTTTAACTATGTAGCACATTAATGTCTTTTAACTGATTTCTCTCATGTTAGTAAAAAAAAAGTAAGAGCAGAGGTTAATTATGGTGCATTTTAAATTGTGTTATAAATGTCGTACTTTAGTCGACAGATTATAATCTACAATGATATTATTAAGTTCTATCCAAAGGACATTTTTTGCTATTTATAACCCTGAAAAAGGAAAAAAGTTAGTAAAGTATATTGGATTTTACATTTGTTGTTACAGTGGTAATAGTGTTTTGAGATATTAGTCCATGTACTATTACGTAGTCGATTGTGAATCAAACAAATGAAAAGGAATGCTTACCCTTACAATTTCGTTAGTGTCCAAATTAGATGATAGACCGTTTGACATTTGAACAGCTTATATAAGAACGTGCTGTAAGAGCAGTTTAAGGATTTGTGGTAAACCGAATTGATTAGGATTTTGATTTGCTGAGCAAAAATTTAAAACATTAGTTAATTACAACTATTGTATTTGGGAGTATGCAGATAATGATTTGTCATGCATTGATTTGTCCAATTTGTTGAATTTTAATTTCATCATATTTACAACATAACAGAAGAAGATACATAAGTCACGTGCAAATGCAATATAGTGCAGTTTGACAGTGTTGACGCTTGCAATACAAACATCTATTGCAAACATTGTAAAAAGGTATATGCGAATGTACAATAGCATTACAAAACCAAATAGCACTCAATGAAATATAACGCAAATGAAGAGCAAAAACACAGAATGGATATACATAAATTCAAGTACAAATATACCAAAATTGTATAAATTTTAAGATAATTCAAAATGAAAGAAATATGATTTTTGAGTCTTTAAACATATTGAGTTAGATTCAGCTTGTAACATGAAATATAATTAACATATCGTTTTTTGTTTAGATGATGGCTAAATGTCACCCAACAGAACCATTTATAAATATATCCATTCTTTCCACAATTTCAGTTACCAGTTTACTGATGACCTCTTTATATGTTCCAATTTCGAACAGCTATGTTCAATTAGTTTTGACTACACTATCAATTTTATAAAGAAACAAACATTGCTAATTTTGCATTTCGAATCATTTCTAATTCTTGTTCAATTTGCGTCACGTCCATTTATTTGCTATTTTAATGACATAAAAATGGCGTAGCATTATATGCTTAATTATGATTTTAAGCACAATAAATGGATGAGGGCGGTGGAGAGTTGGAAAGAAACAATATAAAGATTACATTGTCGAAGATTAGGGGGTTGTGTTTGAGTTTTGAGTTTTTATGTGGCACGGCAATACAAGTAGGTTAATTTTGTGTTGAGATAATTGAACTAAATGCCATGCCCAAGGACACAGCAAGGCAGATGACTTAGGCTGGTCTGATGGTAGGATTCAAACTCTCATCCTTTTGGTGCCATGTCACTAAGAAAGAAGAAAATAATAATAATAATAATAATAATAATAATAATAATAATAATAATAATAATTACTACTACCACTACTACTACTAATACCTCTAATAATAATAATAATAATAATAATAAAAATAATAATAATAATAATCATACCTATAATAATAATAATACTAATAATAATACCTCTAATAATAATAATAATAATAATAATAATAATAATAATAATAATAATAATAATAATGATAATTGTCATCATCATCACACAAAACCAATTCAAAATCAAATTCCAGTTAATGATTGTGCGGAGTTTGTTAGTGGTTTTGCGTAGCAAAGTATGGGGCAATTTGATACTGAAAAACAGCCTTAAACTTAAACTGTGATCAATATGACATACTTATCCTTAACTTCCATTTATAAGGTAGCATATGGATTTATGACAAAATACCCAATAATTATGTAGGCAGATATTAATTCTGAAATATACATCACACTTAACGACAGAACCAGTGGTGTTGTTAAATTAACGCTAACCTAAAATGTTGTCTGTAACTTTAATTACTGAACACCATAATATCATAACTTAAATGTTCAAGTTTTATAACCGAAGTTTAACGTTGAGAATTCTAAATCTACAACTGCCACTACACGTGAGTTTAATAAACCTATATCAAAAATCTACAACTGTCATAACATGTGAAGTTCAGATAGATAGAATAAACTTGGGGTACTCAGAATATTTATAGAGCACGAACAACTGCGAAGCAAAGGTAAGTGCAGAAGTAGAACGTCAGCTTTATTAGCTTCGAACGTTGGAAACTATACGTAATTGCATTACAAGAGCGTGCAGTTGTACAAAAGTAACAAATGCAACGCTTGAGGTATACTATTACTAGACTAAATCTGTGTGCTGATGCGAATGAACTTATATCTAAACACTGAAATGTATTCTAGTGTTTACCGAATTCATTTGCTGCACACTTCTTCTCACATCGACTGACTTAGATTATATTTGTGGTAAGTTATTTGGATTGAACGTTTTATGAATGCATTTAAAATCAACGGTGGGAACAATTTTGCCAGAAAGAAATGAAGAGTTAATTAATAATTGTGAGAACCAAATTTACTTACTGTGTGAATATAATTTGAAAGAAGTTGAATTATTCTTATTATTGTTTCAACGTCTATATGAGTATCATACCTTTTCATGTTATTCATGTATATGAACGTGAGTTCTTTAATACTGCATTTATTTGTTAGCTTGTTTGAATATAGTGAAAACCAACTTCATATTTCTCAACGTCGAATCTTTCCATTTATAATGTTGTGTTATTTATTACTCAGGTAGGACATTGTCTATAATTATTTTATTTATCATATTTTTTAATGTATGCCATCTTGTTAGTTAGTTGTTAGTTGCTGGTACAATTTTGTATCTTCTTCGTGCTCTTACTGCTTTTACAAGTTTTAGAAATTCGTTATTTTTCTAAATTATCTTTCTAAATACATTATTTCTTGATGCAATACTGCTTTTCGCCAGTGTGCATCCGTCACTGTTTCAATTAAATATGTGCTACGCATACTCTTTTATATGGAGCTAAATAGATTAACAGTACTGGTGCGCCGTAAAACTGAAATCAATCAATCATTCAATAACTTATTGGTTTCAATTATTTCCAAACTTTAAATGTTCATATTATTTGTATCATTTCATAAGTTCAAATCTATTTTTGTTTGTATGTGGGTCTTCAACACTTGTCAGCTTTATATATGTCAGTTTATTTATCGATCAACGACAATAACTTTTTATATTTGATATTTGCCCTCCATAAGGTGTTGACAGGAAACTTGTACAAAGATTGCTTTGAATATGGAACGTATTACTCTGACAGATGTCAACATTTCGGCGTTTTAGCTATCTCAGTTGTAATTTAACTGAATAGACTGATCCTTACTCTAGATTGGTTTCTTTCTTGCTTTCTTCAACTTGATTCGATTGATATATGATTAATACTACTGTATCCCTCAATGACCATTTAAAACGTCTATTCATTTTCTAGTTTCCTTGTAATGTAAATATTGTTATATTCTTGTGTTCAATGGTATTTTCAACCTCTGTAGTATACATGCTTTTGTTTTAGAATACGTTGACAAGTATTCACTGTTTTCCTTTTGCAGCAGAGCTTTAATATTTCTTTCGTAAGACTATTTTTTTTTATCAAACTATATATTTCCGGACTTTATGTTCTCCCTAAAAACGATTGTAAATCACCCGTTTTGTTTCTCTGTCAACTCTTAGCTGTATCAAAGTTTGTACGTTGCATACTCTTTAAATCTCAAAGTGTCTGACTGCCATTGGATATTCATATGACCTGCATGGACCCTAACACAATGTCTGTTCACACAAAGAACGTTTATTTCAAGACAGCTACAAACCGCTCCGGTGGCCTAGTGGTTAGAGCGTCCGCCCCGGAAGCGGGAGGTCGTCGGTTCGATCCCCGGCCGAGTCATACCAAAGACTTACAAAAATGGTACTAACAGCTGCCTCGCTTGACGCTCAGCATTAAGAGGTTAGTGTTAGGACTGGTCGGCCTGGTGTCAGGATAATGTGACTGGGTGAGACATCATGCTACATGTCTGCGGCATGATGTCTCAGTGCTAGACATCACTATAAACTGCCTCACTGCAGACATCGTAGCGATATGACTGAAAAATTGTTCAAGCTACGATTAAAAATCCTAATCAAACAAAAAAATCAAGACAGCTACACGATAACACATATATGACACCCTGCCAGACACTGAGACCCTAATATTCAAATACTGTAATGCTTGTGAATTGTGACCACAAGTTCACTCACTTACGCACTCACTCAGGACAACTACGCACCTGGGTCACATTTATATTACTGTTTTAGGGTAGACATATACTAAGATAGGTACGATCTGAATTGGGCAGTACTGTGAACGTTTTGTATTCACTTTACGTGTACAAAACCTACCCAAAAATAAATTAAAATATAGACGTATGTTTGGACTATCATTCTCTATATTTATGCTTTAATGTAGTTGATATTAGTCTTTATAATGTCCAGACTCATGTCACGTGTTACTTTGAAGACGGCATATTACCAAATATAAATATGATGCTGTTCTGAATGCACTACAAGTGATCAAGCATCCCGTGGTGTAAGCACCAGTAACACAGTTTCGTTAGGGGTGCTTAGGGAGACGAGTTGAGTGGCTGGGCTCCATGTTGAAATCTCATTGCCAGATTCGGCCTCATGACATAGGATTGATCATTTAGCTGTTCTAGCTCCAGTTCCTAGTCCTTAGCGTAAAGCTAAGCACTGCCAACCCTACACCACTCTGTAGCTTGTCACGGCAGAGCCAAATAGTTCGTGAAAGACCATTGTGGCACTATGCCTGAGGATCAATAGATCGACATTGAGGCTCTGCCGTTTTCGTAATACCGTAGCGACTTCGGCGCAAGTTCCATTCCAGCAATGTTGCGGAACTGAATGATATAGCATTCAAACTTTACGAAAACCACAGCTAAGAATAGCTGTTTCAGTCCAGAAAAATGCCAAAGAAGTTGATATGGACACCACATAAGTGATATTATTCGCTTCCAACGATCAAGGCAATGTAAAACGTATATATCTGATCGAGCATCTGGATCATGGAGCTATCTCCGCAATTGTACGTCCATATGATGAATACATGCGTGAAGTGCCTCTATGAGTGTTTACCGCTGTCAGTTGTTCTACATCGCTGTGACAGGGTATCAGCCGTTTCCCGGTCGAAGCTAGATTCCAATACCAAAGTGCATTCTGATGGGATCCGTCGTTTGAAAACTCACACTTGATATTTTTAATGATTTCCTCTTTCGGCGTTATAACCAGCACACAAAAATAAACCTGGATAGACAGATATCGACAGCACCTGAATAGGCTAGACTTTATATTCATCGACATTGCCGTCAAATTTACCTATATGTGTACAACTGAGAGGAAGAAAAATACATTCGCGATAAACCCCTTTACCTGGTAAGAATGCTGATACCCATGAACGAGGAAGTAAGACAACACACTCGATAACTGTTGCTGTATATATGCGCCGAAAAGAACCGCTGTGTCTGGATAAAGAAGCTAAATAATGAAAAGTGGCACTTCACCCGACAGTGACTCCACTTCTTCAGGTAAGCGGATTTATTTGAAACCCACTCAAAGAAAGTCAACACCGAGTGTCAAATCCAGAGCGGGGGAAGAACATCCAAGCATCCAAAAATCCACCGCCGCCAAACGCATGTTCACTACAACATGTAATGAGGTACTGCAAATTCCAGTTGAAGCTTCTGTCAGCAAATTTGACAAAATCAACATGTAGAAAATTGCTAATCAGGAAGCGGTTGTCAAATTATGAAAGAAGACACACGCAAGGTCTTTAAATGAGCAGGCAGCAATATCTGCAAAAGAAGAGATAGGCGCTGACTTGGTGCACGCCTACAGTCATAGCACTGACAGATACCAAACGACGTCCGCAAAGCATTTGAGCTAACTCACACCAAAGCATAAATCAAAAGACGATGGGCGAACAAAAGAATGTGTATAAGATGTTTACATACCAAATTATCATGCACTATACTGATCTCTATCAGAATCCCGACGTTCTTCTGCATTATGAAGTGTTTGGGGCATTTAGTGACGATTCGCTGACAATAACGTCCTCAACCTAGCCTGCATCTAACCGAGAATGGCATGGGATTCCATTCTAAAATAAAACGCAGGCACCAAGCTAGATCTGTTAGCTGACAACGACATCCACCTGGTTATCAAGAAAGTGGTCAACCAAGACGTTTCTATATTCATACGCCGCCACACGAAGCATACAAGGCGTCTGGTGTTAGACAATAAGAGACCAACCAGCAGAGTTAGCTACCATGGCGACAATAAATCATACGAATTAAAATGATGCACAGCTTACGAGATTGTGGTTTAACTGGGTAAATACAATATCGATCTTGTGGTAAGTTCTCCCAGGAGACTAAATGAACGTAACCTGGGGACGGTTCACTCAATGACGTCCAATCTCAAGCTGAATCGACAAATATATACCGGAATGTCGATCCTGAATATGAGCAAGTTCCTGACGTATGACTTCTATTACAACCACGTCAAAGCCAGGTACAATGTGAAATTACTTGGTTTTGTATACACCGCTAATATACACCGCTCATAAAAGAGTAAACGAATGAAGCCTACCAGCGAATTAGCAGCAAACAAAAACGTATGACACCAGTTACTAACTGTTCGACCATCTTTTGTTCAGCCTCATCAAACAAGGATCCTCGGCAAAGTTGAAATCGAATCTACCTGGACACCAATCGCGAAAATTGTTCAATCCCGCCAGAAACGATCAATTTTAAAATTGTCCTCGGTGTATGGATTAATGAAACGGTTGCCAACACAAGTACTAGCAAGGCACAGTGACTTTGCAAGCATTTGAAGTGTACCAGGAGGTGACAAAAGGACACATCAAGAAGCAAATGACGATACGTACTAATATCAAAACTGCTAAGAGTATTTCATAGTCTGTCGTGATGAAGAACCTACGTCACGAACTGTGCATACTAGTGTTTATAAATCGTAAGGAGTTTCGTCACCATAAACAACAAACACCACACTATAGAGGTGTACCTAATCATTAATAAGAACCAAAGGCAGCTGGCCCTGGCGGTTTTGAAATGCTTGTAAATGGCAAAGGCATACATAGCACAAGACCAATACGCCAAGGCGGAGACGTACTTCAACGAAATCTTAGTTGAGGTGTAGCTGTAAAAGCTTCATGGCTGCAAAGGCACTGCCAAGCAATACAATTCAAATTTCGATTTTGATTATTTACACCATATTGCTGCCACACAAAGCGGGCTATAAAAGGTCAGCAAAACTCTTTGTCATAAATATTAACTTTGTCGATGGCGGCTGCTTCGGACAAGACGACGCTTCTGCGCAGAGAACCACTACAGAAAGGCGGTAAGCAGATGGCCGACATTGGATATCAGACCTATCAGCCAAGGTGAACACCAATAGATACCACACAGGGTCAGTGGTGCGGCTCTGCCTGATCTCCCGAAGTATATAAGTACCACACCATGATATTAGAGGTCGGGCTATGATTTTGGAGACCAAATGCTAGCGTAATTGATGTTGCAGGCATAGCCCATACAGACGCAGTTCAAACAGCATCCGCTGAACCCACTCAAATCAATACTTTGAAGTCTGGTTTGTCATTTCAAATAAAGGCAACATTTGATCGTCCAGGTGAACACGTTAAGCTGGTCTTGGCCTGACTAGTCGATTGATTTGTCTAATATTAGCTGCTGATTCTACTTATGTTGTGGTGCCACTGACTTTGGCTGTCGCTCTTGAAGCAAATGAGCCGCGGGATAAGCGATATGCGAGGTTGTCTACCAAAGCTAGGCATCCAGCATTGTTTCATCATTGGAAATTATCTTTAACTGACAGCAGCTCTACCTGAGTTTTTATATTCGTAACCTGCACCAATTCCTGAAATATCACCCTACACATACAAGATTTAAACCAAAATATTCAAGTTTTCTTAATATCATTATTTGTTTTCCTAAGCCCAGAAACGTAGTTTAAAGCCATAGCAAAATGATACAATCCTAGATAATAAAGCTAATCTAAATAAACAACGTGGTCAGCCTTGCAGATATGTTCATATTTAATCTTTTGTACATGAATAAAAAAGAGATAATCATTAATCCTCCCTCATAGTTTAAATTGATCAAGGCTTAATAATACTTGATTTTGAAACCGAATGTTGACTTCTTGTTCAAAACGTTCTAAATCACTATTCGCTTTCTTAACTTGACAATCGCCGTTCTGTACTTGATATTCACGTTTTCAAGTAGATAATCACGTTTCTCTAATTGATACATGCTTTTCCATCTTTTCATCTTTAAGCTTGATTTTCTTAAAATAAAACGTGCTTGGCAAACTCTTTTTCCGTATTTTTAACTCGATAATCGGCACTAGAAAGAAACATTTCCTACTGTATTGAAACTTATAAAATATATAATATGTGCGCGAGTTTAAAAATGCCGTAGTTCGCTAAGTTGAGCATTCGACTTATAATTTAAGTGTCGCGGGATCAATACCCACCAAGGTCAGGCCGAGTCGGCTGCCTTTGTATGTAATTTGGAACCGTACTGGGCCTCGGCATGGTGTAGCAAATAATATATTAAAAAGGACAAACAAAACAAAAAGCATCTCGATGGTATAATATTCTTACCTTCCATTTAATTTATAGTTTTTTGACTTGTCAAAGGTGGCCTGAAAAAATGAAAGATTATTTAGAGAATAAATTACTGTGACATATATGTTATCTTAAACTTTGCGTGTTGGTGTGTTTCATTTATCGTTTTTTGTGGATGACACAAATAACGATTTATTCTTCAGGTTATGTTGAATATAATAGTATTTTCCAACCTGAACGAGAGAGAGAGAGAGAGAGAGAGAGAGAGAGAGAGAGAGAGAGAAATTGAAATCCATGTTTCATGCCAAAGATAAAACAACACGCATCGCACTGATTTGTACACAAGTTACGATATGTGATAACTTGATACATAGATGTAAAAAATATTTAACGATGTTAATTGTGGTCCAGATATTGTACACTGGCAATGACATGTGATAATTTCATATAGACAGGTAACATTATTTAAAATGACTAATGTGGTACTATAATTTTTTTCTCTTCCAAAGACGACTTCTGTCTAATAAGGATATATTATGTACTTTCGCTGTTGTTAGATGGATTTTATTAAAGAAAAGGTAAATGTCGCTGTTTAAAGAGGCAAACATACCGCAAACAATCTACAGACATACGATTAAAAGGATTAAAAGAAACTTACACTGCAAGAGTGATGGCACTGACAAAGACGTCATCCATTCTGATGTCAAGACAAATATCTCTTTGATTTGATGCATTTGAAAATTCAAATGGAAATACACGTTGAACAAGATGCATCACGTAATTTTCTATTTGGGTTTGGCGTTGCGTCACAAATTCCTCTGGTACTGATTCGTCCACCGATATGTTAATTATGATGCGTCCATTTTTGAATGTTATGCGTTCTAATTTAGCACCCAACCGTTCAAGCACATCTGCTTCGATCTCTCTCCGTTTGTTTTGGATAGTGTTGCTGATTCTCGATTCTAATTCGGTTATTGTACCTTCATCAATGTTCCCATCTGAATATCGTAAGCCAACTTCAATATTGTAGTTTCGTCTAGACGTCGGGATGTCATCAATAACTACAAAAAAGATAAAAAGCTGTAGGTTGTAATATATACATTTATAATAATTAAAAACATATATTTTCATTATTATCTAATGTGATAGGAAAACAACAACTTTTTTTTCGGGAGTATAATTAATATAGCGTTTCCCTAAATACATTTTCCATTCCGCACAATGTCAATACATGAGGGGTCACTGAATATCTAACAGAAACAGGTAATTCAGTTAACTCAATGACATTTAGCACGATTTGTATGGAAACCAATTTTAAATAAGCTATTTCTTAAAAATTATTTCATGTTGGCATGAACTATTACGAATTGTTTGTTGGCACCTTCTTATTAATTAAATACAGTTAAATTAGATGGAATATATCAAGATTTGCTCGTACTAATGAAGACGAAGGATTAATAACAAGAGAACAAGAAGACGTAATACAAGAAGACGAAAGAGGCAGCGAATTTATTTATAACATCTATAAGGGCAAATATATTTCCTAAAAAGGAACATAAAGTAGTTCCAGAGTTGATATAGCCACGGTCGGCTATACACTTGTACCGCTACTCTAGCGACATAATTGTTTCTCTCACATTTTAATTTTAATATCTCATTGTGAAATTTGTAACAACGTTGATATGTTTACATCAAGCAGTGTTCATTGATGTACCTAAATGGAGAAAGTATTTCGCTTAAACAATTTGCTGATGATTTACCGTTGGGTGTAATTCACTGATTTGTCTGGCATTTTAAGGTATTAGTAGGTATTATGAGAAATCAAATTTCTTTATCTTTATATCTGAGTACACATGGATAAAGATGGTATGTGAACCTTATTTTGGTAGTACAAGTTGAATCATATATTTGCTAATATGTACACGAATATATAAAATTACGAAACTATTCAATATATCTTATTCATGGGCTCACATAATTTAACCTATTTTCCGAAGCGCTATTTTCCGGCCAACCAAAAACTATATCTCTAAATTTAAAACAATATTACAAACATTGAGCAATTTAGCAAAAAAGCGAACAGTAAAATTGTCCACGATTCTAAAAATAGAATATTTCATGGGTCCAATTTGGTTTACATAGTCGGCTTTTAATTTTCTATTTACGACATACATGCTATACACATGCTAATACCACGGACGAGTGACGACTGTTCGAAGCAAAAAGAGTACATGGTTGCTAAATTCACAGCGCCAGAAGTAGTAGAGTACGTGAATAGACCACAAATATATATATGTGTGTGGTGGTGATCAGAGATGTGTGCGTCCGTGGTATTAGCATGTGTATTGCATGTGTGCGCGTGTGTGTACAAATTTTGTTTATCAAGGAATTACACCTGTGTTTGGTGTCTCCGTGGAATCGCGCACTAATTGGTAGCTATGTTTTAACCATATACTAGTATTTTATCAAGTCCGATCCGATATCGTATTCGATGATCATTTAAATGTATCGTTACGAATCCACGAGAGGTAGTCTGAGCACGACTAAAGAAATTTCTAAATAGATTATAATCCATATCACCGCTGCACCAGATTCGGTGAATATTTGTTAATCTGTGTGTGTCAACTCCATTAAACACCGCGAGAATATTACAGTTTTCTCTGATCACTTTTTGGAATTTGGGTATTCCGCTGGGTAACATAAAACACGTGGTTTTTTTATGTCGACCGCGTGAAAATATCCTGGCTGGGTTCGATTGTTTGTCCAGCATCACACCATCGTACACTACTAAATTGTTAATACTTCTATTAAGATCGTCATTGCTCGGAGCTTCATCAATATCGCTGATAAATTAAATACCATCTTCATCGTTTAATGACTTCGCGTGATAGATAAAATCTGTAAACACCTCATAACATCGTTTTCTGACGATGATAGAATTTATACAAGTTAATTTGTGCGTCAAATACTTCTGATCACGTCTAGCAACAAAACATCGACATACCCCCTCAATATTAATATTGTTTCTCACATATAATTGATTTGACTTGTAGATGCCTGTAACGTTTGCAAACATTGCACTGCAACAGAGACTGAATACCTAATGACTTCAGAGTTTTGCAAAGAGAGAAAAGTTATACAAGTGAATCTGTGCGTCACATTCTTCTGATCACTTCTAGCAACAAAACATCGATATCATCTCTCAATATTAATATTATTTCATAGTTATAACTGATTCCACTTGTAGATGGAGTCAATCGCCTGTTATATTTGCAAAATTTATACTGCAACTGAGACTGAATACCGAATTTTTTCAGAGTTTTCTAATTATGGTATGAATAGTCATTCGGAAATGAGATCCAGGTGTATTCAGTTGCAGTCACAATAAACAGTTATAAAATGATAAAAAGTAAACAATGTTTTTAATGTTTAGGTCATAAGAAGAATATATATCTACTGTTTGCAATATGATTAGTTTTATGCTGCGATGCTTGTAAAATAGGAAGAAAGAAAAATATTTGTTATTATGAAGGAAGGATATGTAGAGGTATGACTCATATTTATATGCAGCCTTGTTTGAAAGACGAGGCATGATCAAAACAGATGATAATTTATGAAGAGTTTCAGAAAGTTGGATCACTGTTTAGTAAAAGCTATGCCTATGTGTGAAGCTTAAATTGTACGAAATATCCTTTCACTTCGTTAGATCTGCTCTCACATAAGATGATTCCTGCGAAAGTCCACCGAATGCATTTGATTCCCCCCTTACGTTTATTAGCAATATTGCTAATCTTGGTAAATGACACACTTGCTTAGTCGTTGGACCGTGGTTATTCTTCGTAAAAAAAAATCATCTGTGCATCTTATTATAATATTTTAGTCCTGGTCATTGAAATCTTCTCTCAGGCCTTTTACCATTGAAGTTATACCCAATGACGTAACTCTTTAAATGTGTGTGTGTGTGTCAGTACGTGGGGGGGGGGGGGGTAGGTGGGGGGGGGGGGTGAGTGTGCTTTGGTTTAGCCAAAACCTATCATTTTATGTTTGTCGATCTGAAAAAACGAATTAAAAAAGATAATTAATCGATGTCACATTCTCCGCATCCTTTCACGAATGAAAATACTTGCAGTCTCTCAGATATAACATTATTTCGTAACAGTTTAAGATTATATGGTAAGGTGGAATGAATCGCCTTTTATATGCTGACAGGTAAACGTCAGATAGGAGAAAACATTACACAACATAAGTTCTAATACGATGCTTCTCGAGTTGTACAAGGTTGTTATGGCTCTTGGTTTCGATACCGGATGAAACAATGTTTAGAAGTATCTACTATAAATAATATTGAAGCTTGACAATATACAGATATATATTTATTAGATGCATAGCAAATAGCACTGGTTTAAAGTTTAACAAGAAGAATTATCAACTTTCAGCAATTGGAATATTATGATGATGTGATGCTAATGAAAGTTTTATTACAAGTTCTCGTTTTCCTAAACATTTGTTTCATATCCTGACGTTGTTTATGTAGGCATTTATCAAAATCAAACCTCACGGAAAGATTATATTAAAAGTTTAATTTATCGGCCAAATGTTCTATGCGATAAATAAAGAAACAGACACACAATATAAACATTGTTTACTATCTATATCTGACACATATTTTGTGTGTGATTTGGAGTTTTTACGTACTGATAACACCTTTTCAGTCGTTACGATGTATGCAGTGTATCAGTTGAGCTTGATGCCTAGCGCAGGGGAATAATTATAAGTTACCGCATTTGTATGGGGACAAATGAAGGAGTTTTGTCACCTGGAATTATGCACGACCTTGGGATTAGATACACGCCACCCTGAATCTAATGTTGTGCAATTAATAAATGTAAGTAACGGAAAAGTGGACATTTGCTGGTGGAGTTGTGATAGTTTGATTATAATAGATTCATTGTCTTAAAACTTGCGTCAAATCCTAACATGCGTTATGTGTGTAAGGATATATTAATATTACACCTGACGGACAAAGAATTTTGAAAAACGAATAAATGCGCCAAATTCTACGAATCTCCTCTGGCAATAAAAACGTCGACCAACTCACAATATCAACTTCGTTTCCCAGACAGTTTTCGTGGATCAAGTGCGGGTGGTTTCAGGTTCCAAGCCCGGCTGAGTCATACAAAAATGATTCTAAAATTCTACTAACAGCTTGTTCGTTTGGCGTTCAGCACAAAGAGGTTAGTTTGAGGACCCGTCGGAATGGTGTTAGGAGATTTTGCCTGAGTGATGTTACGTATATCGGATTTAATATATGTTGATTTTCATTGTTTGTTTGACAGTTTTAAATTAGTTATTATGTTTCACTACATGATATTGTAATGTAAATGTGTTAATTAAAGATGATGTTTGTTGTTTTTTGCTCTCCAGAAAATCAGTTTGCCTGAACGTTTCCATGGTAAACAAGTAAAATTGTCCTAGATCCTGACCTTGATTTAATGTTAGTGCCTACCATGTAAACGTTTTTTCCTTTTAAATGATTGGTTGTTTTAAAGTTCAAGAAGGGACTAGTGACGAAGTAAACAATCCTTTATTCTTAAAGTAACAATGACAGGTTATCGTAAAGGTCATGATAGGAGTGCGTGATATAAACATCTCGTGACATTTTCCTCGCCCCTTCGTGATTTTGTGTTTTTGTTTTATTCGAAACTGCATTGTAGAATACGATGTAAGCTTTGATTTACTGAAATATACTTAGTTTTGGGCTAATAATAAATATTGTATGCAAGTTAGAATAATGCTTTATGGAAGGGCATTTCCTCTACATGTCATCATGCAAGTATTGAACAACTTGGACATACGTGTTGAAATCGGGACAAAATCTTTTTTCCTGCAAATTGTTTATACGTCTTTACGTCTAGATATCAAGGATGAGTAGCCGTTGTCTCGACTGTACCTTGGAAGGATATGCATGTTGAGGTCCATAAAAGAACATTTACCTAGTATGCAGAGCTGATGGACATGTCCAAAAACGGGACATGGAGATAATCATTACTCTCAGAAGATGTAAGTAGTAGCAGCATTTCCGCTTAATCGATCTTGAATATATTCAGTGCACTAGATATGACAAGGAGAAACGCAAAGTGGACGTGTATGCACTGGGAAAAACTGTTTACGAGCGTCCAGATCGTGATGGATAAGCGTGAGGACTGACTGCTAAACTTTCAATACGTAGTGACAGATCAATTAATAACCGTCTCGCAATCGGGGCAGTGTTTCTGTGATAAAGACCGAAACACAACCCCGTGATAGATGATCCCTACTTATGATGTTGCTAGTGTAGCAGTGGATAGAGTATAATTCAATATATTCACACATTTTCTATGCAGCAACAGAGAGGGTGAACCCACCTTTTTTTCAAACAAAAACTAAGGCCTCTACACAGAGAGGATGAACCCACCTAATTTTCAAACACAAATAAGGCCTCTACAGGGAGAGGGCGAACCCATATCAGATATTTGTCAAACTAAAGCCTCTTACGCAGAGAGGGTGAACAGATCTCGTCTATTTGTCAAACTAAGGCCTCCTATGAAACCGAAAACATATAGTGTCAAGGAACATAATTAAGGCTTCTAACTTTCGAGACGCAGATGATTCGTTGTCACACCCTCTCTACTGCTATAGTGTTATCCAATATTTTATCAGGTCCGATACGATATCTTGATCTAGGGTCGTGTAAATGTATTGTTATAAACCCGTGTGAGGTTCATTTGGTTGGCGAAATAAATGTCTAAAAAAATTATAATCCATGCCACCGCTACACTAAGTTTGATGAATATTTCTTAGTGTTTGTGACTCAATTTCATTAAATACAGAAAGAATATTACAATTGATTCTGATCACATTTGGTATTTGTGGATACCGCTGGGTTACATAAATCACATCAGTATTTTTATGTCTACCGCGTGAAAATATTCTAGCTGGATTTGATTGTTTATCCGGCATCACATCATCATACACAACTAAATTATTAATACATCCGTCAATATCATCAACACTCGGTGTTTCATTGATATCAGTAATAAATTCAATAGCATCACTATCTTTATTTATCGTCTTTACATTTTCATTAAAATCTTAAAGCACATCATAACACCATTCATCATCTACAGATGGTGCCACTAAATACAACTTATCCCATTTTAACCAGATCATTATGAGATTAAGTAACAATTGCGTCTTGCCACTTCCAGATGGACCTATGATACTCATTCTGATGGAATTTTGTAACGCTGTATGGTGTTTAACAGGTTCGTGTGTTTTTGTCGCTGAAAAATCAATTATATTCATGTTGTTATATATAAATAAATTATGGATCGATATTGTGTTAAATGCAAGACGCGTACTAGCACAAACGACTTAACAACAATTACATGGAGCAATAATAGACCAGCGCTCACCGGCACGTGTGCACAATGTGGTACAAAGAAATTTAGATTTATTTCTATGGAATCAGGTGATGATTTAAAAAGAAAACGAAGAGGTAATATTGCAGCAAAATCGACAAAATTACCAGGGACTAAGTGGGCTAAAAGTCCAGGAGAGATACATCTTCTAGGTTATAATTACTGCGGCCCTGGAACCAGACTCGATATCCGACTTGACAGTCAAGACCAACCAAAACCAGGTGGATATCCAAAAAGCGCTATTGATAAGGCATGTCATGCTCATGATGTGTCGTATAAAAGTAACAATCTGTAGCATAGGCATTTTTATTCTTATAATGAAATACAACCAAATAGTTGATCAAGGAGATATTTCTTACGCGCTGATGCATTCATTGAGGTCGAAGGAGAACTCATAACAAATGTTGTAGGTAATACACCATATGCAGAAATTGTCCGAGTTGGTTTTGTCAATAACGGTATTATGGCGTTGTTTAGTAGTGCTATATATATGATTGATGGAAGAGAGATTGAATCTATTCAGAAGGATGTTGATGTTGCCACAACAATATTGGGTTTAGCGAGATAGTCTGATGATTATGGATGATCGGCGGATCCACCAATGATGTTTGCTAAGGATATTACTGATAATGCTGATCATGTTCAGCGTATTATAAGACCGCCAAAGGATCGTGCTGTTCCTGCTGTTGATGCTGATGTCGAGGATATGATTATTAATGTTAATGCTAGTTTCAACCTAGGGGTTCCTACACGCAGGGAAATTTTACAAGGTAATCGTAGATTATTTTCATGTGCGATTCCACTGTCTCATATTTTTGAATTTTGCAGAAATGTAAGAAAAGTAATCTTTGGAGCTAAACACACAGTAGTCCTCATTGCGAAAGGGTGATGATAAATGATGCAATCTGGCATGAAGTACGCCCTGTTGCACCTCCAGTCGCTGATGGTAAAGTAAATATAACAAAACTCTCTGTGGATGCCAGTAATGGTTCCATCGATCCTCGCAGAGAAACATTACTATCTTTTATGGATACAGGTGGTAAATCATTGTTATCTTGGTTAACAAGAACTACAGATGGTATTCAGAGTACTATTAACGGTATATTTGAATGGCACATGGCATCATTGCAAGAGGTTTCTGCGCCACGACATATATTTGTATCACTACAGGATATTACTCGATTAAATTCACAAACGCATAGTCATATGATATTTGACTAATTCTCTGTTAACGAAGTCTCGTTGAAGATAAACGGCCAACAAGAATCATCCAAAGATATTTTACTTAATTACGAACAAAACCAAATAGTACACGCATTTCATCGTTTATTGACATTTATGGAACGAGATCTTAATATAGATACTGGTCTAAAAATATCCCAATTAGATTTTAAAAGATTATATCCGATTCATTACTATTCACTGGAACATCTTGATTTAACCAGACAGACTATTGTTGATATATACTTTCGAGCTCGTGTAACTCTTCAGAATAATGCAGCAGGTGCTACCACTATCCCTAATTACAGAGCATTTGCCGTCATACTCAGCTACAAATCGGGTGTAGGTGGTCGAATGAGAGTGCTTGACTCACCATTAGATAATTTATAACACAATTAGATCACTCGTATTATTATAAATGTCATATAGTCGCGTTAGTTTTACTCTGACTCCTAGTCAAATTAAAACGTTGCAAATCGATTCAGCTACAAGAGAGGGAACTATAATATCGTTAAAACACAATCAGATCACTGGTGGACAGAATAAACTATCACTGACAGCGCGTCAGTTTAAGCATTTCAATGATGCAAAAAAAAAGATTTCAAAAAGGTGTTCAGGTTACTCTCTCTGCAGGCGCGATCAAAGAAACAATTAAATCATGTGGTATATTTCCACTTTTTGCGGTTATACTAGCATTAATTGCCAGGCCGCCCCCTGCAGTCGCGAAAGCTGCAGCGTTAGGGGCAGTTGGAACAGCGGCAGGAATTGCACCAAAGAAATCAACAGGACGAAGATACAACAAAAAGGCGATCCGTAAAGGGATTGGGTCTAGGGTTACCAGGGACTCTGTATTCATGGTACAGCGGAAGCGGCCTGAGGTTGCAAGGGACGATGTAATAACACCATTATCAAAGTTTTATTCAATTGACACTGTTAAAACGTTAAGAATAAAAAACGTCAGAGGTGTTTTTATACGAGATCAATTACCAAAATACCTGAACAACATTGAAACCGGTATTATGTATCTCGATAACAGCACTGGATCTGAAACTCACTGGGTTGCAAACGCGATTGATCTACGTTGAATTGTTTATTTTGATTCAAATGTGTTAGCACCACCAAAGAAGTTATGTACTATATTAATAGATTAAAACTACTATATTAATAGATTAAAACTTCCAATCTGGTATTCAACGCTACAAACACAGACAATAACCGACCTACCAATATGCGGCCAGCAAGTAATTAATGTCCTTGAAGCTATATCAAAATCAACCAAACCACCCCATAGAACCGTGCACGAATACATGAGTAATCACTTTTTAGAGTGATCTTAAAATATAATGATAGATATTTACGGGAGATCTCTCGACAAATAAACCCACCTGTGAAATATCGGCAACCAAAGTTATAATCTTTTTCTTATCGAGCATGAAATATCCGAATTTTTAAATCTTGCAAGTTTGGATCCAAACGAAATAGTTATATTTCAAGGCAAACAGGGGAAATTAAAAATGAGTAAAATTTCATTGAACGATATTATGGCTAAAATTAATGGATTAACCCGAAACTCCATCGATTTTTTTAATTCCAGTGGTACGATTAAACCAGGAGTTCTTTTTTGAAATGTACTCGAAGATATCTTTATTCGAGTAAAAACATCTGGTGATACAATGATAGACCTCCTCGAAATGAACTCGATCAAAATAACATCACTGGGTGATCCAACATTAGACAGTGACGCAGTAACAGAAATCTACGTAGATACAATAAATAATAGACTATAAACGCTGCGAACTGAGAATGATGCTCATGTATCCGTGCCTTTTGCAAATCTCCGTAGAAATGTTAGAACAATTGATAAAACGGCGGATAATTTCTTTGGAAAACCGGCAAATATCACCATGAAACTCTCTGAAATCAAGACGAGCATCGACATAATTAAATAAACACAGGATAATATCGTTAATGATTTTCCTCCTATCGCTACCAGGCTTGATAAGATTAAAATACCGCATAAACTAAATATTTATACAGTATGCTCGATACACTGGGGGTCTATCACCTGGACACCTCAAAAAAACACTATTAAAATTACTGCAAAGTTCCGGGGTATCTATAGATTAACCCTAATGTCGCCGTTACAGTTTAATGTATCAAGTACATCTACGAGAATTAATACTGCAGGTGCAATAATAGATAATGAAACCACTGAACCATTTACAATAACCCCGATGAGTGGTAATTTAGTATCAGCGTCAATTACATGGTATGTATAATTTGTAACTGATTTTAGTAAATAATATAATGAACGTTCAACTATATCGATACACTCAAGAGCCTGAATTACAAACTAAACTAAAAAATTTCATCGACGTGTAACGGGTATATTACTATCAGCGGTAACAATGATTGCACCTGTAGTTGTCACAATTTGTTTTCAGCGCCAACAACAATTACAGGGGCTGCTAATATAATTGCAAAAAAAATATCCACGTTTAGTCAGAATGAACTACATGATTATATAATTAAATTACATATTGCTAATGCTGCATATTCCCAATTATCTTCATTGATATCATCCAGCCTCGACGATAGAATAATATTCAATGATCTCGGCAATGATTAAACTCTATGATACAGCGATATTAAAATTAGAAACACATAATAATAATATCTTTGATGGAATCAAGGGAGATACTGCAACAGATATCCTTAAATACAACCCCGCGAAAGGCAACCTTGATCTCAATAACCTCAACTAACCCTGAATTCAGCGTGACTTTCCAACGGCAATTCCGGTAAAGGAAATCGCGCTTGCAAACTTTCGAGTATATTACAGCTGTCCCAACATCAGATCGAAATCATTCGGTGGACAGCAGCCAAATAATTATCTGGTGTTTGCAAATTAAAATGATAAAGATGGAAACCCCGAATGACATATTGTTTCTATACCCTCCGATTATTATCAAATCGAACAAATCAATAATGAGTTCCAGCGTAGAATAAAATCCATTAAAGGAAAAGAATCAAAAACTGCTACAATAGTCCACGAACCAAGATATTCTAAACAGGTACAAAATACTGTATTAGTATCACAATGTCACCTAGATCGTATGCCATATGCATGTGTGTATGTGTGTGTGAGAGTGTTTTCCTGTTCTGTAGATTATTTTAATTATCCCTAGATCAGAAATGTTAGATTGTAAGGTGACCTTGGAATGACTCCCCGACTCAGCGGTCAACCTATTACGGGGATAATAATTTAAAAAAAGATGATCTGCCGCGATCGAAATAAACTCACCTGGCCATGTTGTAGATATTTATCAGTCATCGATCAGAACAGTGCTAGGATGGCCTGAAATTCCACCACCTAAATATTAAGTACCGCGAGAACCAACATTGAATGATTTTACCACAGATGTAAAAAAAAGTTATAAAACAACCAGAGTACAGGAAATCGATTTGGGAAAAGGACTGCAGGGCTGAATCCTAAAATGATTGTTAACGAGTGGTATATCAATAGCTTTAAAGATAAAATAACTCCCAAACTCACTCTCGCATTAGGTAGATTACAAAATGTACTCATTAGTATTACACAACAGCATTCGGATGACTTAATAGAACGAAGTATCGATACAGTTCAGCATTTAAATCAAATAATAGACCGTTTCTTTTGGCCGACAGTTCTTTCTGAACTGTCTGCGGGGCTTACCTCAGTGTGACATAGAGCATATCAGTGTGACATAGAGCTGTTTGCATCCACGTTATTGTTTATTTAAGTGGCACCAATAGACATATCTCAAGCGAATTTACTAAGCCAAACAAAAGTTAGAATATTCAGAATATTGTCTGGACATTTCGATTTCATGCACATCTCCCCCCACAATTGAATCCGGGGGTGGGGGTGCAAAACACACCCACCATGTTATTCCAACGTGATGGGAGATGTACATGAAACGCTTTTGGGCTGGCGCACACACTTTATATAGCAAAACCTTTCTAATCGATACCGTCAGTAATTTACCAGTTACGAGACTCTAACTACTGACTCTCAGCATGAATACGCTCTATCCACTACATCAAATCTTACAAATACATATTTTGGAAATTGTTATTTAGCTAACCTGGGATAAATATATATATACCTAAAAAATAACTAATGAATTGGTGTGACTGACTTTTTCAATTATTTCTTAAATCTAATCGCAGTGAACATATAGATGAAACCTGAATCCTGACAAACTCATTCAACAAAGATATTGTTTATTAAAGAAAATAAGTTGTTTTTTCAATAAACTGAATATAGTTTGGTCTGTTCACCATCTTCCTATTTTTTTATTTTTTTTTGGACACTATTTTTGTTCGGTCTCGTTGGAGGTCTTAGTTTGACAAATAGACGAGATCTGTTCACCCTCTCTGCGTAGGAGGCTTATTTTGACAAATATCTGAGATGGTTTAGCCCTCTTCCTTTTGAGGCCTTATTTTTGTTTGAAAAATAGGTGTGTTCAACCTCTCTACTGCTTATGCAATTAAGATGTGATTTTGAATTTATTTCATGAAATACATGCTACAATCAAGTCACATACAGCAGAAGTAAAAATATAAATTGGGAAACGATATTGACGATAACACCTTGACAAATTGTAATTTATTTTGTACTCCACGCTGAACGTGTAAGATTTTAATCTACAGGAGCAGAAAACAATCATCATTAGTTTTAGGCTGAATGAAAACACGTTTTCTTCTTCAAACTTGTATTGATGCATACTCTCTGCAATATTATTGATTAATGTAAGAAGTGTTATAGTTTTGACGGAAAAGAGAAGTATAACAAAGAAAGGGATACTATAAAGACGCATAAGTCTGAATGCCATATTGCTTTTTAATATAAATTTCCTTGCGTTGTTCTTTATTTAGATGCAAAATGACGTGTCTTGGACGAATTATTTTTGGGATGCTGCACAATTACGGCAATCACTTCATCTTTCTTTTCTAATGTTTAAACATTTCCCTTAGTTTAATTTATTTATTCATTGTCCATTTTCAAGTGCAATAACGGGTTCAGAGGTATCGACAATTTGAAAGCAAACACAGACAAAGAAAATATGGAAGAAGGACGAATCGAGTTGTCTTGCTAGGATAACTCTACAAACATTTGGGTCTGGTGTATATTACTATAGATTTGCTAAGAAGGATTAACTTTATAGTGTCACATGTTTCACGTAGAGCACTTGTTTCTGTATGATATGAACTAGCTTTGGGTTGCCTGGAAAATATCTCACTATAAATGGTAGCTGCTCACCTTTCTTTTTCTTTATATTTAATAGCTCATGTCGGTTTGATTTTGTGTATCCATATGTATTTCCTCTGTAATAGATCATTGTTGTCGCAGCGGTTCATCAAACCTTTAAACATAACTTTAGACATTATTTTGGATTGATTCATAGTGGAATAAATTCTGCTTATTCCCAGCGCCTGGCTAGACAGGATGTTTTATTTTATATAGTGTGCTCTATATTTGTATACAGGAATGTGACTTATAAAAAAAACACTAATTGTATCTGGCGGTACAAAGATAATAATGCTTTTAATGTTTAAGAAATGGATCTAAAAAGCCGCAAGGTTATAGCATGATAATAATATATATCAACCGTTCGCAATATGATCGGTTTCTGCTGCGATGCGTGTAAGGTATGGAGAAAGAAAAATATCTGTTATCGGGAAGGAAGGATCTTTAGAGGTATGACTCATAGTTATATGCATCCTTGTTTCAAAGACGAGGCATGATCAAAACAGATGATAACTTGAGAAGCCTTTTTAAAGTTGGGTCAGTGCATAGTAAAAGCTATGCCTCTGGAATCCCACATGTGGTAGTTGAGATATTTGTAACATCGTTTGCAAAAACATCAACATGACTGTGGCTTATTTAACTACAACGAGTCTATTGTAACCAAATTATGACAACTTCACAACACGCGTTATTTGTGTTCGGGATGTATTAATATTACACCTGACGGATAAAGAAGTTTGAAAAAATGGTCTGTTTAAGTAGGCAACATTATTTATTTTATTTTTTGTATAATTAATGCTGATTGATAACTGAAAGAAAGTCAACAGTTGCAATTAGTGCGTTGCGCTCATACTATATACATTTACATTTGGCCAATTACGTAAGATTGAACACGTTCAAGTTTTTTCGTATTTTAGCAATGAGATTTTCTGATTATTGTTCATGCTAATTCTTTCTATTAAGGGCAGTTAATAAGCCATTCCCCGATTGGTTAATTTCGAATAGTTTGTTTAAACTATATGGCGCGAAAAACATATTAATGATAAGTAGTGCTGTTGCAAATATTATTGTGAGCTTTTGTAAATGTACATTTTAATATAAATTTGTTTGTTCTTTTAATTTAAACTATTAGCTGCTAGGGATGAAATATATAATTGTAATGTTATTTATTATTGAAGAATAACCATAGAAGGCGTTGTGTAGAATTTATTCAATACAATACATCTATACAGCTTGGAAGGGGAGTAAAGTCTGCCCTGAGAATATATTTCCCATAGAACTTAAACCCTAGTGAATCTATAACACAAACCAGCTGTTGGTGTGTATCAGTTCTAGTCCAGTGTGAGATATCTGATTACATTTACAGTCAAGTAATATTTCAAAGCTAATTAGATTAAGGCTTACACTACATCTCCCCCTCTGACAAGTTTACCATTAACACGAAACTTGATCTGATTGAAACTTGATCTGATGACCGCATTTCTAAACAAGCTCCATTAGCTTATTTTGTTTTCTACAAGTTCAGTCTCTCAGGTGGTTTCGATAACCTTCCCGAACGTGTGAAATATCCTTTTTGAGTGGCTGGCATTGCTTTGATTTCATCTGAGTCAGTCAGTGTGTCAGGGATTTGCAGCAGTCACTCTGAGAGGCTCTGATATTTAGGTAGGCATTGGAATTAAATTTCTCCTATTACGCCGTATCTCTCTCTCTCCCTCGTCAGTTACTACCATGTACGAACGAGGTGTAGATGCCTGAGATTTAATTATCCCTGATGAAAATTGATCTTTAATCCATACTTTATTCCCTACCTGAAGTTTTTTCATATTTCGGGCGCGGTGTCGGCGATCATAATTTCTCTTTTGAGTTTTCTTTTGATAGCTTTCCGATTTCTTCAGTTTTATTAAATCTTGCCATTTGGGCTCCAAGTTGTTTGGTGCCATTGGCAAAGTAGTTTGTAATTTTCTTCCCATCAATAATTCGCCAGGGCTATATCCATTTGGTAATGGTGTTGCGCGATATGTCAAAAGAGCTATGTAAGGGTCGTTTGCTTTTTTAAGCATTCTTTTAATTGTTTGAACAGCTCTTTCGGCTAGACCATTGCTCTATGGATATTTCGGACTACTTGTAATATGCCTGAATCCATAGCTTTTCGCAAAATCTTTGAGTATTGCGGATGTGTATCGCGGACCATTATCTGAAACTAATACTTCTGGTATACCATGTCGCGCAAATATTGATTTGAGATGATTGACAATTGCTTTAGAACCTGTGCCTTGCAATTTTGCTATTTCAATGTATCGTGAGAAATAATCAATCACCAAGAGATATGTTTGACCATTCAGTTAAAACAAGTCTGAAGCGACTCTTTCCCAAGGTCGACTTGGAAATTCATTTGGTATCATTGGTTCAGCTTGATCTCTTGAGTTTTCTATGCAATTTTGGCAAGATTTCACCAAGTGTTCTAGCTGAGTACTTAGTCTTTTCCACCAAACTGACGTTTTGGCGCGTTCTCGACCTTTCACTATGCCTTGGTGACCATCGTGAACTCTCTCAAGGATTTCTTTTTGAAGTGATTCTGGTATTACCAGGCGTGTACCTTTCATCAAAAGACCATTTTGAATTGTAAGTTCACCTCTGTCTGCCCAGTACGATTGTAGTTTTCCATCCATAGCGGATTTCTCTGGCCACCCCGTTTCACAGAATTGTACAAGTTGTTTGCAAATCGAATCATTTCGATATTCAGACTTTATTTGTTCAAGTCGAGTATTTGATGCAGGCAAATTACTAACTATGAAGTCAACGTAGGCGTTAGTTTCAGCCTGAAAGTCTCTGTCACTCTCAGAGTAATAAGTTAAAGGTGCTCTGGATAGAGCATCAGCAGTTAATAGATTCTTGCCAGCAACATGAACTATGTAAAAGTTGAATCTCATCAAACGCATTCTAAAGCGTTGAATTCTAGAGGGTAAATCTCCCAAGATTTTTGTGCTCATTAGTGGTACTAATGGCTTATGGTCAGTTTCAAGTTTGAATTGTGACCCAATTAAATAGCTACTAAAGCGTTCACAAGCCCAAGTGATTGTAAGGGCCTCTTTTTCTATTTGAGCATAGCGTTGCTCAGTTTCTGACATACTTCGTGACGCGAACGCCACCGGTCTCAGAGTGCTACCGTACTGCTGCCGTAGCACAGCACCTAGTCCAAATGAAGATGCATCTGCAGATACAACTATTTTTCTATTTGGATCATAATGTGCTAAAGTAGGTGAAGATATAATTTCTTGCTTGATATCTCTAAAAGCTGGTTCTTGATCTGTACCCCAAGTCCACGAGTTTTTACCTTTCAAAAGCTCACCTAATGGTTTTGATTGTTCTGCCAAATTTGGACTAAATTTGCCAAGCTGATTTGTCATACCGAGAAATCGTCGTATTTCTGTTACGCATTTCGGTGTTTCCATTTCAGTTATAGCTGTAACTTTTTCTGGATCAGGTCGGCAACCATTTTCGTCAACAATATGCCCAAGAAACCTTATGGATGGTCTCGAAAATTCACACTTTTCAGCGTTCAAAGTGATGCCGGCCTTTTCAATTGATTTCATGACCATTTCTAGTCTTTTGTCATGCATTTTCTGCGTTTCCCCAGAAACAAGAACATCGTCCATGTGACAGAGTGTTCCATCAAGTCGTTCCAGAGTTTCTGACATCCTTTTATGAAAATATTCAGGCGCAGAACTGATCCCAAATGAAAGGCGATTAAAATAAAATCTACCAAAAGGAGTAATGAAAGTTGTAAGGCCGCGTGATTCTTCTGACAGGTTTATCTGCCAAAAGCCCGAGTTTGCATCAAGTTTGGTGAAAAACATTTGTCTTTATTTGACATTCTCAAGCACACTAAGCCCAATTTCTTACAATAACAAATGACATGGGTTTGCTATTCTGGGAGCAAAAGAAAATTTCTGCAATATTTGCAATTCTAGCTAACGTTATTTTGCAGAGATTTATCAGTAAAATACATCATGCAAAGGGAATGTTATGAAAAGTCAATTAATTATGCCCAATAATCCGAATTACTTCCAGCAATAAAGACCTAGACAGACACACAACATTTAAATATCCCGATTAAATTTCAAACACACTCCGTATATACCGCACATTAGAGAACAAAATAGTATATGTTATGGTGGGACCGGAAAAAATGATTTTACAGCACACTTCAGGGATTATTGAATACAAAGTTTTGACTACCTGGGATATGATTTAACATCTACGTTTTGACAAATGGAATTTCACAACGTAGAATAAGCAACACAAGCATTTAAGTGCGATAATGGCCGTTACATTCTGTGCGTTTCTGAGTATATAATCGAATAAAAAAAAACATATTTACCATTGTCGATCAAGTACACATCAGTTTTCATTAGATCCAACACTGCAAAAAAGATAATTGTAAAACGATAATATATATATATATATATATATATATATATATATATATATATATATATATATATATATATATATATATATATATATACATCTTGTGAAGTTGTCACAGTTTGATTACAATAGACTCGTTGTCCTGAAACCTGTGTCATATCCAAACACGCGTTATTTGTGTTCGGGATGTATTAATATTACACCTGACGGATACAGAAGTTTGAAAAACGAATTAATGCGCCAATATCTACGAAGCTCCTCTGGCAAAAACCAACTTCGGAAGGCTCACAATATCAACTTCATTTCCCAGACTTTTTCCGTGGATCGAGTGCTGGAGGTTTCAGGTTTTTAGCCGGCCGGGTGATACAAAAATGACTCTAAAATTCTACTAACAGCTTGTTCGCTTGGCGTTCATCATTAAGAGGTTAGTTTGAGGACCCGTCGGAATGGTGTCAGGAGAATGTGTCTGAGTGGTGTTACGTATATATGATTTAAAATATCTTGATTTTCATTGTTTGTTTGTTAGTTTTGAATTATTAGTTATTTTTCATTACATACTCTTTTACTGTAAATGTATTCATTACATATGATTGTTTTTCTCCACTAAAGGAAAACATATGGCCGGAACTATTTTTTGGTAAACAAGTAAAACTGACCTAGATCCTGAGTTTGATTAAAGGTTAGTGCCTACCATATTAACGTTTTTGTTTCCTTTTAAATGATTGGTTGTTGTAAAGTTCAGGAAGGGACTAGTGACGAAGTAAACAACCTTTTATTATTAAAGGAGACCAGAAATTAAAAAACATTCCTTTTATGTTGGTAATTCTTTACTAATTTTAATTATTCTATAATGTTTATAAATTCAATATAGTAATCGGCTAGAGATTACACTGCGTAGAAGATAGCACGATTCCGTAAATTGCCGAAATTTTCAGAGTTGTCATGAGACAACAGATTACGTGGTCCCGTGAAGCAATATTAGCCATTCCTAGAATACAAGCAAAACATGGCAAGCGAGACAGACATAAGGAGACCAGATTTGGGTTGAACATATAAAGTTGAATCTGCTTCCAAGATATGAAAATAACTATATATGTTGAAGTATTTTTTAACAATGTGTTTAAGACCTAACAGCAGAAAAGTAAAGCAGTAAAAAGGTGCTCATATTTCATATTTTGTAATTTAAAAAACAAAACAATGTAATTTTAAGATAAATACTGATGCATTGTGTGCTGTGCAAAAATCTGATAATGATTAAGTGATTGTTCCCAATGCAAATATTAATTGCTTTCCCACAATGCAATAAATTCATTTAAGAAGGATGAGGTTCAATTGTATTACATGTAAATACCATATTCATTACCTACCCACAACACACACACACACACACACACACACACACACACACACTCTAAGGACTACTATCTTCTAACATATACATCCATGAGAGATAACACTGAATTACGGGCGGAGAGACTTGATCGAGGGCCGACTTGTCTGTGTAACACACAAGCACACACACACACACATAAATCTGCAAAGCGAAAAACATAAGTATTTTTATTTAAACATTAAGATGCTTCCTTCTTATGATTCAATTACAGGATAATTTACAGTTATCGTATTGACAAATCTGATAGTATAAACATGTCTCGTGAGAAAGGATTATGTGCTGAAAGTAATGTTTTAAGCACAGGCCCCGGGTTGATGACTTAAATAAACTCACTAGCCCTGACTGAAATTTCACACACCCGTACAGTTTATAACTGTTAACTCTCAAGCCGGGAGAAGAAAGAAGAAACTCTCAATTTGGGGGTATTTCCTCACCTACCTCCCTATCTCGTAATATCTTCTGACTTTTCGCAGAGTACTCCCGAATATTTCAATATGTCTGTCAATTTTCATTTCTCAGGAGAAGAAAATCCATATATTAAATAGATATCAAGCGTGCAATCAACAGATGCCATATTATATTTTAGCACTTGTGAATATTGTAGTGACGAAGTAATTAATATCACACGACAGTTATTGTCTTCAGTAAATAGATTAAGATTAAACATTATTCACGTAAATGTCAGATTTTTTAACCACTACAAAAGTACTGTAGTAAAGAAGATCGTCACCAATTAGTTTAAAACCCATGAATGATCACAATGAATGCTGAATAATTTTCTCTGCAAACAACATCTCTATTTTCGATAAAGAAACTCGGCCAATTAATATCTGAAAAACCTCTATCATATATGTAAAGTTTCATTACCATGATTAAATTAAAAGAAGGAATAAAACAAAACAGACGATGCAGTATATGTGTCCCCAAAGAACTAATTCAGAATAAATATTTTATTCAGTAAACAGTGTTACAGGTCTTAACATTAAAACGAAATGATATAAGTTGGGATATAAAATGTGGGAAAACAAACAAAAGTTGCCACATACATGTACGGTAACGTTTAACGGCAGATTTGAACTGTTAAAATGAAGTATTTGGCATCGAAGTTACAGCAAAATTGGGCATCGCTTTATTGCCAATCAATTTTTAGTGCTTACATACGCACTCTGTAGCACATAGTTTCTTCGAATTATGTCAGAGGGCCAGTCCTTTTCACAAGATAAGTGCAATGATTAGGAATAATTGTTAGTTTGTTACACTGCCATTATGTGTGTGTACTTACTTCTAACCTTTAGCTGTTATGCGGACCAGAATATAGAAAAGGGTCTTGTACTAGGGGATAATAAGGCGTATCACAGGGAGAAATGGCGTGTCCCATGGGCACTTGCACACTGGAGCAAGTGGGCGGGGTCAGCAGTCACCTCCCCCCATTTCTATTGTCAGCCAGATAATGTGAAATTTTGATTTTATATCTGACCTCTTTTTCTTGTAATCGCTGATATTTAAACTACCCAAGGAATATAGCTCCAATCATTACATATTACCGTTCATACATTATACGTGTACCAGGCATAGACTGAAAAGTTTTGTTGGGATTTTTATCATTCATTTTTTTAACTTGTTAAGATTACTGAACATTGTGTTTTCTCGAAACACGACCGTGTCAGGCGTTAATAATCTTTGTTTTCAAAGTAAAGCTACCATTTGATTAAAGTCAGATCTCAACTCCACATAGGACAGTTGTTACTTAATTTAGATTGTGACCTTGAACTTACATTTACTCATTTCATCAGCACGATCAGGTGTCGGGCTGTCATATTTTCATTATCACTGATGGTGTACATAAAGGATCTGTGAGTTGATTGTTGCATTTTTTGGTCACTTACTTGGCCTTCTGTCTTTTTTCGTAACTCATACCTTAGATACTTTTCCCCAGGATTTTAAATATCTATTGGTACGTCTGGAACAGTTTTAACTTTTAGTCTAGGCCTAGCATTTACGTATCCTAGAGCTGCTATAATTCAGGATCCGTTTCGTTACATTCCTTTGAGAAATGTAATTAACACAGAGTGCTGAATGGTGTTACACTGAAATCGACTAACTTGTAATACTGTATCCATACTTTCTGTATGCCTTTATCGTTTGGAAAAGAGAATAACACTGTTGTCCAGAGCCTTTTCTAAATGTCCTATTTACACCCGTAAGCAATGCAATACGGAAAATCTGGATTCAGGAGTCGCTACTATGACGTCACATCACGACAGTAATCGAAAAGGTGTGGAAATGTTGCATACGAGGTCAAGGAAATTCAACTACTAGAACATTTGCCAATATTTAAATATTGGCATTGCGGTCGAATATGATATATCAGAATAAGGTTTTCTTATATAGTGCTGTTAGTATTCTATATTTCCATGGGTTTCTGGTCTCCTTTAAAGTAAAACTGATAGGTTCTAGTAAGAGTCATTTTAGGAGTACGTGATATAAACGATCACGTGACTCCATCCTCACTCCTATGTGATTTTGCAATTTGGCGAGGTTTTCGAAACCGAGTTGTAGAGAAATATACTTTGGTTTGGGCTTTAAAAACAACGTTAAGTCAGTTTTTGTTGTTGTTGCAAGGCTGTTTTATCCATGTTAACTTTCTTTCAATTCATTTGAATTTTAAAGGAATATTTCGTATCTCAGGAACTATTTAATCTGCTCATGGAGACTTCGTGGACAAAGAAAATTTATCTAACTTTATTCGAATTTCCAATACCGAAGTTTTTAATATTGTGAATCTGCAATGAACCGAATATAAACACAAAACAGATTTCAGGATCCGTTATTGTCTTCCACTTTGCATTTTGAAACAGGACTAGAAGTTGAATTTACTAGAATGTAAATACTGTATTTTAAAAGGATTGGAATCCCACATTTGGTAGTTGAGATAGTCGTAACATCCATTGCATACGTCAACACGAACGTGGCTTATTTTTTCTATATTCTTGATTGATGCAGTGTTTATCACATACATAAATTTGATTCTTATGAACTTCTTTAAATTCTGTGATGTTAAAGACTTACATACTAAGTGCAGCTAATCATTTAGTGGTACAATATCTCCACCGGCCTATATACATATACGGTTCCTTATATATAATGCGTTATATTTTCTATGACCGTTTCATTTGTCCGACAATTCTTTCTGAACTGTCCTGCGGGGTTACCTCAGTGTGACATAGAACTGTTTGCATCCACGCTACTGTTTATGTGAATGGCACCCATAGACATATCTCCAGCGAATTTTCTAAGCGTAACGAAAGATTAGAATATTTGTCTAGACATTTCGATTTCATGCACACCTCCCCCCACGATCGAATCCCGAGGATTCGGGTGCAAACCACGTAATTCCAACGTGATGGAAGATGTACATGAAACGCGTTTGGGCTGGCACACTCACTTTATATAGCGAAACCTTATTTATCGATACCGTCGGTAATTTACCCGTTACGAGATTCGAACTACTGACTCTCAGCATGAGAATCAGCTACGTAACTGATTACACTATATCCAAATCTTACAAATAAATAATTTGGAAATTTTATATATATATATATATATATATATATATATATATATATATATATATATATATATATATATATATATATATATAAAATCTGAAATAAATATATATATACCTAAAAATAACTAATGAATTGGTGTGACGTTTTAAAAAATGTATTTCTTAAATCTAATTGCAGGAAACATACGGATGAACCCTGAATCCTGATAAATTCATTCAAGCAAAGATGAATCTTAGCCAATTCTGTTAAACAAAGATAATATTTTTGAAATACGTAAATAATTACCCCTCCCGCTGATTACCATAATCGTCAGTACATACATACTTAAAAATCGCAGGAAAAATACAAAAATAAAATATACATTCTGACACATTTAGTCAAACAAAAATAATATTTCTTAAATTACGTAATTCATTTACAATTCCCCGATGAAATTAAAGGAGTTAACTCCAACAACCATTTTACGAGAGAGACTGAAAAGTAGCAGCTAATGTTTAATGTTGAAGGTAATAAAATATCAAAACTGATTAATTATTGTACAATAACAAATGGACGCCACTCTAGTTTGTTCTGTTCGTCCTCTCCCTATTTCTGTTTAGAGACATTTTTTTCTAGGTTTTGTAAAAGGTTTTTATTGAAGAAATAGACGCCGCTATAGTTTGGTCTGTTCGCCATCTCCCTATTTCTGTTTTTTTTTTTTTTTACACTATTTTTGTTTTGGTCTCGTAGGAGGCCTTAGTTTGACAAATAGACGAGGTCTGTTTACTCTCTCTGCGTAGGAGGCTTTAGTTTCACAAATATCTGAGATGGGTTAGCCCTCTTCCTCTAGAGTCCTTATTTTTGTTCGAAAAATAGGTGGGTTCAACCTCTCTGCTGCTTATGCAATCAAGATGAGATTTTGAATTTATTCCATGAAATACATGCTACAATTAAGGCACATACAGCATAACTAAAACTATAAGTAGGGAAACGATATTGACGACAACACCTTTACAAATTGTTATTTATTTTGTACTCCACGCTGAATGTGTAAGAATTTAATATACGGTAGCAGAACACAATCATCATTAGTTTTAGGCTGAATGAAAACACCTGTTTACTTCTTCAAACTTGTATTGATTCATACTCTCTGCAATATTATTGAGTAAGTGTAAACAGTGTTATAGTTTTGACACGGAAATGAAAAGTATACAACTGAAGGGATGCTATAAAGACGCATAAGTCTGAAAATACCATATTGCTTTTTAATATAAATTTCTTTGCGTTGTTCTTTATTTAGATGCAAAAATGACGTGTCTTGGAAGAATGCTTCTTGGGATGCTGCACAATTATGGCAATCACTTCATCTTTCGTTTCTAATGTTTAAAAATTTCCCTTATTTTAATATACTTATTCATCGTCCATTTTCAAGTGCAATAACGGGTGCAGAGTTATCGACAATTTAAAAGCAAACACAGACAATGAAAATATGGAAGAAGGGCTTAGAGTAGCGAATGTTGTCTTGCTAGGAGAACTCTACAAACATTTTGGTCTGGTGTATATTACTATAGATTTGCTAAGGAGGATTAACTTTAAATCGTCATGTGTTTCACGTAGTGCACTTGTTTCTGTATGATATGAACTATTTCGTTTTACCTGGAAGATATCTCACGATAAATGGTAGCTACTCAACCGTTCCTTTTCTTTTTATTTTATAGATCTTGTCGGTTTTATTTTGTTTATCCATTTGCATTTCTTCTGTAATATATCATTGTTGTAGACGCGATTCATCAAATCTTTAAACATAACTTTAGACTTTATTTTGGATTGTTTCCTAGTGTAATAAATTCTGCTTATTCCCAGTGCCTGGCTAGACAGGATGTTTTATTTTATATGGTGTGCGGTATGTTTGTATACATGAATGTGACTTCTAAGGAAACAATAACTGTATCTTGGAGTAGCGGTCACTTCCTTTCCCTTATATGAGATACCGACTTGCGTATTTTATTTAGGATTGTCATTTGAAGACGTGTGCTCTCATTACAATGTCCATCCGGCTTTCCCGTTTTGGTAGATGTTTAGTAGAGTATAACATGTTCCCGCTATTCCGTTTTCTGGGCTTAAATAGATGATGAATTGATGATCAATGTATCAAATTCATCAATGATCTTAGAGTTTCACAAAAGTGATTACTAACTATAAATGATTGGTGTAATATTATGACTTGATGTTAATAAAGGTGGAATAACAAAAAATGTTATAAGAAATGTTAGTGCAGCAGGATCATATATTTTAGAATTTTATATATTTATGTGTGAATTAGGCAACATTACGTATTTTATTATGTTGTATAATTAATTCTGATTGGTAATTGAAAAAAAAACAGCAGTTGCAATTACTGCGTTGCGCTCATATTACATACATTTGGACTATTAGTACACATTTAAAACGTCATATATTTTGCTCATATATATTGCAAAAAATCTAATGCATTTCCTTGATATATTTTAGCACACTTACTAGGTTAACAGTCTGCATATTCGTTTTAATGCAGGTACAAAATTTACGCTTTCGTTTAGATTTATTTGGTTCACTATCTTTTTATATAGGTAATAAATACATGTACGAGGTAGTAAGTCATTCTTGTTGGATGTACTGGGAGCTCAATGTAAACATGCAAAACAGTAATGCGCTGCTGACGGTATTGTTATGTATATTTGAAGAAAATGTATTTTCTTATATTTCTAGGGTGCAAGAAAAGGTTGAGAAATAATCTAATAAAAGCATCGTAGACGGCATTGATTTAGAATGTAAGAATTCATAACAACTGTTGCCAGTAGGCATATTGTTGTGATGAGGATATTTATAAAATGTCAAATATTGTTTGATCAATAGGGAGAGACATGTTTTATATGAGTGTTAGTGTAGGACAACCTTTAAATGGACAGGAAAATAAAAGTCGATGATAACATGAGAGCTGCGAGAAGAGTTTCATACAGTTGATTAAGAACTTAATTCAAGGATGCCTATGTTTGAAACTTAAAAAAACCACCCTCCTGCGGGTTTGGGGTTGTAGAATTGTCCTGACGTGCCTCACTACGTGTCGTAAGAGGAGACTAAGTAGAGGCAACCGATTTGCCGTGTGTTGCGACCCGTGTCGGGGGAGGAAAGGATCCTGGTAGTTGAGAGGAGGCTTTTCCGATGCAATACACGTCTTTGGCCTCAACTTCTCCTAAACGGGTGGTCTAGATTGGCCCTGTCTCGACACATAGGTTGGTCACGCCGAGCCCTAGGAAGTCTTTATTTACTTCCTAACCTTCCCTATCTTTCTTGTATCTCTCTTGATACCACCGTTTCCCCTACATTCTACTCTTAAGCTTTTCCTTTCCCACGTTTTACAAGACGTCGTAAAAGGCGGTGACTTAACGGGTTAATAGGGAGATAATTTTACGGCTACTAGAAGGAGACTTCAAGGGTTAATCCTAGGTAATTTTATCTACTGAGCATAGCATCTGTGTATCCCTGGCACTTGAAAAGTGTCCCCTCATTGGGTTCCATGGTGGGCGGAGAGAATGGATGCTGAAATGTTTGCAAACAATCGTGCCAAATTTCAGACAAAAAACAACAAACGTACCAAACCACTCTTTGTCTCTGATGATGAACCATGTGCTGTGGAATCATTTCTACGCTTCATGGTTATTCCGTGAAAGGATGACTCAAAACCACTTTCTGCACCGTCGCCATTTGTAATAGACAAGACGATTTCGGGATCTAATGGCACGCCAAAAATTGTCAGCAAAATTGAATCGGGTTGCATTCTTGTTGCGTGTGAGCAAAAAAGTCAAACGGAAAATATCAAAACATGAAAACATTCTTCGACATTCCAGTTACCTCATTCGCTCACACTACAATGAATAGGTTCAACGGCGTGATGCGGTGTCGTGACTTTGCTCGAGTCAACGACACAGATATCATCGAAGGGATAAAACATGAAGGTGTCACTTCAGTGCGTAGAATACGTATCAAACGTAATAACAACAAGAAGGACAACTACACATTTGTACTCACCTTTAACATATCAATAGTACTCTAATTGATCAGAGTTGGGTTTTTGCACGTTAAGGTCGAGATATATTTATTCAAACCCCCTTCGATACTATAAGTGTCAAAAATACGGCCATCACGAAGACCGATGTTTCCTTAGTGAAAATATGTGGCCGATGTGGAGACCGTTCTCATCAGGAATCTGATTGTAGATCAAATCCGCATTGGGTCAAATGTGGCAAGGAACATCACGACAATTCCATGGATTGTGATACTTGGAAACAGGTGACGGAAATTCAAAGGGTAACGTTTACATCCAGCATTCTTTATCTAGAGCGCAGAAAACGTGTCCAGGCAAAAACATCCCTTGCTAGCGTATCGTACTACACTGTTGTGAAATACAATCCGAAAATCACGAAGTACGTTCAAACGCAGACGGATATACCCGATACAACAAAAAGTGCCAATATCCCTCATTACCAAAAACAGAAAAACACAGCATCAACACACAGATCATTCCATAACACCCCACCACTAACATCCCAAAGAAATAAACACAAGTCACAAACAAATAAGCAGCAAAAGGGATCAGATGATCTCATCAAACTTTACAACAGGTTTGGAGACATAGATAACGTGGATGCAGAAGAAACTGCTCCATCTGCTCAAGGTTGCTCGAAAACAACTAAAAAACAAATAAACTCCTGTACTTCCGCAAGACAAATAAAATCACAAATTGCCTCCGCAAATGGTTCAACCTAGCTCAAGAATCTCCTGTTACGTATATTTGATATAAGTCATTTATATTTATTTTTATTGTTTGTTTGTCAGATTCAAGTTTGACATTTTGGGTTTAGGATTCATTCGTTGGGAGGTGACCTGTACTTTACAAAATAAACACCAGGTGTTGCCCTCATTTCTGACCTGGCTTTAGAGTTGTAAACAAGCTATTAAAATGATTATTTGGTTCCAAAGACATTATGGAGCTTTGTATAAACATATTTCTATTTTTATTTGGGTCATACGGTGTGTACGTGTTTTTTTAACGTAAATTTGTTCTAAAAGATTCTAGAAGATCATGTGACTCCTTTCTTGTTTACGTAAAAACAGATATATAAATTATGTTTTGAGAGCGAACTATTTAGTAGAACTTGGGCTGTTAGAATATTACGTTGTGTTGTTTTGAGTTATTTTAAATTACCTTGTATTGGAAATTATTTCAATTCGTTTGGATCAAGAGGAAATATTTTGTTATTTATCTGAAAAGGAATTGTGCTCATGGAATTTTATTACCAAGAACTGACTTCATCAAGTGACATTGTCTTCCATCTGGATACTTCGATGGGATTCGCACTTGGAATTATTTGGACATTTTATTTCCAGGACGTTTGCAATTTCACCAGTGGATTAAATTTTGAATTATTTTTGGATTAATTTTGGAATTGATTCTTAAAACCGTAAGTTTATTTTTTCTTTTCTGGAAAATATTTGTGCTCAATAAATTGTTTATTAAGTTTTACAAGCTTGTTATTTTCACTCTTTCTATGTTACTGTTTATTCGAGTCTAAGCACGTAACACTCCAGCTTAACTTTATAATGAAGAACACCATCATACAATGGAACTGGCGAGGACTTAAAGCTAACTACAATGATATTCTTCTATTTTTAGATTAACACGATCCTGCAGTACTATGTTTACAGGAAAACTTCCTGAAAGAGACGGATAACATTACATTAAAAACTTATTCCTGTTTCACACATACTTTCAAAACGCTGTCAGGGCCTCGGGATCAGTCTCTGTTGTTATGAACACTAGAGCCTCTCACAGTCATCCCTTTAAATACAAATTTACAAGCCATTGCTGTAAGCGTCACTCTACATAGAATGATTACCTTTTGTTCCATTTACTTACCACCATACACCAACCTAGTACTACACGAATTAGACAATCTTGTTCACAAAAAGTAGAAGATTTCATTTCTAGACAGGATCTGTGTTTATATAACACTACATCACAGATATATTTACACCATGCGACGGGTACATACACCTGCATAGTTTTGACAATTTACACTCCTTCCTGCTTTTATACTATGAATAGAAGGTCGCTGATGACCTTCAAAGCAGTGATCACTTTCCACTCAACCTTAAAAATAACTCTAAAATTGATGACGCAATTCCACAATGGAATATAAAGAAACCCGACTGGACTACGTTTGAAACACTGTAAAACTAGACTAAATAATGATACAGTATTCAACGCTGTTAATGCATATACAACATTTTACTTCAAAACATTGTGTAACCAAGGAATGCAAAGAAGCTATTAGAGAACGCCAAGAAGCATTAAATAAATTCAACAATCGTCCAACGCCCGAAAATGTAAACAAATATCGTATTAACCGGGCTAAAACTCGCCGCACAATCAAAGAATCTAAATGTACATCATGAAAAAAAAATATTTCTTCTCTAAACGTTCGTTCCTCAATGAAACAAATTTAGGACACTATTCGAAACATAAATGAAAAGAGGAAAAACAATTCTTTCCGACACCTGAAAACAAGCAATAACAATTTCAGCTCAAGATGTGACATATCAAATATTCATGCAGACAGTTTCTCAAAAAAAAATCCTCATTATTTAATTATTCAGAAGCAATCCGAAGATTAAAACATCAAAAGGAAACGTCACGTTTAAAATTCACATCCAACAACTCTAAGAGCTATAAGCAGCCTGTTTTCACTTTTTTGAGCTTAGGGAGGCTTTAGATAAGGCCATGATGCATCCACTGGGCCTGATGAAGTACATGACCAGTTCTTGGAACACCTCCCAGAATCATCACTAACATCTCTTCTGAAAATCGTTAATGATTTTTGAATTGCTGGTAATGTACATAAGAGCTGGAAAGAAGCAACAGTAATACCAATTCCCAAACCAGGTAAAGATATTGAATATCCTAACAGATATCGGCCCATTGCACAGACAAGTTGTGTGTGCAAACGAATGGAACGACTGATTAATTCTAGGTTTGTATGGTACTTGGAAAGTACCGATTCAATATGTCCTTTCCAAAGTTTCTTTCGTTATGGTCGTAGCACCAACGATCATCTGGTTACACTGGAAACAGTTATTTGCGATGCATTTATCAAGACGGAACATTTAGTAGCAGTCTCCTTTGATTTAGAAAAGGCAAATGACACAGCATAGAAGTAATGGTTACTAAATGACTTGCACGATCTGGATCTAAAAGGACGTCTGCCCTCTTTCAAGTCAAATTTTCTCTAAAACAGAGAATTCAAAGTACGAGTAGGCTCAATCCTCTCAGGTATGCATGATCAGTAGTATATTTGTAATGCTATTTAACAAAAAAAAATTAATAGCACCACCAAGTGTTTAGCTCCCAGTGTGGATTGCTTAGTATACATTGATGTTTTTTTAAAAATTTGTTATCGATCAAAGCACATGCATACAATCGAAATACAACTGCAAAAAAATGTCAACAAGATTCAAACTTGGGCCAGTACTAACGGTTTCAAATTTTAAAAATCGAAAACAGCATGAATGCATTTCTGTCAGTTGCAAATACATCATGATGACCCTAAACTCACGCTAGACGGAACATTTATTCCAGTTGTTGAGGAAAGTTTTTGGGTGTTATCTTCGACAGAAAACTTTATTTCCACACATCAAGAATTTGAAAGCTAAATACTTGAAAGCTTTAGATCTACTCAAAGTAGTTGCCCACACTGACTGGGGTGCTGATTAAGAAAGTCATCCTCAATTTGTATAGTACATTTATCCGCTCCAAACTAGACTATGGATGCGTTTTTTATGGTTTAGTTAGAGAAACGTATTTGAAACTGCTTGACGCAATTCATCATCAGGAAATAAGACTCGCTCTGAGAGCATTTATGACATCTACATGTGAAACCCTTCTCGCGGAAGCGAATGAACCACCTTTATCGCATCACAGAGACATGCTTTCTGCACAGCACGCTCTCAAATTAAGATCAAACCCTCTGAACCCTGCTCTTTTTAGCTGTTTTGCAGCTCAAATACAAAACGTTATACAAAAACAAACCAAATGCCATACCTTCATTTGGCATCAGAATATCATTCAGCCTAGACTGTATCAACATTAATCTCGATACAGTTCAAAAAACGTTTGTCTTGGAAACACCACCTTCTTTCAAGCAACCCAAAATAATTTTTACGTTACACCATGAAGAAAAAAATCTGAGATAAACCCTTCCGTCTTTCAGAACTCTTATCATGAACTCCTCATCGAATTTAGAATCTACACTAGAATTTATACTGATGGATCAAAGGATGACGAAAAGGCTGCTGCAGCCTTCGTTAGTGGCAAACACATAACACTAGTTCGTTTTTTTATAGCCTAAATCAGAAAAATAGACCTTTCTCTGACATTTATTGAGAATACAGTTATTTTAAATAGTATTATCTTCTATGAATCATTATCAGGGTTTCAGTCAAAACACAATAGAAAACTGGAAACCCATTATTAACCAATCTCCTGGGCAAAAAATGCAGAGCTTTGTACCTCGTACAATATAGTGTACTGTTGATTACCTAGCCATATTGGTATTAAAGGTAACGACGAAGAAGATTGCGCTGCTAAAATGTCTCTATCCCAAGAACAATCTGATTTTAAATTATCGTTTACTGATTTTAAACCTCGTATCAAAACGTACCTATGCCAGAAGAGATAAGCATCATGGACTGATGCAGGGAATAACAAACTTCACGCCATCAAACCAAGCCTTGGAGAATAGACTCCCTCCTACAGAAGCATCCGTAGGGAGGAGGTAGTCATTGCAAGAATCAGAATTGTTCATACATACATAACCCACTCCCACATACTAAAAGTTGAAGATTCACCAGACTGCGTTATTTGCAATGAACAATTACTGCTAAGCAGTTTATGACCGAGTGTCCGACCTGCAACCTACGCGTCGTAAGTATTATAATGTATATTACATGAAGGAACTTTTTGATACTATACATATCACTTGTATTGTAGATTTCCTGAATGAAGTAAATCTCTATTTTCAACTACAACTTGTATACCATCATCTAGAGTATTTTTATCTAATGTAAATACCGCCCCTTATTCTCAACAGATTTTCAACTGTACTCATCACCATACACCATTTACATCTCACGTTGATTGGTAAGCTTCATATTTTACTGTTACTAACATCTTACCATTTTATTATGACCTATTTGTGTTTTGATATCGCTGGTCGATATTAAACCCTTTAGTATTTTAAAACATATTTAAATACATCCTATTGTATGGCGTTCAATAGCATTCAAATGCTGGTGCGCCGTTAAAAATCAATCAGTCAATCATTCAATCAATCAAAAAAATAAATATCCTTTCACTTCGTTAGCTCTGATCTCACTTAACATGATTCCTGCGAAAGTCCACCGAATGCATTTCATTCCCACCTTATGATTATTAGAAACAGTAGTAATCCTGATAAATGACATGTATGCTTAGACGTTGGACTGTGGTTGTTCCTCGTGTTCGTGAATATATTTGTATGTCTTTGTAAATGTGTGCCTCGGTTTTGCAAAAGGAACACCTACCTTTCTTAAGTGTCATATTCGCTGGAAAAAGAGAATTGTAAAAAGATATTTAATATTACATTATAACATCATTACAACAATAACACACGTTGTAGACTTTCAATAATATCAATATTTCCAGGCAGTTAAAGACTCTGCTGTACGTTGGAATCAATTACATAAATGTGAAATGTATGTATGTATGTATGTATGTATGTATGTATGTATGTATGTATGTATGTATGTATGTATGTATGTATGTATGTATGTATGTATTATCCGCATCATTTCATATATGTCTTTGTAAATGTGTCTCGGTTTTGCAATCGGTAAAAATCAATCAATGAATCAATCAAAAAAATAAACATCCTTTCACTTCGTTAGCTCTGATCACACTTAACATGATTCGTGCGAAAGTCCACCGAATGCATTTCATTCCCACCTTATGATTATTAAAAATAGTAGTAATCCTGATAAATGACATGTATGTGTAGACGTTGGACTGTGGTTGTTCCTCGTGTTAGTGAATATATTTGTATGTCTTTGTAAACGTGTGTCTCGGTCTTGCAAAAGGAACACCTACCTTCCTTAAGTTCCTTCTTCGCTGGAAAAAGAGAATTGCAAAAAGGATATTTAATTAATATTACATTATACGCATCATTACAACAATAACACACATGTATGTAATAATATCAATATTTCCTGGCAGTTAAAGAATGCTGTAAGTTGGAATCAATTACATAAATGTGAAATGTATCTATGTATGTATGTATGTATGCATGCATGCACGCATGCATGCAAGTATGTATGTATCTGTATTATACGCATCCTGATATATATGTGTTTGTAAATGGGTTTCTGTTTTTGCAAAATAAACACCTACCGTTTATCTCTGATATGGAAAGAAGATTCGTCGCTGAAAAAAGAGAATTGTAAAAAGATATTCAATTAATATTACATTATAACATCATCACAACAATAAAAGACGTTGAACACTTTTAAAAGTAGCAATATTTCCTGACAGTTAAAGAGTCTACGGTAAGTTGGAATCAATTGGCTTTTAAATACTTTCTATAAAGACTTAAAAAAAGGAGAAAAATGTTCCATCCTGATTTTACTTTTAGTGCAAACGATGTGTGGTCTAATGAAAATTACCGTGAAAGGTGTGGTCATTGTTCACTGGGATTCCCATCAATGGTAATTAGAGCTCCATCCGGTTTTCCCGTTATCGTGAATTTTTAGTCAAGGATAACATTTTCCCGCTATTGCATTTTCTGGGCTTAAGATGAACTGATGGACACTGTATCCGGCTCACCAATAATCTTAGAGTTTCACAAAATCAATTACCAACTTTAACATTTTGGTTTATTATTATGATTTGATGGATCATATATTTTAGAATTGTATATATTATTCTTGTAATTAGGCAACATTGCGTATTTTATTATTTTGTATAATTAATGCTGATTGATAACTTAGAGAAAGTCACCAGTAGCAATTAGTACGTTGCGATCATATTATTTTACATTTACAATTAGCAAATTAGGCAGAATTAAAAAACATCCAAGTTATTGCTCATTTGAGCAATAAGACTTCCTAATTAATGTTCATGCTAATTCTGTATATTATAACAGGTAATAAGCAATTGTCCCATTGGTTACTTACTAATAGTTGTTTGTTCAAACTAAATGGGGCGAACAACATATTAGTGATAAATTAGTGCTGTTAATAGGATTGCTATGTGCTTTTGTAAATGTACATTTTTGATCTACGTTTGTTTGTTCTTTTATATAAACTATTAGCTGTTAAGGGATGAAATATATAATCAGCTTCAATTACCACCTGTGATATCATTTGCGTGATATTATTATAAGGTTGTACATTGCAGAAACTTTTCACATAATGACCAACATTGAATGGAGAATTGCAAAAAAGATATTTAATTAATATTACATTATACGCATCATTACAACAATAACACACATGTATGTAATAATATCAATATTTCCTGGCAGTTAAAGAATGCTGTAAGTTGGAATCAATTACATAAATGTGAAATGTATGTATGTATTTATGTATGCATGCATGCACGCATGCATGCAAGTATGTATGTATCTGTATTATACGCATCCTGATATATATGTGTTTGTAAATGGGTCTCTGTTTTTGCAAAATAAACACCTACCGTTTATCTCTGATATGGAAAGAAGATCCTTCGCTGAAAAAAGAGAATTGTAAAAAGATATTCAATTAATATTACATTATAACATCATTACAACAATAAAAGACGTTGAACACTTTTAAAAGTAGCAATATTTCCTGGCAGTTAAAGAGTCTACGGTAAGTTGGAATCAATTGGCTTTTAAATACTTTCCATAAAGACTTAAATAAAGGTGAAAAATGTTCCATCCTGATTATACTTTTAGTGCGTGTGTATTTGTGTCTGTGTGTGTCTGTGTGTGCGTGAGAGACAGAGAGACAGAGAGAGAGAGAGTGAGAGAGAGAGAGAGAGAGAAAGAGAGAGAGAAGGTGTGTTACTTGTGTATCGAGATATTAGATCTTGTAGACACGACCCAAGAAAAAGAGAATTGTAAAACGATAATGAATTAATTAATTAAGAATTTTTAAAAAAAATCAATTGTCCGCATCCTTTACTAAAATCAAACACTTTGCACACTTTCATTAAAAGCATAAGTCCTTGCAGTTAACGAGTCGACGTCAATTGAAAATAAAAAGACTTTGAAATACATTCCAGGTAACCTTAAACAATTAGGAGAAACATAATCGATCTCGAATCTAATTTTGCTACAAATTATAATGACAAATAATATATTGCACCTTTGTGGAAACGTGGACACTTTTTGTGATTTACGCATAGTCACAACACAGTCGAAACAGTTAGGAAGGACTGAACACCGCAACTTAAATGTGTTTCAAGTTTGACAAGCTTGATATCGGTCTTAGTTTGGAATCTAGATGTAAACATGTCCAGAATTATATACCATATACTATATTCAAGCATGAAAAGACAAAAAAAGTTTTGAAAATTTAATACATACATTTTAAAATGCACTGGTAGAAAGAATGAAAATGTTTGTGGTCTTTCAAATATAACAATATTTCGTAGCAGTTAAAGATTTTATGGTAAGGTGGAATGAATTGACGTTTATATGTTTAGTAGAAAACGTCAGATAGGAGAAAACCCAACACAATATAAGTTCATTTCGGACGGACTGAAAATCGGAAATTATGTGCTTTTCGATTTGCTTAAGGTTGCTATGAGTCTTGATTCGGAGACCGTACTAAACAATGTTTAGATGTATCTACTATAATAATATTGAAGCATGAAATTATAAAAATATATACGCATTATATGCATAGCTAATAGCACTGGTGTAAAGTTTAACAAGAAGACTTATCAACGTTCAGCAATTAGATTATTATGATGATGTGAAGTTGATAGAAATTAATAACACTAAGCATTCGTTATCATAAATGTTCGTTTCTTATTGATCGATATTAGGACCCCGTTATATATAACTTGTAAAGGCTAGTTAATGCGCAAGATTCTCTGAATCCCTTCTAGCAAAACAAACATCGACAGATGCATAGTTTTAACATTGTGTCTTAGTTATAACAGTTTAACTTAAACCTGCCGTCACTCTTTACACAAATGTCACTATTTATTTTCATATTTAATTAAACTTAATAGACCTACAACATTGTTTTCTAGTAGCTCAAGAGTCTATTGTAAGCTGGAATCAATCGCCTTTTAAATACTTTCCAGACGTCAGATAGAAGGAGAAAAATATTCCAAGCTGAATCTATGTATAGTCTAAATTATAATTGCAAGAAATACATTCCCCCTTCATGGAAATATGACAATTTCTTGTGTTGTTGGCATTTTCACAACACAGTTGAATCTCAGTTAGCAAGAATTGAAAATCATACATTTGATGCTTTTTCAGTTTTACAAGGTTGATATGTATCTTAACTTGCAAACTAGATTAAAGACTGTTCCGATGTATCTACCATACAATATATTCAAGTCTTAATAGATATATTGCTTTGCATATTTAATATATGCACTGTATAAGGCACTGGCCTAAAGTTTAACAAGTACAATTATGAACTTTCAGCAATAGGCATATTATGATGATGCGATGCTTATTTACGTTTTATTACAATAAGCTCTCGTTTTTAGAAACATTAGTTCCGTATCCCGCCAGACGTTGATTGTGTAGGCATTTATCAATATTAAACCTCACGGACAGATACTTTTGAATGTCTTATTAATGTGCCAAATGATCCTTTCTAGAAACAAACAGATACACGCTATAAGCATTGTTTGTTAACTGTAACTGATTTATATTTGTATGGGTGTGTGATATGGATTGTTAACGTACCTTTAACACTTTTTCAGGAATATCGCTACGATATCAACACTGTGACAGATTTTAGTGATGCCTAGCACTGGGGCATAATTATAAGTTATTGCATTTGTATGGGAAAATGAGAACGAATATTTCGGATAGAATAATGCACGACTTTTGTTGTGGAACTTATAAATGCAAGTAATACATGCCCCCCACCTTATGGAAAAGTGCACACTTCTTATGAAGTTGTCATAATTTGATTACATTAGACTCATTGTCTTAAAACTTGTGTCATATCCTAACAAACGTTATTTGCGTAGGGATTTCTTAATATTACACCTTACGGAATGCGAGTTTTGAAAAACTAATTAATGCTCCAAAAATTACGAATCTCCTCTGGCAATAACAACTTCGACAGACTCACAATATCAACTTTGTTTCCCAGACTTTTTACGTGGATCGAGTGCGAGTGGTTTCAAGTTCTAAGCACGGCCGAGGCATATAAAAGACTGTAAAATTCTACTAGCAGCTTGATCGCTTGGCGTTCATCTTAAAGAAGTTAGTTTAAGGACGTGTGGGAATGGTATCAGGAGAATGTTTCATGTTTCTTAGTGGTGTTACGTACATCTGATTTAATATATATATATTGATTTTCATTGTTTGTCAGTTGTAAATTATTTATTATTTTTCATTACATGCTATTGTAATATAAATGTATTAATTAGAGATGATGTTTTTATTTTCTCCAGAAATTCAGTTGGCCTGAACAATTCGTTGGTAAACATGGAAAATTGTTCTAGATCCTGACCTTCATTTAAGATTAGTGCCTACCATGTAAATGTTTGTTCTTTTTTAAATGACTGGTTGTAGTCGAGTTCAAGAAAGGTCTAGTGATGAAGTAAAGAACCTTTAACTCTTAAAGTTAAAATGATAGGTTTTCGTAAGGGTCATGTTAAAAGTACGTGATATAAATAATCACTTGACTCCTTCCTTGCCCCATCGTGATTTTGCAGTTCCCGGATTTGTTCGAAACTGCGCTTTAAAATACGATATAAGCTTCGTTTTAGTGAAATATAGTTAGTGTTTTTATTTTAAAAATGACGAAAAGTCAGTTTCTTTTGTTGTTGCCAGTTTGTTTTATCCAAATTAACTTTCTTTCAATTAATTTGGATTTAAAAGGAATAAATCCAATCTCAGGAATCATTTTATGTGCTCATGCAGACTTTTGAGACGAAAAACGTTTATCTAAATTTTATTCGAATTTCCAACACATTAGAGTTGAATACTGTGAATCTACAATGAACTGGCGGTACAAAGAAAGCAGATTTCAGCATCCGTTATTGTCTTACACTTTGTATTTTGAAACAAGTTTCGAACCTGAATCTATTAGAACATTTCATTACTAGGACTTTTCTAATTTAATTCGTGGATTATTCTTGGATTGAATTTAGATTTGATTCTTTACACAGTAATACGTTTTCCATTTTTACAAGCTTTTACCAGCCAGCGATAAATTGTTTCTTTTCACTCTTTCTTTGTTACCGTTTATGAGAGCGTAGACTTGTAACAGTGGGATATGACGCCCATATTCTCGAGAGCACTTTTAACTGTCACACTGCAGTGCTCGTAATGATAAACATTCGTGGAAAGGTAAACAACACCTTCTCGTAAACATGGCAAAGATATTATTTGTACATTATATATGTATTAATTGCATGAAAATCAAGTATGAAATGTGACTAAAGTAGCGTTTTATATCATGTTCTCCACCACGCTGTTTGTAAACGTTTGAGTCTTTCCTGTTATATGATGAAATATACTGCTATTTTCTTGTCTAATTGATGAATAGGGTAATACGAATAAATTAACATTAACCAGTTGGGTAAAATACATATTTAAAGTCGCCATCATTTTACATGCATAATGACGTCAAACAAATTACTGTAGCTTTTCAAGATAAGCTGCAATTGTTAAAATTAGTATATTATCTTTGGTATATTGCGTTCCTAAATTGCATTCGAGATAATGCATTATTATAAGAGTACTCTTATTGCTCTTTCATTGTGTGGAAGAGTCGTCTGCTCTCAGTCAGTTTAATAAATATTTGCTTTCCACAAAGAAAATAGGCTTAATAAATAACTAATCCTTATATTCAAATGGCAACGTTTGTTAAAGAGAACATAGCTGAAAATTAATTTTTTAATATGTTACGTGTGGCTTTTTTTTATCTATATTCTCGATTGATGCAGTATTTATCACATACATATATTTGAACTGCTTCAAATTCTGTGAACTTAACTATTCATATACTAAATGCAGTTAAACATTTTCGGGTACAATAGCTCCACAGGCTTATATACAAATACGATCCGTTATATATAATGCGTGATATTTCATCTCTCAAATGATGTTTAACCTGTACTTACATATACCAATTTCTGCTAACCTGCTCCCTTCCTTCATAATATAAATATAATAGAGCCCGGAATTATCAGTAATGTGAAATATTGTACGGAAGTTAGAATAAAGCTTTATGGAAGGGCAGTTCATGTACCTGCCACCATACAAGTATTGAACAACTTGTCAAAGATGGAGAAATCAGTGACACCTCAACACCACAATGGAGGACAACCTTGAATGAACAATTTAATTTGAACACGTGTGTCGATTTCCTGGAACATGGCTATACGTCTTTACGTCCCGATGTAGTCGTTTCCACAGAGTCAAGGACAAGTAGCCGTTGTGTCGACTGCACCTTGGAAGGATATGCATGTTGACGTCCACGGAAGAACATTTATCTAGTATGCAGAGCTGATGGACATGTTCAAAAACCGGGCAACGATATAATCGTTGCTCCCAGAAGATGTGTGTAGTAACAGCTTTCCTTCTTAATTGATCTTGAATATATTTATATATTCTGTGGATTGGGTATCACAAGAAGAAACAAAAGTGGACGTTCGTCCACTGGGAAAATCTGTTAATGGTGATGGATAAGCGTGAGGTCAAGAACAACACGTTATTTGAAATTAAGATGAGATTTTAAATTTATTTCGTGAAATACATGTTACAATGAAAGCACATAAAGCAGATCTAAAAATATAAATTGAGAAACGATATTGACGATAACACCTTGAACCATTGTAATTTATTTTGTAGGCCACGTTGAATGTATAAGAATTTAATCTACAGTAGCAAAGAACAATCATCATTAGTTTTAGGTTGAATGAAAACATGTTTTCTTTTACAAACTTTTATCGATGCATAATGTCTGCATTATTATTGAGTAACTGTCAAATGTGATAAAGTTTTGACACGGAAAATAGAAGTACAGAAAAGAAAGGGATATAATAAAGACACATCGTTTTGAAAATGCCGATATTTTTATTAATATAAATTTATTTGCGTTGTTCTTTATTTAGATGCAAAAGTACCTGTGTTGGATGAACGATTTTAGAAGTAGACGTATTGGTTTACTGCACAATATTATATGTATTGTGATATGCAGATGTCACATTTCATTTATAATGAGATAAGTTACAATATCTGCTTTACACGATATGGTCTCTATAATATGTTGATATGCTTTGCACCTTTTATCCCCACATGCACCAAATGTGCCAGAAGGGCTTTGAGTAGCGAATCGCGTTGTCTAGGATATCCCTACAAACAGTTTGGTATGGAGTTGGTTATCTGATCATTACTGACCCTTACCTGTATTTTACTTTAACATTTCTAATACCATTTATTATTGTTTGATTTTCCGTCTCATTTATTGAGAAATTGACAATAAGATCTAGTATTTACGCTTTGATTTAGTATTCACGTAAGGGATATGGAAGAATTAAATCAGGAAAAGAGGGGTGACCGGCTCGAAAATGAGGGAAGCTACTAATGTCCCATATAATGGTGTGGGTAAAAAAACGCCAATCCCCAAATTGGGAACCTCTTAGAGGCAGGATAATCAGCAAAGACATTCCATGAAAGGAATAGGATCCAAACTAAAGGTATAATTTCATGTAGAAGTAGCCGGAAACGCCCTGTAAGCTTACCATCGGGCAGGATGTCAATTAATTGGCTTTGGAAATGCGTAAAAAGCTCCACGTCAGGCGAAAATTCTAGCCACCTTACAAGTTATGGGTGTTAACATGTCAGAGATAGCGAGTTTGACAAATGCAGGGTACAGCAATTATATGCTGTACCCTGTAGGGCTGGAAACCCTGCTGCTAACCCCTGGAACAATAACAGTCAAAGGATAAATTGCATACGTGACTGTAGAGGCTCCATTTGAAAGACAGATAGGACCTAAATCGGTGAAGTTGCACATCAGTGGGCTACCATACCAAGTCGACACATAAGAGGTGAATGACAAAATATACACTAGACTAGGGATAAGAATCCTCTCGCACAAAATGGCAAACATATGGGGCTGGAATCACATAACATCTGGAGCGAGGATAATAAGTGTATCAAAGGAAGATGCAAAAGAAATCTCCCATTTTTCTATGGCATGCGCTTCAAGCTAAGGTCATGGTACAGGGACTGTGAAGTTGATAAGAACTGCCACAAATGCGGCCATGGGATTGTGGGAAGAAGCAACCCACACCAACGAGTGAACAAACATATGCAAATGTAGCTGCAGGGATATCCACCCAAGTGACATAAAAAAAAACACCGGAGATGATAGCTACATTCATCCAAGAGACGAGAAAAAAAAAGGAACAAAAGAGCCAGATAGAACCCCGGAAGGGCAAGAAAGATAAATAGAATTCTTGACCCTAAACAGAACTAATCAGAAAACACCTATGAAGTAAAAGAACCATATCCCCATAAGCAATAACTTTGAAACATTACACACTGAAGAGGACAAAGAAATTTTAAATCTAACAGAAGAGCAACCCATCCCCCTGACATATTTCACTCCGATCGCAAAGACAAAAGGACAACCAAGAAGCGAAAAACGAATATCTGTAAACCTCTCAACATCTCGCGAAGAGAAGAGTGCGAGTGGCACAAATAAAAAATGGGAAAATTAGAGAAGCCCTATCAAAATCACATGAGGGAGGAAAACCAGAGGAGATAGACAAATTAACAACGGACAAAACAGAAAGTAACAAAGGACCGGAAGTGGCACCCATGGGAGGTCCAGAATGGGCGGATGAAATAAAAATAATTAGCTATATTGCCTATGAGGACCCCACAAATATAAATAAAATTAGGGAGACCCTATTTACATCGCAGGTCACTAGTGACTTTTATATATCAGATAGTACGATTACCTAGGACTGTAGGGAATGACCCAGGATTCGCAGATAAAGGGTTAGAAAAGAAAGTTATATAATATACGTACAATAGCCATTTAAAAACTAAAATTAACCAATAATACTGTTTATAAAGCGGCAACATGGCGTACAACAAAAATGGAAGGACAAAACTTTCGTTTGTTGTCTCTTAATATAAATGGAATAGATAAAGTCAAAGCAAACAAAATGAAACAAATAGAGGACTATGCCTTACGTTCCTACACGTACAACGGATTTACGGAAGAACTTAAAGAACAACTTAAACGCTACATGGATAGTAGAATCATAACTAACACTTTTTTGGGAAAGGATACCAAGGGAGGGGTAGCCACGGTAATTAAAAATAAACAAGGCTGTAATGGGAAAGGATAAAAGAAGAGGCGTTTTTCAAGAGAAGGTTAATTCACATAAAAATGGGAGGGAACAACTTTCTTAATGTGTGCATATCAGCTAATACATATAATAAAAACAGTAATTCATATATGAGCTGGCGAAATACCTTGAAAACTATACAATGGGCAATTTGATCAGAGGAGGGAAATTAATTTGGGCAGGAGACGAGATAGACAGAACGGAAAGAATGACAACGGAAGACATACGGTTTAAGGACGAAATGGGATACGTTATGAAATCACAGAAACTAATTGATATATACAGACGGCTGAACATACTACGGTTTGACTACACTTTTGACTAAAAAGAAATAAAGGGAACAGAATAGATCAATTTTGAGGTACATCATCAAGAACAAATAAATACATTAAAGTAGGGATAATAGATTACAAGCTTTCGGACCATAAATTAATATTCGTAGAAATAGGTAAAAACAAATGAACTAAATGGGGAAGGGGTCAATGGAAACTAAAAACTAAAATACTAGAAAATGAAGAATTTAGGAGGGAAATTAAAACAGAAATGGATAACTTTAAAGCAAAAAGGAATCTGGATAAAATACCAGAATGGGACAAACTTAAAGGGGTTTATAAAAAAAGTAGCTATATTTTATTCAAATTTAAGGGTTAGAAAGATTAAATTAGAAAAAGAAGCTTTGGAAAATTCGATAAAAACAACAACAATACAGGGCACACAAAAAAAACAGAATAAATGTAAATAAAACTAAAGAAAGAAGAGCAAAAAGGGAGGGATATAAAAGCAGGAAAATACATACAATTATATAAAAATGCGGAAGGGCTTTATAAAAGGGAGGAATTAAGAAGGGGGGAACCTTAGAATCACTAAACATAGGGAGGGAAGTAAGCACGACAGACAAAACTAAAATGCTAGATTATATACAAAATTACTACAATGACATATACTTCACAGGACATAGAAGACAATGATAAAGATACTTACTTACGAGAGACAAAATGCGAGATGATAACCATAGAACATAGTAGCATATGTGAAAATGTTATCTCGCAAGACGAAATAGTAGAGAACTATAGGAAAACTGTCAAAACATAAATCACCAGGCAAAGATGGAATCTCGGCAGAATTCTACAAAATATTCTTCGTAGAACTGTCGCCAGTATTAGAATGATTATATAATATCGCACTAAGGAACCAAAACATGTCAAACACAATGAGGGAGGGTATGATAACACTAATATACAAAGGGAAGGGAGATAGGAAAGATTTTTAAAAAAACTGGAGGCCCATCTCCGTCATAAATATTGATTATAAAATTATAAGTAAAATCTTAGCAGAAATCAAACTAGTGGCCCGAAAGGGAGGAAAATAACGAACAACATACTTAATATTAGAACCGTCATAGAACACATAAATATCACTGGAAAAAATAGTGCCATGGTACCTATAGAGGACGAAAAAGCTTTCGACGGACTTGAATGAAACTATCTATACAATACAGAAATGAAATTTGGTTTTAGAATAAATTTCCAAAATTAAAGCCTGTACAGGGATATAAACTCATGTGTACAGGTAAATGGAGCTAAAATGGACAAATTCGATATTAAAAGATCAGTGAGGCAAGGATGCCCACTATTCAAAATATTGAATAAGAGATGAAAATACTACAACATGAAGATGATTGTACTAACGTCATACAAGATAAAACTTCGTTTAGAGAACTGATAAAGGAAATTGAACAATTTGGGAAAGTATCGGGATCAAAAATAATCCCGACAAAACAGAAATTCTATTAATAGGAAACTGGAGAGGTAAGCAACGTGGGCTACCTCCCCCCTTAATTAAAGACAACGTAAAAACCATAGGGGTAAATTTTGGAAGAAATGAGAAGAAACAACACCTCAAGGAAATCAGGGAGAAAATTAATGAAAATATCAAACTCTGGGCGCTAACGCCATCATGCCTATTGGAACGGGCTCAAGTTGCAAAAACTATACGTATGTGCACCTTAACTATAAACTAAAATCATTAGACATACAAAACGAAACGCTAAAAACTATAGATTACGAGATTATTAAATACTTATGGGGATTTAAAATGCACTACATCCACAAAGAAACTTTGTATAGGGACGGAAAAAGGGGAGGCCTAGGCGTCCCCCACCCAACCCTCATTAAAAAAACCAACATCCTTAACAGATTTAAAGAAATTAACTCAGACCCCAAGATAGCTTGGCAGGGACTTTACATATATTAGTTTGGTTTCTCAATAAAGCAAAGAAACGACATATGTAAAAATAATAAATGAACAAAATTAATAGAGGTGCCTAAGAAATTAAGATCAATAAAAGATCTTTTAAACAAATATAGGGATGCTAGGGACTTATGGGAAGACGACACTAAATCAACATACAAATGGATCACGGAAAATACTATAAATAAGGATAAAAATAGAGCAAGAAAACATACATGTTAACTGGAATAGAGCCTGGGGAAACTAGGTCAAATTAGGATCACTCAAAATTAAAAGTCTTCTGTTCAAATACAAGCATGATGCGTGGTTGACAGGAGAATTCGCAGTGAGACGGCATATGATCAGAGTGTCGCCTAAATGTCTACTGTGCAAAATTTTCAATTTTAAAAAAAATATATACCATGGCTCAATGTGTAATAAATAGACCAGAGAGAGTTGATATAATATTAAAAATCAAGGAAACCCAACTATACAATAGCAAACAAATACTATATTTAGATGTAAACTTTAAACTTAAATTAATACATAATTAATAAATGGAAGACGCAGAAATTTATACGTATTGGATGTACTGTGGAGCTCAGTCAATAAAATTGCAAGAAAGAAGTTGAAAAACATTTGTCTATTTGACATCCTCATGCACACTAAGTAAACATTCTTACAATAACAAACGACATGTGTTTGCTATTCTGGGACCAAAGGCAAACATTGCAATATTTGCAAATCAAGCTAACGTTATTTTACAGAGAGTTATCAGTAGTATACATCAAGAAAATGGAATATTATGAAAAGACAATTATTTATGCCCAATAATCCGAAGCACACCAGCAATAAAGACGTTGACAGACACACAACATTGAAATATACCGATTTCAAACACACTCCGTATATAAAGCGCATTACATAACCAAATAGTATATATTAGGGTGCGAAACGAAAAACGTTTTTTAAGCAAACATAAGAGGTTATTAAATACAAATTGTTAACTGCAAAGGACGCGATAAAAAATCTACGTTTTGACAAATGGAATTACACTACGTTAAATCAGACACACAAACAATTAAGTGTGATAACGGCCGTTATATACTGTACGTTTTCGTGTAAATAATCAACTAAAAATAATGAAATATTTCCCATTGTCGATCAAGAAAACATTAGTTTTCCATAGCTTCCATCTGGTAAATACAGTAATAAAATAGGATTATCTATCTATCTATCTGTCTATCTATCTATCTATCTATCTATCTATCTATATATATATATATATATATATATATATATATATATATATATATATATATATATATATATACATGCATATGTGTGTTTCGTTGGGTGTTCTTTGGGTGTTTGACTCTTTTCGCTTTGCAAATCAAAATCCTACCTTTTCCAGAGGGTGCACTCCGTTCTAAAAAATAGAGAATTGTAAAACGAATATATATATATATATATATATATATATATATATATATATATATATATATATATATATATATATATAACGTATAAAATAACGATGCTGCTACGTAAATGTGAAATGTAGGTATACGTAAATGTGAAATGCATGCATGTATGTATGTATGCAGGTATGTATGTATGTATGTAAGTATGTATCTATGTATGTATCTATGTATGTGTGTGTGTATGTATGTATGTATGTATGTATGTATGTATGTATGTATGTATGTATGTATGTATGTATGTATGTATGTATGTATGTATGTATGTATGTATGTATGTATGTATGTATGTATGTATGTATGTATGTATGAATGTATGTAGGTAGGTAGGTATGTATGTATGCATGTACGTATGGATCAAATAACGATGTTAGGCCAACGTAAAATGTGTTTATTTACCTATGTATATATGCATGTACGTATATATGTATATATAAATGTAAAATGCAAGCATTTATGTATGTATGCAGGTATGTATGTATGTATGTAAGTATGTATCTATGTATGTATCTATGTATGTGTGTGTGTATGTATATATGCATGTATGTATATATGTATGTATGTATGTATGTATGTATGTATGTATGTATGTATGTATGTATGTATGTATGTATGTATGTATGTATGTATGTATGTATGTATGTATGTATGTATGTATGTATGTATGTATGTATGTATGTATGGAATCAAAGATTCCATTAAAAACTCCACTAAGAATTCCATCAAAGATTCCACTAAGAATTCCATCAACGACAAAATCATAAGAACACCTCAAGACTACATCGAAAGATTTCCAAATGTTATCATTCGACCAAACAAATGAATTAGACAAATCGTATAGTATATAAATGGACTAAGAATTCCGACCACTCCCTGTGATTGTAAACTATGAGGCATCCAGTGATGGTATTATCAGAAACCGTAGATTAAAGAAACCAGTTGGTTTTGTGACTAATCAAGGGTATTTGAGGTTTCGCGCTGGGAAGAAGAATTATTACTGCCATCGTTTCGTGTATGAATGTTTCCAGGGATTGATCGAAGATGGTTTTATTATCGATTACATTGATTCCAATTTTTAGAACAATTCTTTATCAAATCTGCAAGCTGTTACACAAAGCGAAAATTTGAAACGAGGAAAGACTGGACAATGCTCGAAAAAAGCGAGACCTGTAAGATCTTTTAATACAACAAATAACAAGGAAATAGTACTTCAATAAATAGCTAAGGCTGGTAAGTATTTCAATATTTGTCAACCTTCCGTTCAACGCGTTGCAGAGGGAATTTGTCGATCTGCGATTTCAAAAAGACCGGACAAAAAATTTAATTCGTTTATGCATAGACGTCCATTTTTCATATTAGAAGTATACAATTATAGTAATATGAATTCTCAAAATATCAATGATGTAGTAACCGAAATTTTAGTTTTGAAATCTCAGGGGATTTACATAGCGAATAATTTAGACTGCGATCAAATTATGTCCGACTTCCAGGACATTGAATACGGCGCTAACAATAACAAATATTATGTACTACCCAAACAATATACACTAATCAAACGAATTCAGAATTTTATCCGTGATTCTCTGTTATGCTGTGACGACGTTAGTAAGTTTGTCCCGTTTTTTACTATCGTGGAAAAAAATAAGAAAACAATTAGGGAACAGTATGAAGTAAAAAGAACAATTTATTCAAAAATCAGAAATATAAAATTGTTAATTGAACAAAATGAAAAGCCCCTTTCGGATAATTGTTAGTAAAATCCATGGACGGTTTTACTAGGAAGTTGTAAAATTTCGTAGTAAAATATTTTAATACTTTTATTATTTTTATTACTGAAATAAATTTTCATAGTAAAATATTTTTTATTACTGAAATTTTCATAGTAAAATATTTTTTTTTAGTCGTTATTGACTGATTTTGGCCGTTTTTGACTGATATTTGGCTATTTTTTGACTGATTTTGGTTATTCTTTGACTGGTTCAGTTGAAAATCTCAAAAAGATTTTATGGTCAAACGGTCGATTTTGCATGGGATTTCTCGTAGACGTTTTCACTTAAGAATGACTTTGAGTAAAAAATCATAAAAAAAATCACAAAAACTGACTAAAAACGACTAAAAAACGACTAAAAAACTACAAAAACGACCAAAAATGACTGTTGTTTTCAGTTGAAAATCTCATAGAGATTTTACGGTCAAACGGTCAATTTTGCATGGGATTTCCCGTTGACTTTTTCCCGAAAATCGAAGATTTTTCACTTGAAATCTCTGGAAAATCTCTTCGAGATTCAAATTGGAAAATTGTTTACGATTTGAATAATGGTAAATGAAGCATTAACGACCCGATTGGCTCGTGAGAGACTGGTTGCTATCAAAAAATTTATACCAATCCGCGACTCTGTAAGGAATAAACTGCAAGCTAGACAGAGTTTACAAACGTTTTTTGCTGCGGGATCTGAAGAGTTGTTTAAACCAATAACCACAGCAACGAAGAGCGTGCTATATGGGGAGATGTTCCCGAGACTACGGGAAAACCTCTTATTGTTGAACTTGAAAAAATATCAACAGGAACTGAACAAACAAAACAAGCTGTTCAAAAACTCCACGGTGATATGGAAATTGAAAGATTAGGTGATATTGATGTTACTGAATTATCTAAACCACTTGAATCAAAAAGAACAGTAGATGATTTACCCGCTAGATTTAACGAGGAAGGGTTAGAAGCAATTGATAAGGCCGATCCAGCAAAAATTCCTGCGCTTGTTGTTACGACTTATGAAAACAGAAAAAAAAATTTGAAACCAGAACATCATAAATATGTTAAAAGTATAACTCATTGGGCTGATATATTCTACAAAATCAAAACTAAAACAAGTCAAATTGACACAACAAGTGCATCATACATTGAATATATCAATGTGGTGGGTTCAGTGTATAAACAATATGAAGAGTTTAAACAACAACAAAAAACCGCAAAAATTGCAAGGAAAGCGACAGCAACCTTCAAAGAAAATATCTTTTTCACCTAAAAAAAACAATTCGCTTGGACCATCTGATCGAGATGATGATGATACACTTGATTATTTACAAAGCAGGGATTCAGAAAAACTGGATGCAGCAACTGGTTATAGTATCGGGAAAAGATTAAGAGATTCCAGAGGAATTTCAATTCAATTTCCTGGTAATGTTCTTGGTGATATAGCACGATTAGAAGTTCTCATCGGAGGGAAACGAGCTGGAAATAACTCACCGGAAATAATCAATGAAGCAGCTGATATCTGCAGGCGGTTATTTACCGGCGGTATCATGGATATTGCAACATATCGAGATTTCATAGGCGAGTTAGTGGAGGATTATTACAGCGACTAAACTCAAAGAGTTTCAAATCCAAAGGATTGGAAATCGTTTACAATGAAAATTGCTAGCAATTTTACGATTAGATAAATAACAATTGAATAAGAATGATCATACACTACAACCATGACAAACCAGCCAGCGTCTATGTTGTAAACTCGCGGTTTCCAGTTTATAGAACATACTATGGCAATGGTTTCGGTAATACAATTGTGGGGTTATTTGCAAGAATGGCTCCAAAAGTGGCGCCGCTAGTAAAACAATTATCAATGAAAGCCATTGATGTTATTCTTGATAAGGGTATTAGTGATGTTGGAGATCTTGCCGGGAAATCGTTTTCAGCCGCGAAGGATAAATTAACAGCGCTAGTTCGGCGGCAAAAATCCAAAGGAGGACCACTACCGTCTACAGCAGAGATGCCTGAGAGTGTTAGTAAAATTATAAATAACGCATTAGATCAAAAACTAGCGTCACTGGTGACTCCGTCATTGATGACTCCGTCATCCACCAACGATCAAAACAACATCGCAAATATGATAGCGGGAAGTGGCTTACAACCACGACGAAAACGCTAGCGTGAAAATCCGTAGGTGAAAATTTGTAGGTGAAAATTCGTAGAATTTTCCGTTTCCATTTCCATTTACGATTTAGACTTTGATAAATAGAATAAAATGTTTAAACGGTCACCTGATCCAGCGTTTGATATAGACGCCCCAGTTCGCAAGGATGATTCTGTACTCGATTATCAATATTACGCTTATCATGCAATATACTCAAATAGTCGATCAAGAATTGAACTTCAAGTTCATGATACCAGTAAATACTTTCTAACCGCTGAAGCGTTTATCGAAGTAGAAGGAGAACTTGTAACAGCTGCTGATACTCCTGTTGTACCAGCACCGTATCCAGTTGGTACTCAAGTCGACTTTGTTAATAATGGGATCATGGCGCTATTTGAGAGTGCAAGATATCTCATCGATGGAAAAGAAATCGAGTCGATAGAACGTGATGATGATGTAGCCACAACAATAATCGGGTAAGCGAGATATTCCGATGATTATACAAGATCAGCAGGACCTTATATGATGCTTGCAAAGAATGTTAAAAATACCGCTGGAGGAAATCAATTTATTATAAGACGACCAAATGATCGTGCTGGTCCTGCTGCTCCTGCTGCTATCGAGGATATGATTATAAATGCTGATCCTAATTTCAATATAGGATCTTCAACACGTATATTAATGTTGGGAGGAGCGCGTAGATCAATTTCATGCGCGATTCCACTACATCATATATTTGGATTCTGTAGAAATGTTCGAAAAGTTATCTATGGAGCAAAGCATACAGTACCACTCGTGCGAAAGAGTGATGACAATGACGCAATTTGGAGGATTCCAGCAGATGCTGCAAATCCAGATGCTGATGCTGGGAAAGTTATTTTAACAAAACTATCATTGTGGATGCCAGTGTTGACTCCATCAATCACCGCAGAAGAACGATTACTATCATTTATGGACCAAGGAGGAAAATCATTACTAAGTTGGCTAACGGTAAGTACAGATGTTAAACAATCAAATATTAACGGGTTATTTACGTGGAACCTAGCATCAAAACAAGGCGTTGCTGCGCCACGTCATATATTTATTGCGTTACAGGATAACACACGAGTTGGCGATCAACGTTTCAGCCATATGATATTTGATCAATTAGGTGTTAAAGACGTGTCACTGAGAATAAACGGCCAGCAGGAACCATCCGAAGATGTACAACTTGATTACGGTCAAAATCATATTGCTCGCGTATATCATCGGTTGTTGTCGTTTATGGCACGCGATCAAAATGTCGATACTCGTCTGCAAATATCACAATTGGATTTTAAGAATTTATACCCGGTCTATTATTTTTCGTTGGAACATCTTGATTTAACAAGACAATCCGTCGTTGATATACACTTTAGAGCTAATGTGCTTCGTGGTACTATGGTTAATTATAGATCAGTTGCTGTCATTCTCAGCGACAAATCAATGCTACTCAAAGGTGTTGGCGGAAGAATGAGAGTGGTAGATGCGCCAGTAGAAAACATGTAGTGTTTTCCAAAACATGTAATTGAAAATCCTTGTTGAAATCGTAAACGATTTTCTCGATTTCCATTGAATCGCTTTGCGATTTAGAATTAATCTGTTATTGTATAATGTCATACAGTCATATCGGTGTTACATTGACCTCAGGTCAACTCAAGAAATTGCAATCAGAATCGGCTAAGCGATGTGGAACCACAATCACGTTGAAACCTGCACAGATGACTGGCGGGGCGAATAAGTTGTCGCTGACAACTCGTCAAGTGAAACACTTCAATGATGCTTTCAATGATAAAAAAGGCGTTCAGATCACTCTCTCTGCGGCTGCTATCACAAATATGATTAAAACCGGCGGTATATTCCCGTTGTTAGCTGCGATTCCGGCTTTGATTGTAGCATCAGCCCCAGCGGTGGCTAAAGCGGCAGCGTTAGGAGCCGTTGGTAACGCGTCAGGGATGACACTAAAAAAGGTAACTGGGCAGGGTTATAAAAAAAGGGAAAGGGTCTAAGACTACCAGGAACCCCGAATTCATGGTACAAAAGAAGCGGCCTGAGAATCCCAGGAACGGTTTACTAACTCAGAAATCTTCGATTTCCAAACCTTTGATTGAGGAACCTATGGTTGTGGAATCTTCGATTGTAGAGTCTTTGATTCCAATGTCCAATTTTGATTTACTCGATGCTGCTAAAAAAATTGGCGATTAAAAACTTCAGAGGTGTCTTTATGAAAGATCAGTTGCCGACACAACCAAACAGTGTTGAAACAGGTATTATTAACCTCGATAACAGCACCGGACCTGGAACTCACTGGGTTGCATACGCGATTGATCCACGCGGGATTGTTTATTTCGATTCATATGGATTAGCGCCACCGAAGGAATTTATGCGTTATATAAACCGCTTAAAAACTCCTCACAAAGTGAGGCGTTGGTATTCCACGCTAGCAACACAACAAATGAATGATCCACCAATATGCGGCAGCGAAGTATTAAATGTCCTTGATGCTATTTCAACATCTGGAAAAATACCACATGTTGTCGTAAATGAATACACTAAAAATCACTGGAAATCGAAAAGATTTTAGAGAGAGATTTATAAAATAACATGATTGATATTTGGGGGAGATCTTTATCAACGCTGAAGAAACCAACCACAGAAATATCTGCAACCGGTGATATAAAGAGAATAATCGAAGATGAAATAGCTGAGACGTTGAACTTAACAAGTGTTGACCCCGGGGAAATAGTTGTATTTCAAGATCGTCAGGGTAAATTGAAAACTAGTAATGTGTCGTTGGATGATATTTTAGTTAAACAACGAAACGCAATCGAGAACACCGTTGCGCTATTTTCCGATCAGGGTAAACTCAAACCGATTGTACTTATTTCGACGATTCCAGATAGATTAAAAACTCTCAACGATGAGTTAAAAAATTATATGTTGGAACTAGCAACACTTCAATCTAGAATTGAAGAACACGGAAAACAGCTTTCAAATTTTCGTAGAAACATCGTAGATAAATTTATTGGAACCACGTTGGATAAAATTGAAATAAAACTCCCTGATATTAAAAAATCCATCGATGAGACGAAAAACTTCATCGAAGCAATCAAAGATGATTTTCCGAGGATGATAACAATCATTGAAAAAACAAAAATTCCTCATGAGAAAACCAACAACGTAGTATACACGATCCAACACGGATCATTTGCGTGGACTAATACAGACAATATACTAAGTATCACTGCAACCGTCAAAGGCATTTATCGATTAACACTAGTAACATCGAATAAGTTTAATATATCATCGTCGAGTTCATCTGGGGTCAACAATACGATTTCAACGATCATCGACAAGGATACAACTGAAACGTTCACGATAGCATCCACTGATAAGAGTTTGGCTAGGGTTTCAACAACATTTGGATTTGAGTAAATAACGGTTTCAATTTAAATCGTAAATGATTTGGAAATAAAATGTCGTCATCAACGGTACTTTCGGTATCTCAATACCGCTACGATCAGGCTAGAGAGTTTCAGACTAAACTCAAAGCGTTCACTAAGGAGTATGCAATGAAAATTTAAAAAAATACCAACGAAGAATCACCGCAGTTGACGTTACCGTGTACTCTGTGAGTGGTGTAATCACCGGAGCTGGAATTATACTCTCCTCTGTGACAATGATTGCTCCGATAGCTTTTCCAATTTGTATATCAGCGGCGACAACAATCGCGGGAATAATTTCGATAATAACAAAAAAATATCATCATGCAGCCAACGCAAACTGCAAGACTACATAATTAAATTTCATGTTGTGTAAACCGCGTACTCGCAATTGTCCTCGTTGATATCGTCGTCGCTCGATAATACATTTATATCAGATAGTGAGTTCTCAGCGATGCTAGATATCTATGATTCCGCGATGTCAAAATCAGAAATACAACATGAGTTCAATAACAATGAAAACACCGCAGAAATTACTTCAACGAATAGTGGCGAACCCAAACCCGAAAACCAGCATGATCTCAATAACTTCAACGATATCAGATAGTGAGTTCACAGTGATAGTAAGTATTTATGATTACGCGATGTCAAAATTAGAAATACATCATGAGTATAATTACAATGACAACACCTCAATAACTTCTTCAACGAATAGTGGAGAACACAAACCCAGTACAAACAAGCATTGATCTCAATAACATCAACGAATAAAGAATTCAGTGTGAATTTCCCTATTCCGATTCCCGTGAAGGAGATAGCGCTAGCAAAACTACGAGTGTATCACAGTTGGCCTAATATTAGGTCGGAAGCATCTGGCGGCCAACAACCGAATAACAGCTTAGTATTTGCGAATAAGAATCGCGAAGACGGGACTCCAGACTAGAACGTTGTTTCAATACCAACCGGATCATACCAAATCGAACAAATCAACGCTGAATTCCAGCGTAGAATAAAATCAATTACTGTAACAGAATCAAAAATCGCTATAACGGTTCATGAGCCGACGCTATCAACCGCGATTGAGATAAACTCGCCAAGTTATGTCGTAGATATTTATCACAGTTCTATTAGAACCGTACTAGGATGGCCTGAATTATCACCTCGCGGAGAAACTGTTAATTTACCACCTGAACCACAAAAATCTGATTATATCACCGACAGGATGAAATCTGATAATCCAGTAAAAAGCTATAGCGGTTACACCAAATTGAATTTTTTCACTGGAGAGATAGATGGTCGGGGTATTAGATATTACACAACTCGACAGGATAAAATCACTGAAAAT